>CM021102.1:776827989-777007777 GCA_007115665.2 Sequoiadendron giganteum
GCTTCTTTGTCTTCAACTAGTTGTAGAATGTACCAATGGAAAAAAGAAGTGATAAGATCCATGCCACTGGAAAGATGAGAAAACAAGCTTTCCGACGATATCCTATTTGCCAAAAAATGATATCGTATGCCCAAGTTACGGCCTCTGGAAGAAATCAGGTTCAAAGAGGAAAAAAGTCAGTGCTGGGTTAAATTTGACAGTCATACGACCGTCGCAGCAAAAACACTGAATTAAATTTGATGGCCAAACGACCATCACCATAAAAGTGCGATAGGACATATACATGAAAAAAAATGTTTTTTTAATAATAAAAAATCAAATAAAAAAAAAACTTTTGATTTTTTTTTTTTTTAAATCATAAAAAAAATATAGGTTTTTTTATTTAGAAAAAAACAACAAAAAAATGAGGAAGGCCGGCGGTTGTACTGCCATGGCCACTGTACCTCTGTCGGCAGTACTGATAGTCCGCTGGTCAGCGTACTATGGGCACATAGGCCTGCGTATGCAGGTACCTACGGGTACCCCAGTACTAGGGCCAACACGCCCTTAAATTGCCTTTTTAATTTTTTTTACAATAAAAAAACTGCGGAATGGAGAAAAAAAAATTCTTTTTTGATGAAAGAAATTAATCCGAAAAATATGCAGAAATTTTTTTTTCGAACAACAAAAAAAATTTACCAGGTAGGCGGACGGCCATACGGTCGTAACAACAAATTTTGAATTTGTCCAAAATGAACAAATGAACAACCGATTTAGGGGTTTTGGACCACTGCGGATGCAATGTAAAGGTCCATTTGAGCTGAAAATGCTTCAAAATTGCAGGTATGCCCTGGATCAAGAAAATAAACCCCAAACCCTTGAGGCTCCAAAAATCTTCAAAACAAGAATAGGAAGCAGTAGGTCATGAGCTCTGATACCATGTAGGATTTGAGAAAATACAACTTCACAAACCCTGAACATCACTTACATGCAAATAACCTATCACAAAAGAAGAGATGGTGATAAACAAGTAAGGGTTCTCTGAAAACTGAAAATGTATATATCAGAGAGAATGAGAGAATGAATTGATATGAAATACAATGGGATCAATCCTTATAAAAAGGAGATCATGCAAACCCTAATAAAACCCTAATAGGAAAAACCCTGATAGAAGCCCTAATAGGAAAACATTTAATAATTAATATAATTATTAAATGTCACTTTATGCAAACTAACGTGAAATCTTAAGAAGGGAATAAAGGTAACTTAATCAACATAATAAAGTTAAAACCTTTACTCTAACAAGGAATATTCCACAAAATATGTCGTTTTGAATGGAAATTGATGAGTTAATAAATCAAATAATTTTATTTTTTTGTGCAAGTTGAAAAATCTAGAGGATTGGAGTGATTAGGATTAGGATTATCACGATTTGATTAATTTAGATAGAAATTAGATGATTTGACAATTTTGACTTAGATTTTAGGATTGAAATAAATGAAAGTTGAGAGGAATAATGATTTTAGATTTAATTAAATAAAGATTTATTTATTTAATTAAAGAGGATGATGTTAGATTAAATCAAATAAAGATTAATTTATTTAATTTAAAGAGATGACTAAAGAGATTTAATTAAATAAAATGAATTATTTAATCAAAAGGAGAGATAGGGTTGGGGTCTTGCCTCGGTTGCCTAAATCTTTCTTGTTGCAAGAGGTTGGTCACGAGGTCTAGTCTCCCCCACCCCTGTGGTACCAGAGGGTGTGTCGCACCAGCGTCATTGGTCACGTTAAAAAATTTACCAGGCGCACTGCAGTTTATAGAGGGTCATGTTACTCGATTCCTATAGTCTAATACAAACAAAAAAAAAACTTGAAAGGAGAGACTATGGGATGAATTAAACAAAATGATTTATTTAATTAATAGAAGAGAATGACTTAATGTGATAAATTTGATTTATTTAATTAAGAGAGGAAATATAATGAATTTAATGAAATAAAGATTATTCAAATTAAACTAATTATTAAAGGGGATGATTTTAGGAAGAAACTACGTTAGTAAGATCACAATCAGGTGTGTAGGATAAATCTGCATATTTTTTGTGTCTACATTTTCCCCCTCTTTGAAGAAATGTACATGTTTCATTGGTTCAAAGAATAAGCCGCCAAGATCAAATTTCAATTTTTTTCTAATTTTTTAAAATACCCTACTGGAAAGAAATATACCAGTAGACTATCAATGTAAATATTTTTCATTTCTAAATTTTCTCCCTCTTTGAAGAAATATACCTATTGCGTTGGTTCAAATAATAAGCTACTAAGATCAAAACTCAAATCTTTTCTGACTTTTTTGGATGCCCCAGTGGAAAGAAGTATACTAGTACACTTCCCCCTTGAGAGATTGAACGAAAATTTTGATTTGAGGATTAATCTCATGAAAAAGAGGTTCAAGATACATGCATTGGTGATGTTTTGGTCAATCGTCATGATACCATGTTAGTGCAGAGAGAAGAAAGAAGAAATGAGATGAAAAAAAGAGGATCCAACAAGTCCATGATCTACGAGACTTTATGAATGATGATGATTTATTGCTTATCAAGAATTGGGATTTTAGGGCGATTTACCTTATGTTTGATAATACACATAGGTACGATGCATCAAGGTATAAATAACCAAGATGGTGCTGTACCTAGTGTGGTGGACTTTGACTCGAGAATCAAATAAGAATACTCCTATTCATAGTTGACATACAAAACCTTATTCTAGGTTATAGTTTAGATATTCAATACATATCAGACCAAAACATAGAAGAGCAAGCCTTCCTATGTGATACAAAAGACATCTAAAACACCTTCCCTACAAACCAAACAAAGCATGTATGATGAAGTTATTTTACAAGAATATCTGACAAGAACAACAGATAAAAGAGAATAATTGTTGCCACATTATTTTATTTCTAAACCATTTTGATTAGGTATCATCAAGAGTTCATTGGAATCAACACAAAATAAGATAAGTCAAAAGGACACAGATAAAGAAAACAAACAAGATAATTTTCATCATACCGCTAGCCAAGATTAAACTATAGTGATACATGATGTTGATGTCCATTGTTGGAAAGATACATTGTAGAATGTATGTTGTGATCAGGTGATTTAGGATTGAATGGATGATAAGCTATTGATATCAAGAGTTTACCAACTTGTTTACTTACTGACCTAGATGTGAGACATTCACAATTAAGCTTTCGCTTTTTATCCTACTAGACGTGCTTCTGACTAACTTACCAAAGGATGAAAATGACGATTGATTTATTATGGATGAGATTATTGCAGGTGAAAGCGAGATGGAAATGGATGGATTTTTTCAAATATTTAGATGTTTTTGATGTTTTCAAAATGTTATGAGGTTGTTTTGGGGATTTTTAGCTCTTCCAAACATTTTGGTATTTTCTGAGATTTTGATGAAGAACCTAACCTAAAGACCTGTCTTAGGGGTGTCAGGAGCTAATCAACAGATTAGACATGCCTATGTTATACACACAAAGACCACGTAGTTTGATTGACACAAACTCGATTTAATGATGAGATAGATGGACAACCAAATTGCCATTTTATTGTGATGAACACATAAAGGACTTACCTAAGGTGTCTCTGGGGATGATAAAAGATCAACCTTACCTACATTCAAGCTCAGAGATGACATAGTTTGGTAAGATGACTCCACTTTTGATTTTTGGATTTTTGAGATATTTTGGGTTTTGATATGTTTTAGATGTTTTTGGATTTTTGCATGATTTTGATTATTTGGATATGGATATGTGATAATATCAATGCTTTGTTTTGGGATTTTGTTGAAAACCAAGCTAGGTTTGATTGATCAAATTGATGGATTGATGATGATAACATTGTTGAACATACACAAAAATGCAAGGATAGTGTTAATCATGATGAGGATTGGGAAGGATATCCCAAGATGATGATGGATTAATTGAATTTGATTGATTAGGATTTTGAACCTTGATTTGGAGAAAAATTGTTTTAATTATTTGATGTGATGTTGAAGTGTAAGCTAGATGTGACTGATATTGATTTTTTGGATCGATGAAAAATAAAGCTTGATAAGGAACATCTTCTCGTCAAAAGTATGCTATGGGCTAGTGATTTATATTTTGTTTCTCACAAATTCTTTGACCAATTTGATTTTATATTTACTGATGTTCAGATCACCACATAAGTTGGAGGATATAGATCAAGATTTATTTCCGAAGAAAGATGTAAATATCTACCTATAGTGTCTAGTAATGTTTGGAAGGCCATGTGTGGATTTTTGGATAAGTGTATGGATGGATGGATATGGATTATCTTGTGATAAGATAAGGATTTAAAATAGATGATGCTCATTTGGATAATGCTTCATGGCTTAGATAATGTTCGATCAGATAGGATCAATTAAAATGACCCATGTCAATATGTTTACCATAAGAAAGTGTAAAGTTGTAATGCCCCGGCACATAACCCTATAGGAAGTTGCAATTAACTACTCAACCACACTAATTTTTTTTTGTTTAAGTACAATTAATATGCAATTTCACTACTCATTGCCAACAACCTCTAAGGTTATGAGACTGAGATTACTTAAAAACCTACAAACAACTTAAATAAATCCATAAAATTTATCTACTCAAGGATTAAGAACACATACATTCCATACAAGATAAATTACATCATCAAAATAATAGATACAATATGATTTCATATACAAAATTTAACAATAAGATTACATCTCTCATTCCCTGAATGAGGTAAATCCAATAAGCATGGCTACATATTACATCTTCCACCTTGATAAAAAATGAGGGGTAATAAATTCAAGATCAACTCAAATGAAAATAAGCATAAAGAGAACTAGATCCCATGAGCTCTCCAACTAGAAATCTCTTCAACATGAACAAGAAGAAAACCCAATAGAGTAAGGTGCACATTACACCCAACCAAGTTGTACCTGAAGGCCCACCTCCCGTGCAAGGAGATAGTAAAAAGGATTCCAAGACAAGACCATCTACCTCTAGACACGGGTTGAATCATACTGACTCATACTGATACAACCGAACACATGAACCATACAACCACAAGTACAACTCTAACATGGTCACATTGCTTCTAGATATAAAACAGATCGAGTATGTTAAGAAAACCATACACATACAATCAAATACCAATTGTTGTCCTAGATAGAGTGTCATCGCACAACTCATCATGGGATATCCTCTGGGAATCTTCATAGGCTCCGACCCCCACTATGGGTTATCTTGGTGGCTTCAACCGAATCTCACCCCCCATACTCACTCATGCAGAATCAAATACGTTTCGTAAAGACAAGATAGACGACCTTGCCATTCTAGGCCTTCCCACTCATCCCAAACCTAAATGAGTACTTGTGTCTATGAGTGAGGCACAATTATCTTGATTAGAAAGAAATAATACCTAATCTCCTGGGTATATTGTTTTAGTTATCACTTGATTAAACCACCTCTGAAGGTTATCTAGTTTACCTCTTTGGGCTCTGGTGCCTAATAGAAGCCACTCTTCTACTTGACAACACACTAAACAAAAAAAATCACCAAGGGTGCCAAAGTGCATACAAACAAGATAAAAAATCACTCCAACTTCTAGGAGGAAAAATATACTCAAAATCACTCTAAACCTCAGAGGCAATGATTTCACATAATCCACTCCTTCCACAGAGGCACAAACATTATCATTCATGGAAACCGAGTATTAACACGATACAACTCTACACACTACCCAAGGCAATACAAAGGTTGACTAACATAATACAACCCCCCACCCCCCCCATCCTCTAGGATCCTTTGGAAGACTTACATATTAAAGACACAATTAACCCATTTCCCGAAACATGAACACAGAGGAAAATAATCACATAAAGAAATTGTGAGAAAATAAACTAATTTGGATATATTAAATCCATTTCCCTTAATAAAATTCTGTATTTTACTATCTCCATAAAAATTAATTTAATAATGTATCTTTCAGAAAGGATAAAATTTAAACCATATGTTTAATTTAATTTCTCTAAATATTAATAAAATAAATATTTTCGATTTATAACATGCCACTTTCAAATCATCTATTTTTCCTTTCAAAATAATTCATTTTAAAAATCAATTAATTCGCTCTTCAAAATACATTATTTTAGAATAACCAATTAATTGATTATAGCACATTAATTTAAAATTTCCCAATTCCATTAAAAAAACATGATATGAATTGATTATATATATTAATATTATTATTTATTTTAAAAAAGAGGGTAAAAACTTTATTGAAATTAGAATACAACAGCATTACAACCAAGATCAAGAGCCAAAGCCCAGAACCATCTAGAGACAACCCACAAAACAAAGAAATAGAAGCAACCAACCAACTACAAACTCTTGTCCTCCTCTAGTAACCGATTCCAAATCTTGTATAGCTGAGGAGAAACTGCTCCAATCCTAAACCTTCCAGCCATCAACATGCTCTGAAGCCCACCTAGCCAAGCAGTCCGCAAAACGATTCCACTCTCGTGGAATATGAACAAAGGACACAAACTCCAACATAGAACTAACCTGAAGAATCCACTGAACCACCCCCTACTAGCTGCCAGTTAATATCAGTCACCTTTTGGTCATTCACCAAATTAATTAAAATATGAGAGTCCACTTCATAAATAAACTTTCTCCATCTGAGAGAAAGAGCCTTCTCCAGTGCATAAAGAATTGCCAGACCTTCCATATAATTTACAGTTTGATCCCCTTCATGCACTGAAAAAAGAAAGATAACTAACCCCAAAGCATCACTTCCAATTCCTCCAATCCCAGCAGGCCCAAGATTACCCCTAGAAGAGTCATCAGTATTGATCTTCAAAACTCCATTCAGAGGTGATAACCACCTGCCCACCCACTGGATTCTTTGCCTTCCATGCCTATGAAATCTACTACCAATAGAAGAAGAAGGAATTTCTTGTAGGCCTAGTCTTACCACCACCTCAGCATTGCCTTTCTCCAGAGGGAAGACCATCTCACTTTTAGTTGCAACTGATTCCTGAATCATGCCTAAGAGATGCCACCAAAGTTGTTTAACCATCAACATCTCCCACCAGAAGATCCTATAGTTTCGCTCCAACCAAATTTACCAAAGAAGAAAGGTAGGACTAGCATACCTAACATCCTGCAAAAAGGAAGCCATCGAGGGAGGTCTACCCATACTATCCTAGAACTCAATCAAAGAAGAATAATGAACACGGGGCCTCTTCCAGACTCCCCACCAAAAATGCCAAAGCTAAGAAACAAAGGGGCACCGAAAAAATAGGTGTGTAGAATACTCCTCATTTCTGCATAAAACACACATAAAAGGCCCCAGAAATCCACGCTTACGGATGTTATCCTAGGTTAAGCATCTCTTCCAAGCCAAGGTCCACATAAAGTAGTTGAATTTTTTCTAGGAGATCTTGTTCCACACTCTATTCCACCAGTGAACCTCCCGACCATCAAACCTCTGAAACAAAAGGACTTGATAGCCAAAGGTAACAGAAAAAACCCCCTTAGGATTGTAAGGATATCCTCTCCTAGGAGAGAACAAAATCGCCTTTTGCAAAGGATGTTATGAAGCTCAGCGCTCCTTTCCACCAACCCAAAATCTATCCATTCTGAGGGATCCTTCCAATGAGCCACCTAAGTTGACCCCTAAAAGAGAGAGATTTGAAGTCACTAACTCTAGCCCATCTAGCCACAAGAAATATCTAACACAAAGGAACCAAGTCAGGGAACTAAGTGATAAGGGGAGGTTGGCCATCCCAAGAGTTGAACCAAAAGGACATCAAAGCCTCCTCTACAAATCCAAAATAAACTATCCTTGATAAGCTTGGCACCCTTCTGAAGAGTAGACCAAATCACCGAGCCCTTCCCCTCTAAAGGGTACCTAAGGAGATCCTGACGAGGGATAGCCGGGGCATACCTATGGGATAAGATCCTAGCCCAAATTTGGTCCTGCTCCACACACCATCTCTACTACAACTCAATAGACACAACCATCCCCATTAGAGCTGATTGATGAAGACCAAGACCACCATATTGTTTGAGGCTACACACAACATCCCACCTGATGAGGCTCCACTTGGAAGAATTCAAAATTCCAGCCCATAAAAATTGTCTTTCTAGAGCTTCTAGCTCCTTCAGAAAACCCATCAGAGCCACCTACAACATGCATCTATAAGTTGGGAGGGATTGCACCATCGACTTGACAAGTTGAACCCTTCCAACAAAAGATAACCATCTATGGGTCCAATGGTTAACTTTCACCTAAAATTTATCAATAATACCTATAAAATTAGAATAAAGTCTTGTGATAAGATCTGCAGCTAGAACAAACAATTGTTAATCCTAATCTAAATCAAAACTAATCTAAAATCTAACAATAAAGAACAAATATAAAAAAATGATAAAAATTAAACAAACTAAATTGCTCTCACCGAATATGCATTCATCCCTTTGAATTATCTCCATTGCTCTTCTCCATTTTGCCTTTTTAGTATTCTTGCCCTCAAATTTCTATGTTTGAATGCAAGTATAGCTGTATTGAATGTCTAAGAAAAATATCAAAGAATGGTCTCTTCTCAAAAGTGTATAATGATTTCGGGAGAGGAGGAATAATGATTATGACATGTCATTTTATAGATTTTGGATTTTCAAACGATCGGCTCAGATTGAAAGAGAGATCGATGGATGAGATTGATGAATGCCATGCGATGTGAGTTCTGTTAGATAGAACGTGAGTTAGAACATGAGTCAGAAAAGACTGCAGATAGAGACTAAGTTAGAACATGAGTTAGAACACAAGTTTAGGATCTTAATCTCCAAAAATAGAAGAAATAGACTTTGAATGTCAAAGAAAAGTCAGAACTCGAAGATGAGGAATTCGAATGCATAATTAAATTAATTAAATAAATAAAGATATTTAATTAATATATGCATACATGCATATGAGTTAGAACTAGTTAATCGACTAGTTGTGACAGAGAGTCTTCTCGTAGAGATAAACTGGTGTTGAATTTAGAGACAACTAGAGAACTAAAAATAGATCTCAAGTCAGAAGGTAAGTGGACAATTAGATAACTGATTGATAGAGGAATGTGACATAAAAGAAATAAATGTGAATTAAATGTTAATTTAATTCAACATTCAAAGATAAAAGATTTAAATAAATAAATAAAGATAATTTATTTAATTTGACTTTCAAAAAGGGTAGAATTGAATAATTAAATAATAAATATTTAATTATAGTTGAAAAGGGAATTAAATGAATAATTAAATAAAGATATTTAATTATAGTTGAAAAGTATGATAAAGGGGGTAATTAAATAATAAATTATTTAATTATGAAAGAGGATTTAATAAGTTAGCAACATAATTAAATAAATATGATTTATCTAATTAATCAAGTTGAATAAAGATTAATGATGAATTAATGAATTAATTAAAAAAGGGTATTTAATTAATAGAGGAAATATGTGTTAGAAAGGATAATTAAATAATTGACATTATTTAATCATGACCATGGACTATAGAACATTACATCGATCATGTACTCACAGGCCTAGACCAATTTTAGGTATCTACAGTTTGCCCCTCTTTGATACAATGTTGTTACGACACTGTGTCAAAGAAAATGTGCTCTGGTCGTGCCCCAGCATGAAACAGGGTTGGGTATGCCCCCTCGGGAAAATTGACATTTTTTGAAAAATTTCAAAAAAATTAGGAAAAATTCTCGATAAGTCAAAATGATAGTCATAAATGCTATGGAGTTCACGGAATTGAAATCGAAGATGTTTAGGATGAATACGGGTCATTGGAAGTTGAACGGCTAAGCGGCCAATAGAGAAGGGCTGAAGAAATGCCATTTCTAACCCACCTATAAATAGGAATTAGGGCTCAAATGAATTCATTTGCACCTGGAGGAGATAGAAAAACTTGAGTTTTGGCTCTGACTAACTGAGGAAATGGTGCCTATTCTGTACACCAGGCATCGAGGATATCGGATCCGGACCCTCAGGAGGCCAGCCAATGCAAGACCACCCGTATGTACCCAAAAATGAACTTGTGAAATTAATTTTTGCACGCATTTTTAGGCTTTAAAAAATTAATGAGCAAATGCAGTGCGTCGTAAACGACGCATATGTCGTCGTATTCATCGCATTTGACTGTGAAACGACGAATCTGCAAAAAATCGCCAAGGCTAGTTTCGGCTGATTAGGGAATGACTGCATGTGGAGCATAATGCACTGCATGTGTATTTGTACAATGCAAATGCATTAGGGATAGACGCAAGTGTATGCATGAACTGCATATGCACTAGTGAGATGCATATGTTGCAGGTTAATACAAAGGAAAATGCGCCGCATTTGAAATAAATGCACCGCATGTGGTTTTGTGAACCACATGTGCAATAGTTGGAAAGGGTTTGTGGAAATTATTTGATGCATATGTAATGTGCACCACATTTGAGGCTCTATGCAACGCATCTGCGAAAGTGAGCCGCATTTGACTGGTTAAATTGTCAAAAATTTGAAAAAATACTGACATCATGGGTAACTTGCAAGTGGTGATAGATCCTATCTACACATGGGAGTCATGACCAAATAAGTTTTCCTTGAGAGATAGTTTGATCTCTATAGAGATTCAACTTCTATGGAAGCTAGGCCTACGTCACTGTTTGTCGATGCCTGCCATTCGGGCAAACAGGGGGATGCTGACGACACTTTGCGAGCGATGGCATTCAGAGACATCATCATTCCATTTACCAACTGGGGAGGCCAATATCACATTGGAGGATGTGTACAAGATTCTGAGATTGCCTATTAGAGGTGAGCAGGTGATGTATGATACCTAGCGAGGGTTGACTGAGTTGGCATGGTTCTATCAGGTTGATGACATCAGTAGGCTCGGCATTGAGCACTACGAGATTAGATGGCTAGTGTTAGTAGACAGATACAACATGATTGATTGTATCCTATGTACATTGATTAGGGATATTGTGCTTCTGGATAGACGGGGTCATGGCTTTCTAGTGGGATGGGGAGCTATGTTGATTGGTATGTTGGAGAGTGAGATGAGATATGCATGGGGTCCATGTCTACTCAGGATGCTGTATTTTCATTTACATGACATTTCTTATAGAGATGCATAGTCATTGAGTTGTGGGATGACACTGTTGATGATATGGGGTTTTGAGAGGATAGCTGTATTTCGTCCTCCAGTGATAGTAGAACAAGAGGAGAGATACCCATATGTGTTTCGATATACAGGGCATATCACACAAACTCATGTGGGTTACACAGGTTACTGGCGACACGCCTTGGATATTTTTGATCAGTTCACATGGAGACCTTACATGGATTGTGAGGAGTGGGTGGACAAGGATGAACATTTTCCATTCTGTAGACAGACACAGTATCTCATCGGGAGGACTATTTCAAGTGTTCATATTATTGAGCGACATCTGCTCGACAAAGTTCTGAGACAGTTCAGGGAGGTTCAGGATGAGCCTCGGAGTAGAGAAGAGTTTGCTCGGTCACCAAGAGAGGTTCCATGGTGGGGACCCATGATTCCAGTGGCTACAACGGAGATAGAGATACAGGAACTTCAACCAGTACAGTGGGGATGGAGAGGTGGATTAGTAGATCAAGGGACCATGGCTGCTTATGAGGCATGGTGGGCAGTGCATCACCCGATTCCTTATATAGATCCGGATCAGCTAGCACCAGTCGAGAGACGAGGCATAGGGCCTAGAGGACGTTAGAGAGGTGGAGGTGCTAGAGTTGGTAGAGTTGGTGGAGATGACGGCTGAGGCAGAGGTAGAGGCGGGAGACGAGGATGGAGAAGATGGAGAGGATGGAGAGGATGGAGAGGGGGTCAGGCAGGTGGAGATGCACCTATGCAGGAGGCAGTTGTAGTTGATGTATTGAAGATAGATATCGAAGGGAGAGTGGATGTACCAGTTAGGGGTGAGCATGATGCAGTAGAGGTAGTGGTTGAGGAGCGTGTAGAGGTAGATGTGGGAGTAGAGGATGTCACAGAGGATTCTGATGCAGACATGGCCTTAGATCCTTTGGGTGTATTAGCAAGATATGGAGAGGATGATGTAGAGGATGATGTAGAGGATGATGTTGAGGAGGATGTAGAGGAGGAGGCACCGATGGAGGAGCAAGAGAGAGAGCTCAGAGATTGGATAGTGGAGGGGAGATAGGATGAGGATGCTCCTAGAGACAGTGACAGGGAGGCTTTAGAGGAGAGACTCGGACTTATGACTAGAGTTTGAGGTGATGAGACTAGAGAGAGACAGTACCTTCACATAGAGAGACAGTGCCTATGCAAAGAGGGACAGTGCATATACCGAGAGGGACAGTGCATATACTGAGAGGGACAATGCGCATACAAAGAGGGACAGTGCTCTCATGGAGAGAGACCAGGCTATAGCGCAAAGACATGAGATAGAGCAGCAGTTTGCAGAGGTTAGATGCCTTTGCAGTGGGTCCTCATTTGATGGCATGGTACGAGAGTTAGTTAGATCGGTGGAGAGAACCACTTATTACAGGGATTTGTATGAGGCCGCAATGCCAGCAAAGAGATGGGCTCCTATATTTTCAGAGGTGCGTAGTTAGAGTAGAGGTCATAGTCAGAGTCAGATGACACAAAGCACTGATGGGGTGATAGGACCATCGAGGATAGGTCCATATGATAGGCCTTCCACCTCACAGAGGCCACCTTCAGGTCTCTTCCCACCACCATCACCACGTGACAGCAAGGGTAGTGGGACATGATGATAGGGCTTCAGATACTTGTAGACATATGTATTTTTTATCAGAGAGCCTATGAGCTCATGTTTTATGTATGGTGACATTCGGACATTGTACTGTGACACACTATTTTTGAGTGATATATATATGATTTGGTGGCTTTTACATGATATGCAGTTCTATGTTATGGATGATGCTTTATCTCTACATGATTATGTTTCCTAAATGATGTATGTACATGTGTTATGAAAGAATGTTTCTATATGTTTATGAGTTATGCATTGAATGATGAAGTTGTGGATGCCTTATTTTACTTATGATAATGAATGCAATGTTCTACATGATGCTTATATGTGATGGTAATATGGACATGCAATGTTTACATGATGTATGTTATGATGATGCAATGCCTATTATGTCATGATGTGAAATGCAATGAAGATGAATGTTACTATCTATATGTTGAAAATGCAAACAACTATATGAAATGTTTATTTAAATGGATGCAATGACCAAATTTACAAGCATGATTATCTTGTTCTCATTTCTTCTTGATTTTCAAAAGAATTCATGCTAGAACTTTGAAGTATTTTTCTTCTTTTATAGTTAGAACCTATAAAGACATGTTAGGAAAATATAATATGATTTTTTTATCTAAAGCTTGCATTTTGAATGTCTAAAAGATACATTAAGTAAATGGGGTATATGTAATGCATGGTTGTTTAAAAGAATATGTATCTTTCTTGAAAGGTAGACAATGCATTTAGTATTATTGCTTATTTGTATGATCTCTATATATGGAGAATATGATCGTATTAGATACTAAATACTAGGATGGAAATGAAGACATTAATTCAAGTAACGAACCACAACTTAAGTTAATAGGTTAACTTAGATAGCTTGAGGTACTCCTAGGATGAAGATTTCCAGTAAAGGAAGGTAACTTAAGATTACTTGTTATGTTGTTTCATTTCTAGTAGTTTAGTTTGATGTAGGATGTTTGGGGTACAGATTAACCAGTGAAGGACAAAGACCTATGCATAGTGTAAGATAGCCTTAAGTCAAATCAACCCTGAATAGTCTATATGATAGATGACCTTCATTCAAAGTACTAAATGATAACACTTTGGCCAAAGTAGTGAAATGTACGACATGCACTTAGATGTGAGATAGTTGAGACTACACTATGAGCTCATTGTGATCCTTAAAAAAGGCTAGTTCAAGATTGTGAAATAGCAAGTTCTAGTTTTTTAGGACACACCACTATGCTCAATTGGTAAACAATATCGTTTACCCTACCAATCTCTTTGTTGAAGGGAGGGTCATCTATTGAATGATAGATGTGCCTAGAACCGCATTATAAGTCTGTGGTTGGCGAAAAAGCACCTCAGTTATGTTTCTCCTCCTTACCAGGCTACTAAGTCACAAATATTTGAAAGGTGGATTCCTAGAATTTCTTACCACTATTAGTTCAAAAACTCAATCGAGCTATGTATGTGCACATATGTATATTTACTCTGATGTTCATTTGAGAAGTAAAAGTTGCATTATTTGAAATATGTTGTCTTATTTCATTTGGAAGGAAAATTGTTATTTAGCATGTATCTTGTTTTGTTAATGTAATGGAAAGAAATGTTTCAATACGTTCTTATATGAATTTTATCTATGTTAAAATTTGTAGATTAATTTTTATTTTTTTTATGTAAGAATCAAGTCGTTACACTACTAATGAGAGGTTGAGGGTAGGGAGGAAGAAAATTTGAACCCTTTTAGTAGCTTTGTGTCTAATGAGATAAGTGTTGAAAGATTTTTGAAAGAATGAAGAAGGTTGTCATTAATGATTTTTCATTTATGTCAATGTCAACACCACATTATGAATGATGGATGTCTATAGAAAATTATTTTGCAAATGTCTTTTGGCTAAGTGTCTATACCGATAGTTTCAACACGCAGTGCCCTCTAATATTTTAGTTTCTGTTTGTTCACATTTCTAGATATACCCATGCAGTTCTAGTATGTTGTTCATAGATATTTTTGGAATCTTAGTTCAGAATTTTAGTTGTTTTGGTTAAGTGGTTCAAGAGTTCAAGTAACAAAATTTTGATAGATATGGTTTCACAATTTTCTATGTATAGGACCTTACCTAACTGGTCCACATTACTTTGTGGATTTGAGTTAGATGTTGTGGTTTTGAGAGAAGGTTTATAGGTGTCAATACATTATAATTTTTAGTTGGTGCAACATTTTGGGATCCGTATATTCCTTGGTGTTAATTAGTTCGATTACTTTATGTTTTGGTTCTATACTTGGCTGTCTCAAGGTATGTGAATTGTTAAGATTAAATACTTGATGTGAATGGAAAGATGAGTTTTTATAGGTCCATGTCGACTTATATGATTATTTTTTTAGCAGGAAGGCATTTTGGTTTGAATTGGGTGTTGATAAGGCATGTTTTGCATAATTTGAGGCTACATCTAATTAGGCCAACCTAATTGATGTTTACAATGAAGATTGATATATATACAAGCTGGAGTTGAGTTTTAAAATAGAGAGATTAGAGAATGAGATATCTAAATGCAAAAAATTATGTGAATATTGGAAAATTATGTGAATAAGCTATGTATATTAAGTTATTGATGTGTGAAGATAGAGTAGAGCAAAGACCGGTAATTTGAATTGATTTTAGTATGTATAATGAGCTTCAAAGGAACTGAATTAAACATAAGTTAGATGCATTTATCTAAGTTCAAACTATGGTTGTGAATCCACTTCTCTTGTATCTTTGTTTTCTTTGTGAATAGTGAGTTCACTTGGACAGTAAGTCCTCTTGGTAGTGAGCCTTTCTGTAATATTTTATAATCACTTATCATGTTATAAGTTAATCCTCACCGTGGTTTTTCCCTTTTTGGGTTTTCCACATAAAAATCTTGGTGTTCATGTGTTGTGTCTGTTATTACATTTCTTATAATTGTTAAATATACTTTAGAAATTGGATGGTTTAGTAGAATATTGATTCACCCCCCCACCTCTTAGTATTCCATGTGTTCAACAATTGGTATCAGAGCTTGGTTCCTTGCAAGAATATTGACCACTTTGTGAGGATCTTGAAATTTTGAAACATGGCTCCGGAAGTATTTCCTGATAATGGATACACAAAAGAAGACTACATATTTGACAAATATAGAGAACTAAAGGTTTCTCTTAAATAACTAGACAATATTGAATTTGAAAACAATATTTGAAAGAAATATTAAAGAATCAAATGACTACATCAAAAAATTGAGAGAGAAAATAAAAATATTTAGAGAAAGACATCAGGAGGTCAATGAACAATTGAAACAAGAAAATGAGAACATCATTGGGCTGAAAGTGCAAGTGGAAGAAAAGAAAAGAATTGAATGTCTGAATGCACAATACTTGAACAAGAGGTGGTAAAAATGAGATCAGATCTGGAAAAAGAAAGAATTCATGAGGGAAAATTCAAAACAAGTTCTACAATGCTTGATGAACTTATTTCATGTCAAAAAGAATCTAAAGATAAAGGAGGTTTGGGACTTGAAAAAGGAGAAATCTCAAAAGGACAGATATCTAATGGAAAGAAGATCAGTGAACTAGAGAAAGCTGAAGGAAAGAAGAAAAATGACATGTTTCAGAAAGAAAGAAGTAATCGTAGAAGATCCCCTATCAGACAATAAAATGCTCAAAGGTACCCATATTTTGATGGTATGTTCTATTTTTTCAATAAACTTGGACATAGAGCAATGGAATGTAGAGGAAAAATGAATCGAAATGTTCTATCCTTTACTAGTCAATGTTTTACATGCAAAAGATTTAGGCATAAAGAAATTGAATGCATAAGTCAAATGATGAATGCATATAACAGTGGTAGAATGATTCGATCTTTTAATGGTTACTGCTATACATGTTATGGATTTGAACATAAGGCTAATCAATACAGATTCAAAATGAATGAAATGAGTAATGCTTAGATAAATATCATATGCAGCAATTGCAGTAGACCTGGACATATTGTTAGATTTTGTAGAAGCAAAAATTTGAATGACAATGCAGCAAAATGAAATGAACTAGTTAAAAAGATCGATCCAACTAAATTAAAGAAGGAAATGGAAAATATTTGAAGGAAGAAGATCATGATAACAAGGAAGAATTCGAGATTATAAATGAATTTTTACCACCCTCCGATGCAAATAATTCCTTCGAGAATTGAACCTAGGCATTAGCTTAGGGGGAGAAATAATTAAAAATTGTATACCCCCCTACCGATATGAGGTGTCATAGCTTAGCACAAAGATATGAGATGGATATGGATATTATGGATCTGTTGAAGAAAAATTAAAAAAAAAATGCAAATATGGAGATTTACAGAGCGAGCTAAGGATTGTTGTTGCAGAGAGAAGGTTTTACCAGTTTTATCGTTTTGTGAATTAAATGCGGATTAGGGTACAATCAAAAGGATTATATAACTACCCCTTTTTTATTTCATTTCAATTTTATGCAATTGAAGTGAGTAGTGCGAGTTGAAGTGAATCCAAGAGTCTGAAGGTGATTTGAAAAGTAAAGTATCTGAACCCTAATTTTGGTTGAGCAAGAAAAAGCTTTTTATCATTATCTGAAGAATTTGTTTTTCAAATAATTTAAATTTAAGATGGCAAACCCTATAGTGGTTAATTTTATTGACAAACTCCAACCTAAATTTTAAAAGTATCTCATAAAAGTGTTTGAGAATGACTTGCTAGGATCATTTTCAAGTATACCATATAGGGTTTTACCTACTAAGGATATTATTGGAAATGAGACTGTTGGAAATTCAATTGCAGCAAATGGTTGTCATTGACGTCAACACAGTACCAAATGTATGAGATTTTTATCAAAATATATTCCCTATCAAAGATGTTCTTTATCAGTGAATGGGTGTGATGGTTTTTGGGTCTGGATTCTACCACAAGACAAGCTATGAATTTAATATCTTAACTACATCATTATGATTTACTCAAACAACTATATTAGAGATCTTGAGAATTTTTGCGTTGAGAGAATTAAATTATCAATGATAGAGTTTAACTCTATACACTAAAGTTGGTTGATGGTTTGAAGCTTTTATGTTTGGGTCCTGGTCTTGGCCGACCTAACACATGTTATGTATTAAGAAATTGAATCTATCATGGGGATATTTTGTATAGATCTTAGCCGAGGTTGAATCTATCTTGTGGTAGTCGACTTAAAATAATATACTACATGGATAAGAAATATGTTAATATTATATGATGTTGACAATATTTTTCTTTGTTTCTTTTTCTTTCATCCAATTAGACTGACCTAATTGATGAACGAAATATACCTATATATATGAGACTCTTTGGAGAAGATAAATAAATTTTTGAGTGATGTGAGTGTATTAAGCGACTATTGGGAGAAGCAGTACTACTTATACTAAGCTTCATTTGGAATTGAATTCTACACAAGGGAGGTCTATTCCATCAATTCACACGTTTGGCAGTGAGCCATAACTTTTATATTCTAGTAGTAATCCATCTTTTGTATCTTAGGGTTGTAGCCTTGTGGAAAGTGAGTCTGAACAGTGAATCCTTCTATTGGCAGTGAGCCTTTTGTAATCGATTTTGATATTCTCTATATTGTGAGTTAATCTGCACCGTGGTTTTTCCCTCATTGGGTTTTCCACGTAAATTTGGTGTTATAGTGTTTATTTGATGGTTTTTAGTTTTTGCACTTGCACTTAATGTTTAATCATTTAATAAGTGTTAAATTTTTGTTTCAATAAATTATTTAAGGGTTTCATTTGGGGAAAACCGATTCACCCCACTTCCATCTCAGTTGTCCAATTCAACAATTAGTATCAGAGCTTGGTCATTTGGAATGAGTTTAACAACTTGAAGGAGATCTTGGTAGGTTGAACAAAATTGTGAAGGGATCTAACTTGGATGAAGATTTAAGAACATAGACTATAAATTTTAAAAATGAACATCTGAAATAAAATGTCAAGCAAGAAGATTAGTCCATTCAGAAACTAAGGAATCGGATCAAGAAGTTCAAGTTGAAACATAAAGACGTTAACCAAGAATTAAAGGAAGCAAAGGAGACTATTTAGAATCTATTAATGAAACTTGAAGAAATCAAAAGGGTGGAAGAGAATCTGAAATTGGAAATTTGAAAAAAGAAAGATAGATGAAGGATGCTTGAAAGAGATTATCAATTAGAAGATAGAAAAATGCGATAAGATTGAACAAGAAGTAGTGACCCTAAGAGCTGATCTAGAAAAAGTGAAAGCTCATGAAGAAAGGTTCAAGACAAGTTCTAAAATGCTTTATGAGTTGATTTCATCTCAGAAACCTGCAAAGGATAAAGATGTTCTAGGACTTGAAGAAGGAAAAAACTCAAAGACTAAACTATTTTTCAACAAAGTTGACAATCAAAGGAAAATTCAGGGCAATACTTATCAAAACAAGAACTAAAGGAGCAATACCAGAAGGAATCCCATTTGATAGCCTAATGGTTAAAGGTACCCATATTTTAATGGTTTTTGTTTCTCATGCACTAAATTTGGACATGGGTGCAACCACAATAGTGGTTCACAATTTATTCGAGGAAGGAAAAAATATTTTTGGTTGGGTTTGCAATTTTAAGTGGTTTGCTCAAACTATAGGGTTCGATCGAACTAATTTTAGGGTTCACTCGAACCCCATAGTTCAACCAAACCCCCCTTCAATGTCGATGGATTATTTTATAATAAAATACCAGGGTTCGATCGAACTAGTGTTCGAGCAAAGCCATATTTTAGGGTTTTTTTTATAAAACTTTTTACTGTCAAATCTTGAACAATTTCATCTTCATAGCATCACTGTAACAGAAACTAGTGAGCCTCTGAACTGCACGTGAAGGAAACAATAACCAAAAAACCTCTCAAATCATTTTTAGGGCGACCAAAGTTCGCCACCCTCCATGAGCATCACCCTCCATGACTTCCAAATTGGTTTTATTTGCTTCAAAAAAAAAATCTAGCTGAATTTCTTTCAAGAAATCACCTAAAACAATTCACTTGCCCTGTCAATGCTTCCACATTTTTCATAAGTTTTATGTGCCAAAATGGGATCTTTGGAGTAGGGTACCTATTCATGCACCCAATTGCATTTTCTTGAGAGTTTCTAAATGATTTTCAACAAATCCATTTTGTGCATACCTTTCATGAATAGCATTAAATGAGAACACATTTCTTGAGAAGTTATTGGTCAAACAGTTCACCTGCCTTGTCAATGCTTCCAAATTTCACATGCATGTCTACCAGGGAAATTCTCATGATTGAAATGGCCATACCTTGTTCCAAATCTTCCTTTATAGTTATGAGTGTTTGAAAGTTGTAATTGTTCAAGTATTGATATGGATGTAACCTATAGAAAATCAGAAAAATTAAATTCCATCCTTGATTTAAGATTCATTTTTAGTTTAATTTGAAATTTTTGAATCTTTCTATTTTGTTGATATTACTGAGTTGTGAGTCAATATTTTGTAAGGAGTTGCATGATTTGAAGCCTTAAGTAAAGAAATCTTATTTCTACCCCATTCACTCTTTTGGATGCCCTTAGCAGTTCATATTGAATAGATATCATATCCTCCTTCTTTAATATCCTTGGCCTTCTCTCATAGTGGTGACTAGTTGTGCATAACAAACCTTTGTCATACACTATCACTAATAGGTGTGTAGGATCATTGTATCCTCTAATGGATTGTCCTTGTCTTTTTAAAAGAATTTATTGGTATAAAACCTTATGTAACAATCATTTACTATCATTTTCTCTCTTTTGAATCATTATTTGAAATGAGTGTCTATTCTCATGAAAGGACAGTGTATAACATCAATAATTTGTCTTTACTATCATATTTATGGAAATATAATAAAATATTGGCATACCATCATTTTGCAGTCTTGAAGACTCCTCAAGATATTTATTCTTTTGAATTGTTCCTTTTATTTTTTGCACTTAGTCATCTATGGTTGTTCAAGTTGTCATGATGCAATAACCTTAATACTATCATCATATAGAACATATATATTATGTATTCTCCATTCTTCTAGCAATCTCTAACATATAACACTATTGTCACTATCATCTCCATGATACAAGATCATAAGGCCTAGCCCAAGATACGGTCTCATGCAAACCGTAGGATCTAATGCATAAGATATCACTATGATTTTTATTTTAATGATCTTGAATATAGCATAGATCTCCTACAATAATACTCCTCTAGTGAAATATCATCTAACACTATGAAACCTAAATATTGATGATGGATATTCTATTACTTGATAGTGTTGTCTTGTATGCCTTGTGATGGATTTAATAACTCCAATTATTTTGTTATGGTTTGATAGGTCCTTCTATACTCATCTCAATATGATGAATGTATGGTATTACTTACTATTATTACTATCATTCAACCATAATTTCTTGAAACCATCTTCTTACTTATTGTTCTCACAGTTTAATCTCTCGTGATTGGTACCTACAAGTTTGTAGTGTTTTACAAGGTGTTTGGAATTTTGAAAGAAACATCACATTCTTTATAGGTTTTATAATGGTTTTGATAGCCCTCTTATGCTATCTTTTACCCTAAAGTTCTATGTAAGATCCCACATTCTCTATCATATCCATGGATCTTAGAGAAAAAAATCATTTTTATTAATTCTACATGAGTGAAGGTTAGAGACTCTAATATTTAATCATTGTTCCAACATTCTTATCATTCTCCATTTCAAAAAAAGAATAGTTCGTAGATATGTTATTAATGAAAGATAAGATTTCAAAATCATTTCACAGGGTTTTAGTGGTGTCAAGATCTTGGATAGGGTTTGAGTAATTTTAACCCTTTGTCACTGTATGTTAGTTCTCTTGACATAAATTACATAAGCCTTATCATGAATTACATGTTCATATCATTTTGATGGCTTACTACAAGAAACAACTTTGTATATATGCATGCCAATCATTTTATGCACCTTTCTTCTCTTGATCTAAGCATATTTTCTATCTTCACCTCATAATTAGACCATCACAAATTCCTTTCCATTGCACCAAACCTCCTTAATGGCACAATTAAATAATGTTATTTTTCATGCACTTATTTAAGTTCACATTTAGTTCCAAAGAAATGGACCCCTCCTCACCTCTAGTATAGGAAATTTTGTTGAGCCTCTAATGTGGATTGACCAATAACTCTTAAGTAAGGTCAACATGAAAGTTTTGTATTTGATAAATTTCTTATCTAATTTTGATATTCCTTTTAAATTTGTGAATTTTAAATATAATTTTGTTGACCATATATAATTGCAATTTTCACATACATGTTAGCTTGAAAATTCTATAAGAAATGTGAAACATATTTTATTAAATAGTTCACTAGACCTTATCTCTAATATATGCTTGCTTTAAAATATCAAGCTAGTTTAGCACTTGTTGGCCATTTTAATTTACTCATGTGGATCATATATTTAAGATCATTTTATATATTTAAGTGTATAGTTAGAAGTTTCTATATTTTGGTGAAATGAGTTTGTGCATGACTTTGAATTATGTAAATTTAAATATCTATTAATATTTCAAATTCGTTTACTTGTTTCACAAGTGTTTAGTAATTTGTATCTAAGTTACATTAAATTTATTGAATGTATGTATGAATTTTAGAACTATTATCTAGATATCTAGTGTTCATGTTTAATACATTCTATATCTTGTGTGCACTTGTAAATTTATTTAGAACCATTTTAGATTTATAGTCTCTAGATCTAGATATATTAAACCAAGGTCTCATTGCTCCTTTAGGTACATACATATCATGGAAAATGCACATGTTCCACCTCCATAGACAATCTTTGCAAATAATAATAGTGAGATTAGGAGATTGAGAGATTCATTAACTAATGGTACAAACATAAGCATATATGCAAAAACTTGCATGTCCATATTACAAAGCCTAGAACAAATAAGAGATAAAATTGGGGATACTAGTGCATTTTCCCCTAATAAAGTAGTTTCTATTCTTTCCCACATGCGGGAAGAAGTACACGGTGAGGTTACCTATAAATAAATAAATGATGATGTAAAGAAAGATATGATTAAATACCAATATTTTCTATTATATTAAAATAAACGTAAGGTGAGGGGATACCAGGTCACCAAATGTGTGGATACTGCTATGGCCTGATTGATCTACCCACGATTTCTTGCAACACATGGTCAATATCCAAACAATGACCAACCTCCATTATATTTTGTTCAACAGTTGTATACTAAGGTTCATTTGGGCCTCAAAGTCAACTACCCGAGCATTCCATCATATGTTGGTTAGGGGCTTGGCAAGATTGTCAATAGGCCCACCTGTCCTCGAGCAGGCAGACCAGCCCCTATGTTTAGGGTATTGGTTGGCGATAGGTCTCCTAATCTCACCCCAACTCTGGCCCCTTAGCGGATCAAGTTGGCATTGCTTCCCAAAAGGTAGAAATTAAAAATGTAGGCGATATTGTAGCTATGACCACTACGATATCTACTGATCACGTGGGTCATTATTTGATGTCTAGACATTCATGATCCATACCATTTGAAACACAATAAAGCAACATGGATCCTTTTACAGTGGTGGGCATCCCTACACCCACACAACTTGACAAACTTACAAGAGATATCGCACACAAGACCATGCATTTTTTGGTTGAGGACCTCTTTGAGGCATTTGCCTTCATCACATCAAACTATGCGATCTCTATAGACTAGTTCAAAGGTCATTTATCTTTAGGATTTCATTCACATATAGGATCCCATAATTCTCATCACTCTCAGCCCAACACTAGTGCACATAAGGATCCACCTATGGATCATTCAGTTGTTGCATAGACACTGATCCTTTAGTTGACTTGCAAAGGATGCAAACTTCTATGGGTTTTATGGATATGTTGAATGGTCCTGATTTTTCATCATCGACGCCATCTCAGCTACATAGTCCCCTTCACTCATCATTTCTAGCACATGTGATGGCTTAGATGGATGTAGATCTTGATGCGTTGATTGAGCGTTTGGTTGATTTAGTGGAGACAACCATTGCGGAGGACTTAGATAATCCGATACTGCCTGATGTGCATGTGCATGTTCAATATTTTTTTAATTATTTTTAAACTTCAGTTTTAACTCTAAGATATCCATGTAATATATATGTATATGTATTGTATATGGACATACCTCATGCTACTCCTAGCATTGGTTTAGATCATGTACATCAGCATGAATCTGTGGATGATTTTGCTAGCATTGGATAGGTGAGTTTTAAATTTTTATATATACACATGTATATGTACATGCATACATGTATAGATCTAGATAGATATTTAAAAATGCATCTACATTCTTAAATAACTTTCATAAAATTTATCTCTTTCAGTGTAGGAGGCGCCTAATTTTACTGTGGCTCTGGTTCATTTTTTGGCATTCAATGTGCGATTTGGTTTGTATGTGGCTGGGAGGTTTGTCGAGATTTTTTTGCTATCCTTTGACTCCGGCTGGCATTTTTGGTCTATTTTTTAGTTTTATTATTTTTCCTTCTCTCTACTCCCTTTTTTGTGTGGGCGCTCCTTGCTTGTTGCTAGTGTCATTATGTGGGGTTGTTGTAGAGTGGTGTTGATTGTTGTCTTTGGCCTGGGATGCACTATTGTGGATCTATTTGTTGTTGACATCCTTCCGGGATGATGTGAATTGATGTTGGGTGTTGTCGTTTTCCTACTGGGGAGTTGTGTTTCGCAGTTGGTTGTTGCTTTCACCCTGTGAGATTTTTCCTAGTTCCTCCTTGTTGGGTATGCGGTTGGGTGCATGTTCACTTCTTCCTGAGGGCTTGGTTGTCTCATTTCCATTGGTTCTTGATTTGTTTGAGGCTCTTTCTTTGGCACTGGATGTGGTTTTCGAGGTGCCTATAGTGGGTTTGATTATGGAGAGATTTTGGCATTTTTTAGACCCTGACTAGCATGTAGGGTCGGATGTGGATTTTGATGGTTTCACCTTCTCTGTACTATTTCCACTTGCGGACTCTTTTGACCTTATCTATTTCAATGCCTCTTTATTGGAGCTTTCTTTCGTTGTGGCTTTGGGGTTGTGATTCTATGGGATTTCCTCTTTGATGTGGGATGTTGGTTTTGGTTTTCCTTTGGTGGAGTTTTTTGTGGTGATTTTTTGGCATGTTTTAGACCCTGATTGGCACGTAGGGTCAGAGGTTGTGCTTCATGGTCTTGCCTTCTCTCTACACTCTCTGCTTGGAGCATTTATTTTCCTCATCTTGCTTCTCTCGGGTCCCAATGGCTTTTCCTTGGTACTATTTTCTTTTCTTGGTAGTGAAGTTTCTCATGTTGTTGCTACTTATCCTTTGGTGCCTCTCTTGTTGTTTGGGATTTTCCCAGATTTTTCCTTCTTGGTTGGGCTTAGTTCTTTCAATTCCTTGGTGTTCTTGGTGTAGTTTGGGGTTGTTGCTTCTTTAGGTTTGGTTGTGAAGTTGTTGGCTAGTTTTTCCAACATGGTTTTTTTACTGGTTATATTTCTTGGAAGGCCGAAGTGGTTGTTGGTTACGGTGGCTACCAAGGTTTCTTGTGATTCTCTGCTGGAGGTTTTTCTCTTGGGTTTCCAGTCTTGTATGATGATTTATGTGCTCCCCCCTCTTGGGTCCTATTGTTCATTTTAAAATTTGGATGTGTGTTGTTGGTTAAGGAGTTCTCTATTTTTTCATCTTTGCTCTAGTTTACTATTTTTCCAAAGGATTCTATGGTTTTCTTTACTATGGTTGTAGTTGCTTCCCTTTGGTTTATTTGTTATGGTCTTCTTTAGAGGTGGAGACTACTCCTTCAGAGGTGGATCCCTCTTCTATTCAGGTCAAGAGGTGTGTTGTGGATTGGGTGGGAAGTTATATTTTATGTGGTTTAGGTACTCATTTCATCCTCTCCTATAGAAGAGAGCCCCTTCTTATTGAGTTGGAGGTCGAGTTGGTGTTGTGGGTTTACTGATGTTGTATGTTTGATGAGGCTCTTCAGTGTTCTATTTTGATTCCTAACTCTCCTATTGAGGCGGGAGTTTGGTTTTGTTGGATGGTTCTCACAAGTGTTGTGTTGTTGTTTGGTTGGTTTAGGCTAATGGTTACTTGGTTGTCTCAGGTTGTTCACTGTTAGAGGTTAATGGTTACCTGGTTGTCTCAGGTTGTTCATTGTTGGTTGGTGTTGATAAGAATTGTGATATAGTCTGGATGATACAGGTTGATGGTTACCTGACTGTCTCAGGTTGTTCTTGGGTACAAGTTCCTTTATAATTCTTGGTTGTTTTGGGTTTCAGGATCCCATTAAAACCTTTCTATTTGGTGCAAATTTGAGTTTTCACGCTAATTTTTTATAATCTTCTTCTGGTTCATTGTTGGTTGTCTTTGTTCCATCTGATTGCAACTTGGTCTCTTTTTCCAAGTTTTGGTTCCCCATCAAAACTTGCTTATTAATGGTTTCAAGTCCATTCAAAACCTGTTGTTAATGGCTTTGGGTCCATTCTAAACTTGTTTTCCCCCTTAATCAAAACTTTCATAAAATTTATAATATATTATATGTATTTAACACATTGTGTACATAATTTTATCTCTAGGGCTCAGCACATCCATCAGAGCGTGGTTCTCATTCAGTTGATCGTTCAACTAGGAGTCGACATTTATATTAGGATGCACTAGATTTATGAGTTCTTTAACATTATATATGACTTGAGCTACATGTTTGATGATCTCTAGTACATGTTTTTTAGGTTGTTGATACATTATTACTTACATTTTATGATTAGATAGTAGATTTTTTAGATTGTTGATACATTATTACAAGTACATTTGATGATCTCTAGTACATTTGCTTATATGATATACATACACATTTTCTTATGTTTATATGTTTATTTTAATTCAATCTATACATGCATGTACCTATATTTTCTCATAATGTTTATGTTTATGTTCATCTATCTACATGTACATGTGTTATCTTATGTTTAATTTATTATACATTAATCTACATGTTTAGTACACTCAAGAGTGTTTATACAATCTACGTTTATATGTTTATTTTCATTCAATCTATGTGCATGTACCTCTTTTCTTATAACATGTTTATGTTTATACATTGAATCTATCTACATGTACATGTGTTTTCTTATGTTTACATTTTTATGTTAATAGGTACATGTGTGCATGTAAATGTTTAAACTCAAGAACTTGTTTATACAAATTTTAAATATATATTTAGAGAACTCATGCTCACATATTTATGATTTATATATGTTTTAAAACACACGCTAAACATGCATTAAATACATTAAATTAATGTACACATATGTAGTTCTACACATGTAATATTATAAAATTTGAATATAATTTAAGGCATATGTATGAAACTAGTTCCTGTCTTTAATCTAAGTATAAGAATAATCTAGTTTGAAAAGAATAAATTAATTATTGAATCCTTTCTTAGGATAGAAAGAGGGAAAATATTAGGAGAGTGTACATTTTTTTTAGGAATTTACAACATAATTCATACTTTGATGTAATACAAAGTACTAGCCTGCATGAATACTTCATAATTCAATTAGCTAGAAATAATGGTAGAAGAGAAAGATTAGAAAAACATCTAAGTAAAATAAGGCATAATATAGTTAAGGACAAGATAAAGAGATCCATTAAAGTAATCACATTAGGTGTCCAAGGATAATCCCTAGAAAGTGTAGACATGAAAAATATATAGAGTGATCCTATACACATGATCCTGATTTCACTAACACCAGTTCGTCCTAAATCATCTCTTTTATTAATCAATTTAATTGAATAATATTTATTCGATTAAATTCATCATATTTCATCTCTTAATTAAATAAATCAAATTTATCTGATTAAGTCATCATCTCCTAATTATTTAATTAATCTTATAGTCCCTCTTTTAATTAAATAATTCACTTTATTTAATTAATCTCTAAAGTCATCTCCTTTAAATTAAATAATTAATCTTTATTTGATTTAATCTAACACCACCCTCTTTAATTAAATAAATTAAACTTTATTTAAGTCTAAACCATTGTTCATCTCATTTTGATTTGTTTAAATCCTAAAATCTAAATCAAATTGTCAAATCAACTAATTTCTATCTAAACTAATCAAATTGTGATTAATCATAATCCTAATCCATCAAATCCTCTAGATTTTGCAACTTGCACAAGTAAATCAATTTAATTGATTTATAAATTCTTCTATTTTCTCTCAACAAGGCATCAATAAGGGAATAATCCTCAAATTCAAAAATCCCTCCAAAAGGGATGACTACATCCAACAAGGCATTAAAGGCCTCTTACATGTCCTTTTCCTTGAGCCAAGTGGCATTTACTCCATTCCTCTCTCCCTCCAACTTTTCATTTCATAAATTTCAAGTTCCACCTAACCACATTTATTTGCACATTCATCAAAATGTGTTCATTCCTCCTCCAATCACATGTGGACAAGTGACCTTCTCTCATTGGTTGGTCTTGTGTCCCACATTCATCCATTTTGCCTCTTCCTCCATCATTATCTTCTATTTATAGAAGTCTCTCATTTGAATCTAGGATCCATCAACTAAGAGCACAATCACTATAGGCATTTAGCATTTGAGTGCATAGCATTTCATATTTAGTAATCAATTTAGCTAGGTTATTGGAAAATTTCATCAAGGAAGCACAATCATCACCAAAGATCATCACTTTACATCAAGGAATTGGGAAAGGTTCATTTTCCACATCAAATTGGCACCAATTCCGCCATGGGATTGAGATTTTGTTCATTAGAATAAAATTTGATAGCTTTGTTATTGTGTTCTTAATTTTATTTCTTGTTTTCATGCTTCAAACTAATTTCATGGGGAATGTCGATCTAAATTGCATAATGAGCTAATTATATGTTTGTTCTTTTATGTTTGTGCAGGTATAGATTCACCATTCACATTTTGGCACTAGAAAGAGGGCGAATCTAGAGAAAACTAACACATTTTAACAAAAATTCCATGATTTTTTGTCAAGTTTTGTGTCTATAGGAAACTCTACCGCTATCAATCCAACAACACAATATAGCGATGCTACAAACTCCAAACTGTGTCGCTAAAGTCTTCCTGCGTAGAAAATTTGAATTTTAAACTTTGACACTGGACATTCAAATTCCAAACCTCATCGCTGGTTCAAATAGCACCGCAATCATGCTCATTGTTTTTATGCAAAGCACCACTATCAGTCTCAACGATGCTATATAGCGCCGCTAACTTTCTCAAACTGCATCGCAATTATGGATTGCACCGCTAGAGTTGGGTAAAAGGCAGATTTCATATTATTTTCAACATGTGTTTTTTTCACTTTGGTTGTTTTTGACTTCTAACTGGTTTTTGGCTGCTATTTTTGCAGTATTAACCAGTTTTTGTAGGTTGGCTTGATCAAAAGTGAATAAAGGAAACGAAGACCAAAATTTCTTTATGACATCATCATATCGTTGTATCAAGTGTTTTTAAACACTTTAGGGAGAGATTATAATCCCTTTTCTAATGATTTGTTATCTTCTTGCTTCTTAGGACTCAATAAATTCTATTTGGGCTTAAAAAAGAACAAAACAAAGGGATTAAAAAGAACCATAGGTAAACTTACTAGATTTTTTTTTGGACATAATAAATGAACAAACAAATCTCACACTTCAAATTTGGTGCTTAAAAAGAATTCATATCATTTCTTTATGGTTTAAAATGAACATGTGTACTCTTTGTCTTGTAATCTCTTCCACAAGTTAATATTCTTTAAAAATACGTATGCACTTCTCTCGCACCTCACGAAGATCTTGAGAATCAAAAGATTTTTTGAGATATTAAGTTGTGTAACTAATTACCTCCACCTTTCAATTTGGGTTTCTAAAATTGAACAAAATCTTGCTAGTGTGAGTGGAGTATATTGTGAGTGTTCTCTCTTTGTTTCTCAACAAAGATTGATCAAACTTTGGATGTACTTACTTGCTTTTGTTTAAATCTTTAGAGGTCCTGCCTTGGTGGGAAAAAGTAGTCACCACAAGGGAATGACCCAACCAGTAACACGCTAAAGCCAAGCGACTTCCAACCGGTATATAAGTGTGGGTACTAGAGGAAATTTCAAGTATCATGAGAATTGTTTTGACAAGAAGGGCAGTAATGGTCTCTTGACGTATGGATGATCTCCCATGAATGAAATTCCCACATTAAAACCCTTTTTTTAGAAGGCCCAAATCCTTAGATTTATTTGTTGATGCAAGAATGATCGTTCTGAAGCCGTCCCACATTTTTTACAACTCTTGGTAAAGATGAGAAGTATGCCATGGGAGTTTCATGGATACTGATGCTTGGTTGACCCAAGAAGCGAGTGCACTATAAGGAGGAGCCTATGTGGTCAAGAATATAATCATCCACTAAGGGTAAGCGTAGCTATATTTATCCAAGTGGGAACTCAACAAATATTGTCTCATTGTATCCTAGGAGTGTGCATCACCTTGGAATCAAAATACTTTGCTTGGATCTAAAACGCTTGAAAATAAACATTTACCAAATCTTCAAAATTTCAAACCCTTTAGGGGGAATGAATACCTTTGAAAAATCCAAGTGCTCTTTCTTGCCCTAGGTATCTCATCCTTAGAGGCTTCTAAGTAGTTGAATTTATATCATAGTTTGTTCTCACTAAATTCCACATTAGGAAAAATTTGCCTTGATTTCCTTGATTCCCACATAATGGAATTTGTGGGATGAGAAGAAGTTAGGACATTAGGCATTTAGTTTGAAAACCTAATCAAGTATTTTTTGTGGAAAAGGAAGTCATTAATAAAATTTGATAAACAATTGGAACCCACACATGTGCTATCCCAAATGATTTCCCAAAAGATCGAAATCCGAAAACCAAATTCTAAAGGTCTTAGTCAAAAGGCTCAAAAGAAACATTTGTCTATGCTTTACGAATTTAGAGAAAGATTGACCTTCAAATTTTACAAATGTGCATCAAAGAACAATCCTAATTTGTATGAATTTTATTTTCAACACAATCCAAGTCTCTTTCAAAAGTTTTATTTTCTCACATACGAAGTAGCAAGCTTGTTCTTCAATATTGAAGTCTTGTACAAAGGAGTCATATCTAGGTCTAATCTAGGATCAAAGTCATCATTCCCACCCATCCCTCAAACATTGATCATAATCACCTCACCAAAAACTCTTGGAAATCTTGAAAAAATCATTCATACTAGACTTTTGGATCCAAATCATCTTGTTTGATTAGATGTGTGTCAATGAATCCTTCTCCACATATTTAGTCAGATTATTGAACATTTTTAACAAGTCTACCCCTTGATAACATCCAACTTCTTGGGGTTTATAATTTCATTATCCAAAATCCAAAAAAAATTCAAACCAAAATCATCTTGTTTGGCTAGGGGTATATAGATGAAACCTTCTTTACACACTTAGTCAAAGTATCATCTTGTGTACAATTCTACTCTAGGACAACATCCAACCTCTTAGAGTATATGAGTTCACTATCCAAATCAAAATCCAATCAAGCCAAATTCAAGATCAAATCAAACCAAAATCAAATCAAATAAAAATATAAAAATTCCCAAAGTCTAGTATATCCCTCAAGATCTCTCAAGAGTTCAAATCATTCACATCATACATCTTCCGTTTGTCTCATCATCAAACTTTGATCCTTAATCATCCTAGTTTTTCTCTTTTGTACCTAAGGTTAGATCAATCTAAAGAATTAGAGGTTCATCTCAAATATTCTTAAAAATTGATCCCTATTTTATGGTACAAACTAGATCACAACACAAGAATAACATGGAAACCAACAAAAAAAAATCAACTTCAAGTGATTTAAGCCAAACTGCTCTTGAAATGAATCCCATTGGATCGAGAAATCCCCTAACCAATCTTCCTCTATCATCACAAAATCCTCAAGAGGAGGGTCAAGTGGAATACATAACCAATAATGTCTTAGGTATGACACAAGATGAAATCCCTGAAATGGTTCAAAATCTTTAAACTCACATAATTTTCAATACCATAATGGGGCTCAATCCCTCTGAATACATGCTTGAATTGGAAAAAGAAGGGGCTAAACTCCCTTCTCATTATGATGTGAGAACTATTGTGGAAAGGCCTCCTAGGATCATGGCCCCAATCTCATCCACACCTGCATTTCAAAACATCATTCAAATCATCCCCCAAATCACATCATCCATTTCTCTGAATCAACCAATTGTTAACAAGGGAAGCTCATTGCTCCAGGAACTTCAAAAACATCCCCTTGTGAACAACCAAGATTTGGATGTAAACACCATACTGGATCAATCTATCCCATTGAATCCATCATACCCATACATTTTTCTTGCATTTCATGATCCTACCTATCCATCCTCTTTTCACGCAACACTGACATATCCTCTCAACACACAAACCTCTCTCCCCATGACCTCACAAGGAGAAGGTGGAATATTTAGAGCAGGGGGGATTTTCGATCCCTCATCATCATCATCATTTCTCCAAGGGGACACACCACCCATATTTCCACCATTCCCACCATTTCCATTAACATCCACACCACCCCTTGGTTTAGGCCTTCCCCCTTTACCAACCATCAATCAACAAAATCCAAGAAACCCTCTAATCATAAATCAAAGCATCATGTCGAATCCTCCCAATGTACCATCAATATCGCAATAACAAGTGGCAACCCCCACATCATCTACCATCCCCCAAGTATCTCAAAACATTGTATCCCAAGGACCAAGCATATCAATCACACCATCTACCACCCAAACCCCAATTATCAATAAAATAATATCTCCCATCCCAACAACCAACATTGTTCCTAATCTACCACCACCACCACCAAAACCCAACATGACAAACTCATTTAACATCATGTTGCAAGAAGCTCAACAAGCTGCCTATCAAAAGGCACTTCAAAAAATTCAAAATCAACAAGTTGCACGGTTAGATGTCCAACAAGTGCAAGCACAATTAGTGGCACAACAAGTGCAACAAGCTGCCCAAGATCAAGCTTTATTGCAACAACAACAAGCCACCCAAGCTACGCAAGATGCTCAAGCTGCGCAAGCAACTCAAGCTACACAGGAAGCCCAATATCAAGCTCAACAAGAACAAGCACAAGCTCAATACTAGGCACAATTGCAAGAAGATCAACAAAAAGCATATCAACAAGTCCTGCAATAGTATCAAGTGCAACATAAGGAAGCTCAACAAAAATCACAACAACAATATTTATTGGCATAGCAGTAGCAAGACCAACAACAAGTTTTTTTGGCACAATAGTAACAAGACCAACAACAAGCATTGTTGGCACAATAGAAAGTGTAGGTGTATCAACAAGCCTTAATCACATAGAAAATCTTGCAACAAAATCCCACCAACATACCTAACACTCCACTTGCCACTCAAACACCTCAACCACTTCAGAACACATTCACTTCGCCCTTAATCCGCAAGATGACGTAACAACACAAATAAAATTTGTCTCACATCAAGTGCTTGATCTCCAATTAGGGAAAACAAAAAGGACACCAAGCAATCTATGCCCTTATCCTTTCGACAGGAGCCTAGCAATGGTACCATTCCAAAAGGGTTTTGAAATCCCTAAATTTGACAAATATCGCGGGTTGGGAAACCCTAAGGATCACATCAGGGAATTCCATGTACATTGTATGGAATTTGCATATAACGATACATATCTAAAGTGGATATTTCCTCGAAGCTTGGTTGGACTTTCCATGGAGTGGTTCTCTCACCTTCCTACTAGCATCAAAAAGTTCCAAGAGATCATAGATGCATTATTAAATAATTATGCATTCAACATTGGCATGGATGTTAGTCTAGAGGAACTATCTATGCTCTAATAAGGTAAGGGGGAATCATTCACTTCCTTCCTACAATGATGGCAATCCAAGACCAATAGGAGCAAGTGGGTCATGCCAGAGGAGCGAAAAATTTGCACCATCAATTCCAATCTTGAGAAAATCTTGGCATTCCATCTAAAAATGCAGTGCATCACCACTTATGACCAATTGATCCCCAAGGAACTCAACATCGAACAAGACCTTATTGCATAAGGGGTATTCTCACATATCTAGAACATCAAGACAACTGCCCTTCCACTAGCTATAATGAAAAACCTCGCACGTGGGTGAAAATAGGAACATCACTAATGACAGTGTGGTTGATGCCAAGGTTGTTATATATGCTCTGAAACAAAAAACCAAAACATATCAGTAACCACAAAACAACAATCACAAGCAAACCAATGCGGTGTCACAACATCCACCCAATAATCAAATCAACAATCTGAATAATCAAGGGGGGCCACCTCTGCGAAAAAAAAATCCCCCCAAGAGAAATTTCACAGCCCTTGGGGAATCAATCGAATCTGTCATGAATAAATTGGTAAACAAGAATCTCGTCAAGATCCCTTCTTATGAGAATTATCAGGAACCCCAAGTGAAACCACCATGGTGTAATGAAAACTACCTTTGTGATTATCATAAAATCAAGGGGCACACAACAACCAATTGCATGAAGTTGAAAAATATAATCCAAGACCTCATCGATGACAAGATTATAAATGTGGAACAACCAGCTAAAAATCAAGACCTTAAGATATACATGAATCCGATGTCGAATCATAACAAAGGAAAACAAAATTATGGCAATGTGAACTATGTGTACAATCAAATTATCACATCCCTAGACAAATGGGTCATTTTTGTTAACATCAAAGGACTCAAAGCTAATTGTGGAGTTAGCACACGCGATAGTAAAGTCACCATTGCAGAGTCATCACAACCACCTAGGGCATCCACCTCAAATCCAAGATTCGCCCCTAATGGCTACAATGTCTTGGACCAAATAAAAATAACTCACTCAGATCTCCATCATAGAGTTACTGAAGATCTCATCCGCCCATAGAGAAATCCTTGAGGAAGCATTAGCCTCATCTACTGTCTCTGCCAATCTTGATACTGAAAAATTCCAAGCTATGATCGAAAACATTACCACCTGAAATTTCCTCACATTTTCTGATCAGAACTTCCCCACCCAACCATCTCACAATTGTGCACTCCACCTTGAAGTCTTGTTTCATGAAAATAGAGTCAAAAGGGTATTGGTGGATGGGGGTGTAGGTCTAAACATCTATTCTCTCAAGCTCATAAAGAATCTGGGATTCTCTAAGGACTCTATTGATTAAGGCAAGGGAATCATAATCAAAGCTTATGACGATCAAGAAAGAGTGTCTCAAGGCACTATCCAACTCTCTATTCAAGTAGGCACAACTATTATGGAATCTACCTGCCAGGTCCTAGACATTGATCTATGTTATAAAATCCTCCTAGGGAATCCATGGATCCATGAGATGCAAGTAGTTGCATCAACCTTCCATCAGTGCATCAAGTTTTCATATCAAAATCAAGAATTCATGATATATGGTGATCCTGAGCCCTTTGCCTATTGCAAAAGCTTGGAAGAAAAATACTATAGAATCCCCCAAGTCCCAAAGAATGATGAAGGCCCTTCAACTCCGTATATAGACCCAGCTAACATCGCCTCCACTTTTGGGATAAAGACACCCACCATTCTTGATATATCTGGAATCAAGGTCATTATCCAAGACAACAGGTGTGGAGATTAAAAAATGAAGAAAGGATCCTTTGTGGTAGGGGAGCTACCTCAATCCCCTATATCCCATGGATAATTGCAACCCACCAATACATTATCTCAAACCTTCGGAGCGGATCCCTCTTGATTCAAAATTTGGGGGGATCTAGGCTGAGAAATGGTGAATGAGAGAGACATATCCAATCTCCTCTATCAAGATGAAAAGACCTTTACCAAACCTTCCTATGGATGATGCTAGTAGATCACTTCAATTAATGTTAGGCATGGGCTATAACAAGAATGAAAGTCTTGGAAAAAACAACAATGGTCGATTGGAATCTATCATTGTTGAGAAGTGCATGAAAAATATTGGCCTTGGATGTACCCCTCAGAGTATAACCATGTGTGGTAGGATTCCCCCTATTAAAGCAGACAGGACTCCCCCTCAACTATCGGCAGTCACCCTTCAATTACCAGTATCTATAGGTCTACCTTTAGATAACTTTACCTTTGACATAATTGATGTGTGTAGTAGTGATGAGGATACCATAATTGACTTGCCTATGCTTTTCAAAGACTCCTCCCTGTTCATGATCAACACCCTATATTTTGAGTCAGACCATCAAACCCATGAAATAAACCTAGTCTATCCCCAACTCATCAATTACAACCAACGAGGACTACCAATTCTGGACACATTCAAAAATGATGAGGCACTCTCAAAATTCATGGGATTGCAAGATATAGTGCCATATGGAGATCACAAAGTTGGGTTTGACATCATACTAGATACACAAGCCTATTACGGGGAAATGATTGAATCCTTCAGTCACAAAAGTGAAAATTAAAAATATTCTCTAGGTCTTTGAGTAAAAACCACACCATGGCATTCTCTGACCCGATAAACAGTGAAAATAAAGGATGCATCCAATAGTGAAAACCTCTCTGAGGTATCGTAGGATGAGGGATTCAATCTTCCTCTCAGTGCTATTCATCAAGAGAAGTCAACGATTCTAGCAGAATAGTGCAATCTAGTTAATCTGGGAACAAAAGAACTACCACATATAGCATTCTATGTCGAGTCACTTCTCATAGAAGAACAAGAACTCCTAGTTGTGTTCCCAAAGGAAAGAAAGACAAACTTCACATGGACCTATGCCGACATCCCTAGGCTTGATCCAGATGTTGTAGTTCATCATCTAGTTGTGTATCATGAAGCAAAGTCGATAAGACAAAAGTTGAGGAAAATCCATCCCTAGATAGAATTGTTGGTCAAAATGAAATTACAGAAACTCCTAGATGCGGGATTCATATGGTTGATTGATTATCTAGAGTGGGTGTCAAACCTTGTAGCTATTTCAAATCCCACTGGGGAGCATCCGCATCTCCATGGATTTTAGAGATTTGAAAAAAGTATGTCCCAAGGATAACTTTCCACTTCTAAACATTAACATGTTTGTGGATATGACGGCAAGACATGAGATGCTATCGCTAATGGACGGATTCTCAAGATACAATCATATCATGATATCTAAAGAAGACCAACACAAGATAGCTTTCACTTGTCCATGGGGGACATATTGCTAGGATATGATTCCATTCAGGTTGAAGAACGTAGGAGCAACCTACCAAAGGGCCATGAAACTCATATTTCATGATATGATCCATAAAATTGTAGAGGATTATGTGGATGACATATTGGCTAAATCAAAGAAACAACGAGACCACATATCAGCCCTAAGCTCCATTTATGATAGATTAGAAAAGTACAAGGTCTGACTTAATCCATAGAAGTGCATCTTTGGCGTACAATCGAGCAAGCTCATAGGGTACATTGTATTCATAAGAGTAATTGAGGTAGACCCTGCCAAAGTCAAATAAATCCTCGAAATGGAGGTATCGAAGACATTAAAACATCTAAGAGTCTTACAAAGAAGACTCCTGTCCATCCACCGATTTATAGTGCAACTAGCAAACAAGGCAATCCCATATTCTCACCTACTCCAGGGTAGCATACAAATCGGATGAGAAATGTGACCAGGCATTCAACAAGATCAAGGAGTATTTTCTCACACCACCAATTCTTATGCCACTGATTCCAAGCAAACCCTTGATCTTATACATATTCGCAACAACAGTAGCCCTTGGCGCTCTCTTAGCACAACACAATGAAAACGGGAAAGAGAGAGTTATTTACTACATCAACAAGACCATGGTGGGACATGAGCTAAACTACACACCAATTGAGAAAGTCTGCTCGGAAGTCATGTTTTTAGCATAAAAAATCAGACATTACATGCTAGCACATCAGATCAAGCTCATTGCAAAAATAGACCCGCTCAAGTATTTTATTTCCAAAGCAACTCTCACAGGACCAACGACAAAGTGGGTCATGATCCAGACAAAGCATGAAATTGAGTATGTAGAATACAAGGCTTTTAAAGGACAAGAAATTACAAATCAACTGGCAGAAGCACCAATATATGCAGATAATCCACTTGTTTCAGAGTTCCCCAATGAATCAATCTTCAACCTTAGTGTAGAAGATCACTAGAAAATTTACTTTGATGGATCCTACACACAACACGGGTCAGGAGCGAGAATCTTCTTCATCACTCCACAAGGGGAATGCATACCTAAATCATATAAAGTTGGCATTCTCATGCACAAACAACATCATTGAATATGAGGCTATTGTCATAGGGTTGAGGATCACAATGCAATGGAAGATCATGGCACTTAAGTTCTATGGGAACTCGTAGCTCATAATCAACCAAGTAAAAAATGAATATCAAACAAAGAACAATAAGTTGATCCCATACAAGAAGTTGGTGGTGGAAATTCTCAAGGATTTCTTCATTGATATCACATTTGAATAGCTACCAAGAGAAAATAATAGAGCAGCAGAGGCAATGGCTACAATTGGATCACTCCTAGAAATCATGCATAATGTCCCAAAACATGAATTCCTCGTAGAACAGCTTCTTGTACCAACATTCGAGGTACCAAAGTCTGAATTTGTGTGTGAAATCATTGGTCTCGATGATCCTTGGTACCATGATATTTATACTTACCTGAGAATAGGAGTTCTCCCCGTCGACATAACCTAGAACCTCAAAAGAGCCTTTGTCAAAATGTCATCATGTTTTGTCATCCTAGGAGATACCTTATATTGTAGGAGCATTGAAGGGACCCTTTTACATTTCCTAAACATTGATGAAGCCTTGACTTCCTTAACCGAGGTACATAACGACATTTGTGGTTCACATTCGAGCAGTATGCCCTTGTCCAAGAAACTACTAAGGATGGGGTACTATTGGCCTACAATGGAAAGAGAAGCACATGACTATGTCAAAAGGTGTTTGCAGTGTCAGCAGCACACTAGCTCAGGAGCTCAACCCAATTATCACACCTCGGCCCTTTTCACAGTGGGGGCTCGATCTCATTGGTAAAATTGCCCCCACATCATCTAGCGGGCATAATTTTATCATCACTACCACAAAGTACTTCATGAAGTGGGTCGAAGCCATTCCCATGACCTATATCATAGGAAAGAAGATATCCAAGTTCATCCTAAATTACCTTATTTTTCAATATAGTGTCCCCAATCCATTATCTCAGATAATGGGACACCATTCAAAAATCAAGATGTTTGTGACTTGTGCCAAAAATTCAATATCCAACATCGCTTCTCCACCCCATATTATCCCCAAGGAAATGGCCAAGAAAAAGTCACCAATAAGACCATCCTAAAAATCCTCAAGAATACAATCAATGGTGTTGATCGTGATTGCCATTTGCAATTGAATCTCTCCTTATGGGCCTGTTGGACAAGCATCCGCACACCAAGAGGTTCCAACACCTTTTCCCTAGTCTATAGATCAGAAGCCATACTCCCTATTGAGATCAAGCTCCCATCCCTAAAAATATCATTACACAACCTCATAATAGATGAAGAATACCAGGTCTCACAATTCAAGGAGTTGGAACTACTAGATGAGTGGCGTATGGATGCCTTAAACCATTTAAAATTCTACCAAAAATGTCTCAAGCAAAGTTACAACAAAAATATCAGGAGGCGAACCTTCCAAGTTGGTAGGCTAGTACATAAGGAGAATTAGAAGAACGTGCCAAATCCATATAGCAAGGGCAAGTTTGAGCCCAATTGGTTGGGGTGATTCATCATCACAACAAGCTACAAGTCATGGGCATATCATCTATGAATGCCCGAAGGGGAACCTCCACAGCAGCCCATGAACAACACTCATCTCAAAAAATTCGATGCCTAATATTTTAAGGATAAAACCAAAAATACAAAAATACCAAAATCCAAAAAAATCAGAAAAATGATTGAAAAACAGTAAAGAGAAAAAATCGTCCTCTAGTGAAAACCACTTTGGTGGTTCTTTGGGCAAGTACCTTGGTGAAAACCTGGAAAACAAGAACCTTGTGTAAATAAAGCATTCTCCATCCACCAGGATTTTCACAGCTTATTTTTCACACTTACCATTCATCCATTGCATTCCATTGATTCTTCCATTCACCCATCTATGTATGTGTCATGGCTTGATCTTGTGTTTGTATCATGTTCCACCCTAGTACTACTTAGCACATTCCTAAGGTCATTTGGTCCTGCCTATATCGAAGTAGTCTATCACATCACATTGGGTGCATGTTCCTATACCTGCATCGGTTTGGATTTGTGTATATCCTTAAAGTCTTCCTTAAAATCAAAAAATCAAAAAACATTGAAAAACCAAAAATACTAAAACATGTCAAAATCCAAAAATTAAAATGGAGTCATGTTGTCGAACTACGTCATCTCAGAGCTTGAACGTAGGCAAGGTTGATCTTCGATCATCTCTCGGGACACCCTAGGTCAGTCCTTTAGGATTTCATCATAATAAGCTAGCAATTCATCATTTTTTCATATCTTCATGGTCGAGTATGTGTCAGTCGAACTGCGTGGTCTTTGTGTGTATAACATAGGCAAGGCTTATCTATTGATTAGCTCCTGAAACAGCTAATATAGGTATTTAGGTTAGTCTCTTGGTCAAAATATCAAAAAAATCAAAAACATTGGAAATTTTGAAAATCAAAACACTTGTAAAACATCTCAAAAGATCCCAAAACAACCTCAAAACATTCAAAAAATACCAAAACATCCAAATATTTTTAAAAATACATTTGTCTCATCTCGTTTTCACCCGAAAGAATCTCATTCATAATAAATCATTATCGCCTTCATCCTTTGGCAAAGTGGTTGAAAATAAGTTTAACATGTTTAAAAATGAAAACCCAATCGTCAAAGTCTCAAGTCTAGGTCAGTAAGTAAGCAAGTTATTCAACTCGGAGTATCAATATCTTATCATCCAATCAAATCCCAAATCATCTGATAACATGTCCTAGGATTTATCCTTCCTCCAATAGACATCAACATCAAGCATCACCATAGTTTAGTCTTGGCTAGCGGTATGCATAACATTAGCTTGTTTGTTTACTTTATCATTGTCTTTTGACTTATCTTATGGTGCTCATTTTGATGACCTCTTGATGATGTTCAGACAAAGGGATTTAGAGAGAAAGGAATTGGGCAATGATCATTATCTTTTTATCTGTTGTGCTTGTTGGATATTCTTGTAATATAATCTGGTCATGTGTACTTTATTTAGGTGTAGGGAAGATTTTCTAGGTGTCTTCATGTTGACCACATAGGAAGGCTTTCCTTTCTATGTTTTGGTCTGAGATGTTTGGAATATTTTAACTACATTTTAGATAAGTTTTTGTATGTCGGGTGTGAACAGGAATACTCCTATCTGATTTTCAAGTCGAATTCCATCACACTAGGTACAATGCCCTCCCAGTTCTTTATACCTTGATGCATCATACCTATGTGTATTATCAAACATAAGGTAAATGGCCCTTTTAAAATCCCAATTCTTGGTAATCAAATCATCATCATCATCATAATTCATAACATATGTGTTGGATCCTCTTTTCATTTTCTCCTATATTATCTCCATACTAACATGGTACCATGACAATTAATCAAAAATATCGCTAAAGGAATCCACCCTGCATCCATAGATCATCAGCATAATGCATATCCTATCATATAGGAAACATAAATGCACTGCATTTCATCATTAATATAGATTCATTATTATTAAGCATCTCATAAACATCATAAATTTGCATTCATTATAGGCATTATTAAATCACCCACTGCATAATCACATATCATATCATTTGCATCATCATCACACATTCATGTGATCACATCATAATAATCTCATTACATATCATAATCATTTACATCTCATAAATCATGGCATAATCATCTCACGTTATCATATCATTATAAATCATTGCATATCATAAAACATTATTTCATATCATAATCATTTGCATTGCATTAATCATATATATTATTATCTCACATCATAACCATTTGCATTAGATGTCACATCATCTTAATAAATACATACATATCATTGCATTTGTACCATTTCATTCATGAATCACAATGCATAATCATAAATTATTACATATTATAGGTCATCTCATATCATACATCATCATAATTATTTCGTAACAAAATAATTTGCATATCATATAGGTTTATTAAGAATCTTATAAGCATACATTTGCAGCATCATATCATAATATACATCATCACATTTTCATCAAATGGATAAGAAAATATACAAAAAGAAGTGCATCCATAAATATGAACATCAATAAACATTTGCATGTCGTGAGTCATAATATCATATATAGGAAATTAAATAAATCCATCCATCATGCATAAGTAAAATAGGACACATCTCATAAATGAATCAAACCATATCATATATATATCATCAAAAATGTATTTTTCATGGTACAAAGATCAAGATCAAAATGTGTGTATAAATCAAGTATACAATACAATCCAAGCTATAAAAAAATTGAGCCCATGGATGAAAAAAAATGTTGTCTATCATAAAAAAAAATGTGAAGCTAGCCCTATTGGCTACTACCCTCCCCCACCTATCTCTCAGCGTGATCCTCGGCCTGCCTCATCTTAGTTTGATGAGACAACTCTAGCACTTGGGCCCTTACTGGTAAGGCTTGTTGATAATTAACCTTGTAATACTCAGCCTCTTTGATGGCCTCACAGTACATTTACGCCAAGATTGTCCTACCCTAAGAGGTGGAGGCCATACTCTCCAGTTTTCATCTTCAACCTATCTCTTGATCTCTCTCGGACTGGGCTTGGTCTCTCTCGATAGTTAGTGCCTGCACTTGTGACTACAGTTGTTGTATCAGGGCATCCCTTTGATCTAGTTGTGATGGTGGTGGTGGTGGTGGAGTTGTTTCTGATGATCCCTCAAATGCTATTGTTGGTGGTATCTCGGGGCCCCATCTCTCTATTTCTCCCCATCTCGAGGTTGCTTGTCTCAATCTCTCTTCTGCTCCTCATCCCTGGGCACCTGATCCCCCTATCCCGAAGGTAGTCCACCTCCTCCTCTACCCCCATCTCCATCTCCATCCCCTCTACCTCCCCGCCCCCACCCTTGGCCTATTGATATGCCTTTGGGCCTCCATCGTAGGGGTGCTAAACCTAGATTTGTCAATCGTATGGGTGGTCTAAACCATGTTGTATATGCTGCTACGACCCCTGCATCTCCCTGTCCCTGATCATAAGCCCATGACCTAGCCATCAGTTTTTTGAAGGATGTCACTGCCTCATCGGTCGGGATCGACCTGTCCCATACTGTCTCCCTTATAGTATGTGCAAATATCGCCATGTACTGGTCATCAAGACAATCCTTCCTATCCCCAAACTGTTTGGAAACTCTATCTAGGAGATACCTCTCTATCATGGTATGCTCCCTCCCTTGCATAAGTCGATCCTTCCTCTCATAGAAGAGTTTTTGTACATCATCATACCATGCGGGAAAGCCAAAATAGGGCCTCCAGGTAAACACCGTCATCTCATCTATGACCCTCCTCGAGTGAGAGATGCCACTTGCCCCTATGTGTGTGCAAGTGGTCAATGCCCCTCTGTACCGCCAAACTATGGGATCATCTGGCTCTAGGGAAACCATTATAACCTATGGGTGGAACACTCCAATGTGCTCCAAGGCCCAGACATGTAAAAGAGTAACTTTGGCCCCAATGGCCATACTGTCTAGGTAGGCGAACTCATGAAGGTCATGGTAAAGAGAGGCCATAAATATTGGCCCCCATGCAAAGCACTCTCGCCGTCTGAGCGTCTGCTGCCAAATGAGACCCCATCCTGGATTGAAATATCGACCTTGCCAATCTTGTTGGGTGAAAATAATGTAATCAAATTTTCAATAGATTACTTTATCTAGATTTCAGCCACAACTATGTGAGATATAATCTCTCCTCTCAGAAAGGGGAGGCACCCTTCTTACTTCTAATAGAAGCTATAGTAAAACTAACGAAATACTTACAAGATGTACACTACACTTACGAAATGGGGAGGGGTCTATTACATTCATAATTCTCTCTTTTTTCAAAGGAGATGTTTACAATGCTTCACAACTGGAAAGTCCTAGATCTGATAACTAAAACTTAACAAACAACAGTAATACCGATATCTCTATCTTGTCAAAGCAAAGTGTAGCGATAACAAATATGATTTATAATAATAACAAAATAAAAGGAAAAGGGAAAGCTCACGAAGGCACAAAGTCATTACATAGTTTTTTCAATGTTGGATTTGTAGAAGTATCATTCGTTGCATTAGAAGCACAAAGTCTTCTTAGATGTAGAAATTCCTCGAATTGTATGAACAATTACAAGAAAAAATTCTTGTAGATCTTTCAACCAAAACATTCACACATAAAATTAAATCCAAATAATATATGTAACACAAAGTTTACATAAACTACTTGAAGCCCTTCAAATCTCATATGCTAGTCACCACTGATATAATCAAATCATAAGATAATCGATCCCAACACAAAGTCTTGTATGCAATCCTCTTCTTTATTGATTAGATCTAGATTCACAAAATTGAATACAAATCTTCAATGTTTGTTTCAAATAAGTAGTACTTTGTTGCAAAATATCAAAAGGTAAAGATTACAATAGAGATCCCTCATATATATAGAAAAGAGAGATGAGTTAATCTAGGAAATTGGGTGAGGAAAAATAGGAAACCCTAATTTAACTAAGTGTATTTTTTCTTTGAGAAGTTACATCTCATATTTTTTGGTGTAATTACACTTTACAAAAATATATTTAAGATGTCAAGAACTATTTACAAACCGCGTATGGGAATGCATCAAAACATTCAACACTGGGAGATTAGGAATCTTCATGGTTCCTTGCTTGTGCATGAAAGTCTTCATATTTTTTCCTAGTCTCCTGCATGAATTTATGATCCGGACCAGCGGTATAATCCACAATGGTGTGAATCCTCATGACTGATCTCTTGGTGGATGAAAGAACCTTCTTGCACCTATCAAGATGTGTTTTAACGTTATCAAGGCTGATCATAATATCACATAAGTCATCTATGCAGGAATCTGAATATTTTGCACTCTCTATTTGACCCATGACGACTTCTTTGAAGATCTATGATAGTTCTGCAGCTAGAAGGAAGATATGGTCTTGTTTGAAAAGCTTGCCTAGTAACTCTTTAACCATTCTTTCAAGAATAATCCGATGTTCTTCCAAATCTTCCTAAACTTGGTAGAGATCTTTTGTAAGATATTTGATTGTCTAAATACGATGCCTCAACCATTCCCTTACCTCAACATATTTTTCTTTGTCGAGAATAACCCCGGCTTCCATCAATTTACTGAGCTTTACTTGTTTCATTTGTGACCAAAATGACAAGCATTTTCCCATTTCTTTGAGCTCTTGAGAGAGAACAACTTTTTCTTTATCCAGCTCTAATTTGAGCTGAGCTACCTGGGTAGCTTTCTCATCAGTGACAATTATAATTTGAGAACCATGTTCTACAACTTTGTTGATGAAGTCATACAACGCTTTACCTTTGGAGAGAAATCTCTCAGCTTTTTTGATATTTGTGTCCTCGAGACTTACCATTGCCAATGGTTGTGCATTACTTGTAGACCTTGCAAGCCTTTTAAAAATAGCAGCATAATGCTCTGCACTTTTTTTGTATATATCAAGGTCTTGCTCCATTTTTTCTAGTCTATCTACCAATATATTCAAAGTTACTTGCGCATCTGCCTTGGCGCTTTCATTAGTGACCTTGCCAAGTTGGACTCTAGTTACTGTATAATCCTCCATATTAACAAATATTTCCTCTTGAGGTGGAATTCCAATCTCTGCATATTTCTAACCTTCTTTGTCAACCTGAAGCCGTGAATATACTTTTGCCTTCTTCTTACCCTTGGCCTTAGGTGGAGGTATCTCTTTGAGATCAATTTCTTCAGGAGAAATCATTTGTTTCTTTCGTTTTGATACTTGGGATACCAACCACAAGGGAAGAGAGGAGGCAAATAATTCTCGGTTAACCGTCTCTTCTTTTGTTACCACCACTTCTAATGAAAGAATGGGTATGGAAACAATTGGTGAGGTATCTGTCATCATTGTTCTAGAAACCTGCACATTAACCTGATTTTGCACAGAGTCACTCATAAATCTATTAAATTCAGCTTCTGAATTGAGATTGCATGATGGTGAAGACAAGCTGAGAATGGATGATGGAGAACCTGATGGAACATCAATTGTTTCAACACTCGTTACTAAAGGAGTATCTAGTGTGGTTGATTCTATAGGGAGTGGTGCAATGTTTGTTGTAGGTATGATAGCTGTAGGAATAGGTAATGTGGAAGGCAGTGGTAGAGAAGTGTTTGGAATAGGGAATGTGAAAGAAATGCTTGAAATTATAGGTGATGATGATTAGGGAAAATCTTCAACTATGTGCTCGGGTGGAGACATAGTTTGTTCTTCATCAGGCCTAAGTTCCTATTGATCATTCTCCTGATCTTCTTTCTCTTTCTCACCTTCTTGATCACTTTCAGACTCATGTTCATTTTTCAAATTTTCTTCCTCATCGGAGTCAATTTCTTCTAAATCTTCTTCTTCAGCAAATTGATCACTTGTACTTTCTTCTTCATCATAATCTATCTCTTCAGAAATAGACTTCTTTCCTTTTGAGTGGGATAGTTCAGATTTCGTAGTTCTTTCCTCGCAAATGGCTCGATCATCCTTCTTACCAATAGTGAATTTGATTTTGGGACCCTTTCTGGAGGAAGTAGGAATAACCATAGATTTGATTTTGATGTGGGGTTCTTGTTGTAGATTGACCTATGTTCCAGACTCTTTTCCTTTAGACTCTATTCTCAAAGCCTTCATCTGAAAACCATGCTTATGTAACCATTCAACACTATTAACCAAAATTGGGGCTAACCTTTCTCTGATGGAAATGCTCTCCTTCTTTGACCATTGAATCACAGGCAAGGGTTTCTTGAGGATCTATTGTTCATCATAAGCAACGTTCAGGCTATCACCAGGATCTGAGAAATCTTCTAGTAAATCAGCAACACCAAGATCCCTAATTTGGTGAACAATCAACCTGCACCAATCCATCTTACGAATAGCCTCTTCATCTCTGCAATCGGCCCAAATGTCTTCAAAGTGATATCAATGTTTGTGCCCCTTTTTTAGCCTTTTTTTGACATCTCAGTAATCAAAATCAAGTCTATGTTTGTAGTTCTTGATTGTCATGATTTGCATCTCAGCATAGATTGATTTTTCCTTTTGCACACTCTTGATGGTATATCTACCGATTGTCATTGGGAACATAAAAATGGGTTTATGAATCCTTCGACATTCTTTGTGAACTGAAATTAGTTGTCTGCATAACTCCATCAAAATCCACTTATTTGAAGGGTATCTGGGAAACATGTAAGGGAATTTGGTATAGCATCCTACCCTTATGTAAGTAAAATTTGGGAATTGAATATATATGCATCCAACCTTACTTACCACTTTGCAAGCCTCATTAGATACTCTCTTTTTCTCGAGAGTTGGGTCAAAATTGAAAATAAAAGGTGCAAAGAAAGCATCAGTGACTCTCTTAAAATGATGATGGCTTTCCTTCAATTCCAACTGGTAGAAGTAATCATACACTGGTGTGGAAATTCGGTTCCCTTCTGTGGATAGGCCTAGGAACTATCTCATTATGGCTATAGCATACACCAAATATGAAGTCATGTATAACTTCAAGGTGGTCGGTACGTTAATCAATTGCTCATGAATATCATCTCTGATTTGTTTACCCTAGTCAATGTGAGCTTTTTTTCTTCTTATAATTTGAATGTATTCATACATCCAATCACAAAAATGGGAATTTTTGGGAAATCCTTTCACCCTGCTCAAAAGAATGATCATGTCTCTAATATCCTCTTTGAAGTCAGCTGAGAAAGTCCTTTCGGCCATCTGGAAACATTATGTCGAGGTTCCTTCAACCATTGAATGTTTATGAGATACTTGGCCTTGTTCGGATCTAAGTCATAGACCTCCTGTGTTGATTGTACCGAGATGTCAACATACTTCTCCATTTGAGAGATTTTGAAAACTATATCAAACAAGTTTGGATCTAGTCCCAAAACCTCATGTTTGAAAGAATTAATGATGCTTTTTCTCTCCCGAATATAGTGAGAAGAAACTTGGAGAAAAAATTTTGTGTGATGTGCAGAAGTTGGAAATGTAGAAACCAGATGAATATTATTGTGCACGATAGCTCTCAGAGAGTCTTCGAGAGGCTTTTGTTCGGTTCTTTTCACGAAGTCAAGGAGATCTTGATGGCCAACTTCCATGTCTCTAATTTTTGCAACCTTCGAAACCACTACCATTGGCGGGTAAACACATCGGTACTTGTATTTCATCTTGCCTTCAGCTTTTGAAGACAAAGGAGGTTTCTTAGCTATCATCTGAGTTTACTTCAACTTTGTTTAGGAAAAGATCCTCTAACGAGATCAATCACTGCCCTGCAAATAAGAGTCAACAACTCGTTAGTCAAAAGGAAACATCGGGATGCATGAAGCGAGGAGGGATGTCGAGCAAGCATGGTGTAAGTGATGAGGCATGTAAAATGATGCTAGGAATGGTCGAGAAGTGGTTCAAAGAGAAACTGGATAGTTTTAGAGCAATTTTGGTCAAGTGCTAGAAATGGTGCAATGGCTCCAAAAAAGTGTACTCTTCCCTTAGTCAATTTTTGGTTTTCTAGAGAAAAGTGTAAGGGCACTTGAAATCAGCACCCTTGCACTTGGGTAAATTTCTCACTTGGTGCAATGGCATTGAAAAAGTGTGCCATTGCACTTGGACTTAGAATTTTTTGTGGAAATGCAAGGGTGCGTTTTTTCTGGGTTTCAACATTTTGCAAAAATGAAAAAGATGTGATGACGCTGAAAATCAGTAAATTGGCATCATGAGGGCATCAATTTTCCACATCTTAACATTTTATTAAGAACCTTTGATAGACTGAAAAATGTGAATGGGTGATGTGAAGAAAACGTGAATGGTGAAAGTGAAGAGGAAAAACGTGTTTTGAGAGAAGAAGAAAAATGTGAATGGTGAAAAAATGTGAATGGTAAGTGTCAAAGCATGAACAAAAAATGTGAAAGCATGAAGCAATTTTAGTAAAAATTGTGGTTAAAGAAAACCCGTGCTTCTGAGAAACCACACGTTTTTAACAAAGAAGCATAAAGAAATTAAAATAATCAAATACATGACTTGAAATGCAGATCATGGGAAATGAACATAGAGATCATACCTAAAACAGAGTGTAAGAATTGAGCCAATACTTGCAAAGATGGATATGATTGAAAAACTTTCTTTGCTATGGTGAGTTCGGTCGACAAGCAAGAGGAGAAAAATAACCAATGATAAAAATAGAGGAAGATAAATCCAAAATCATTTTTTAAGTGATTAGGAGTAAAAAGGGAAAACTTGAGTTAAGCATTCAATCAAGGCATAAAAGGTGGAGTGAATAAATGGAGAGAAATGCAAATGATTAACAAAAATATGCCAAAGTTAAAAAAAAAAAAAAAAGTTAAAGTCATCTAAGGTGTAAGAGCTCACTTTTTCAGTGCTCTTGCACCTTAAGTGAAAAATCACTTAAGTGCAAGGGCGTTGAAAACGTGCACCCTTGCACTTCCAATACTTAGTCAATTTTTTGAAAAGTAGTCAAAGAGCACTTTTTCAGCTCAACTACACTTTTCACTGGTTTTCTAAGTTTTGATAGTGAAAGCTCACGAAGGTGCCTGTTTCAAAGGTCTTTACAAGGCGAACATGGAGAGATGCTAATATTGACTATCTGAGGTTTGGAACGCATTTTGAGGTGGAGTGAAAATTACCTCGTTTTGTGTGCTTGAACATCACAAACCTAGGAAACGGACAAGTTTCATAGGGGGGTTATTCGTGGAACGAGCATTGCTAGTTTTTCGCGATAACAAATCTGGTGCCACGATCTCGGAGATGATGGCAGCTACAATCAATCTGAAAGTGGGCATTGTGCCCTTGTATCGCTTAATCTCTATCTATCTCTCAGTGAAGATAATCTCGTCAACCTCCATCACCTCAAAGCAGGCGTCCCTCTCGACATCCACATCATAGATCACTCTCTCTCCATGTATGGGCAATAGAAGGATGTGCCAGACATCCTCCAAGGTAACTGTAGCCTCTCTTGTGGGCAAGTGAAATGATGACGTCTCATTGTGCCATTGCTCTGTCAAGGTAGTCATCATGCCCAAGTGTGTCTAGATGGGAGCTGCATAGGCGATGTACCATAGACTAATCGCCCCAAGGTTCTCCTAGAGCAAGTTGTGTATACCAACTAATCAGCTTAGAATCAGGGACTTGTGCTCCTGTGAATGAAGTATCCCTAGGTCCTCTTGCGCAAGAAAAGCCACAGCATCAAGTTTCATAAAAAAATCAAGATCTCGCCCTAATTTTTCACAATTGAAACAACAAATGCGATGTTGTTTACAATTGTGGCACTATTTGGAAGTTCCAAAGTGCATTGTGGCATCGTATTTTCACCACACTCCTAAATCTAAATTCTAAATTGAACTACAGTGGCACAATTTTTAAATGCATCTAACTTTGACCCCTAACCCTAATTTCTAAACTGAGTCGCGACAACGCAATTTGCAAATGCAGCACCGATTTTGCACTTTCAGCGGTGCCAAACTGAGTCACTTGACCTCGGTTGACCTTTTGACCCTATTAAATGTGCATGAAAATTAAAAAACAAGTCGAGTAAGGGTCACATACCTGTGGTCCTATGTTGGTTGTTCGTTGGTACACTCACACTCGATCTAACACGTGTCATGGAAGTAATCGTTGTGCCATCTCAAACAGTGCTCAGAGCTCAAAATGCAAGTATCTCTTAAAGGCTAGATGTGAAAATGAATTGAAAGTGACCCCTTGGGGCCTATTTAAGCTTGAAAGTTAGATTTTTTTACCTTGTTTAGCCATCCAAGTACGGTTTTAGACCCCTGATACCATTTTCACTCGACCGAGGGTTGTTTTGCATCATTTTTTTGTGTTTTGGCACATTTTTGGCATCCTAGACCCTTTCTGGATCCGTCGCGTGGCTTGTCCTCTTTTTTCACAAGATCGCCCAAAAATCAAAATTTTGATCCAATCTCTCGAGGGGGCAGTATACCAATGTAATCCTTCTCACTGGGGCAACAATGGGGCATCTAAAAAAAATGATTTTTTTTAATTTTGATCTTGGCAGTTTATTCTTTAAACCAACATAACAGGTACATTGCTCCAAAGAGGGGAAAAATGTAGACACGGAAAATATACCTATGGTCCTACGTCGGCAAGTCGTTGGTACACTCAAACACGATCTGACACGTGTCATGGAAGCAATCAGTGTGCCATCTCAAATAGTGCTCGGAGCTCAAAATGCAAGTATCTCTTAAAGGCTAGATGTGCAAATGAATTGAAAGTGACCCCTTGGGGCCTATTTAAGCTTGAAAGTTAGAGTTTTTAACCTTTTTTAGCCATCCAACTAGGGTTTTAGACCCTTGATCCCATTTTCGCTCGACCGAGGGTTGTTTTGCATCAATTTTTTTGTGTTTTGGCACGTTTTTGGCATCCTAGACCCTTTCTGGATCCGTCAGGTGGCTTGTCCTCTTTTTTCACGAGATCACCAAAAAATCCAAATTTTGATCCAATCTCTCAAGGGGGCAATATACCAACGTAATCCTTCTTGCTAAGGCAACACTGGGGCATCTAAAAAAATGATTTTTTTTTTAATTTTGATCTTGGCAGTTTATTCTTTGAACCAATGTAACAGGTACATTGCTCCAAAGAGGGGAAAAATGTAGACACTAAAAATATACAGAGTGATCCTATACACCTGGTCTTGATTTCACTAACACCAGTTCATCCTAAATCATCTCCTTTACTAATCAATTTAATTGAATAATCTTTATTCGATTAAATTCATCATATTTCATCTCTTAATCAAATAAATTAAATTTATCTGATTAAGTCATCATCTCCTATTAATTAAATAAATCATTTTATTTAATTAATCTTATAGTCCCTCTTTTAATTAAATAATTTACTTTATTTAAATCTCTAAAGTCATCTCCTTTAAATTAAATAAATTAACCTTTATTTGATTTAATCTAACACCACCCTCTTTAATTAAATAAATCAAACTTTATTTAATTAGGTCCAAACCATTATTCATCTCATTTTGATTTATTTAAATCCTAAAATCTAAATCAAAATGTCAAATCAGCTGAATTCTATCTAAATTAATCAAATCCTGATTAATCCTAATCTTAATCCATCAAATCCTCTAGATTTTGCAACTTGCACAAGTAAATCAATTTAATTGATTTATAAATTCTTCTATTTTCTCTCAACAAGGCATCAATAAGGGAATATTCCTCAAATTCAAAAATCCCTCCAAAAGGGATGAGTACATCCAACAAGGAATTAAAGGCCTCTTACATGTCCTTTGCCTTGAGCCAAGTGGCATTTACTCCATTCCTCTCTCCCTCCAACTTGTGATTTCACAAATTTCAAATTCCACCTAGCCACATTTATTTGCACATTCATCAAAATGTGATCATTCCTCCTCCAATCACATGTGGACAAGTGGTCTTCTCTCATTGGTTGGTCTTTTGTCCCACATTCATCCATTTTTCCTCTTCCTCCATCATTCTCTTATATTTATAGGAGGCTCTCATTTGAATCTAGGATCCATCAACTAAGAGCACAATCACTATAGGAATTTAGCATTTGAGTGCATAGCATTTCATATTATGCAATCAATTTAGCTAGGTTATTGGTAAATTTCATCAAGGAAGCACAATCATCACCAAAGATCATCACTTTACATCAAGGAATTGGGAAAGGGCCATTTTCCACATCAAAATGGCACCAATTCCTCCATGGGATTGAGATTTTTTTCATTGAAATAAGATTTGATTGCTCTGTTATTGTGTTCTTCATTTCATTTCTTGTTTTCATGCTTCAAACCAATTTCATGGGGAATGTTGATCTAACTTGCATAATGAGTTAATTATATTTTTCTTTTTTTTTTATTTGTGCAGGTATAGATTCACCATTCATAGAAAGTAAACAAATAAATCAAATAGATCACACTTAAACCCTACAATGATGGTTACAAATGGGAATACACTCCCTATATGTTTCGTAAATGTACACACGTGATAGCTCCCAAAACATTCTATGTGGAATGTTTTGGTTTGTTCTTGAAGATGTGCTGACCTCATTTGATGCAAAGTGTTTCTTACACCATTCAACAACATCATGTGCATCATATATACGATCTCTCGAAAAACTCATTTGATGCTTTCGTAAAACACGTTTGATGCAAGCTCATGTGTTATCATGCTCACCATTTCCATGCCCGCTCTCAAAGAAACTCAAAAAATGTGGTATTTTGTAAATTTTATGATATCTAGATAGCTCATAAAATGGTTGTGATGATTTGAATTGTGTCGCACATCCATCTTACCATAAAAAATGTTTTACAAATTTTATACCCCTGCTTCTCAAATTCTCAAAAAAAATGGTAAAACAATGTTGTACAAAAAGTGTGTCATGCTCGTTATCATCACTAATAGAAAAATGATATTCTTTGTTAATATATTGTTGTTCATCTTTACTCTCAACACCATCCAATTTTGATTGTGCATGTCGATAACACACATGAACCATAATAGTGATCTGCTCTGAAAAGTAATATTATGATTGTATCTCTTTTTGATGTACAAAACAGTAATTTTTTGCAAAGTCAACTACTGATAGAACTAATCCAAGTGAGAAAGTATCTCTTAATGTTTGAAATTGTTGTGCTTTCAACTAAGCAAAAAAGTAATGATGTATTTATGGTTGTATCAATTTTCAAAAATATTCCATAAATTTTCCAATAGGAATCTCCTCTTCTACATAGTTTAACCTTGTGGATTCTTTCCCAAAATTTGTTTAAAACTTTACATACTTGTAACTCTTGCAATTTATTATCTTTTTTAGGTCAGTACCTTTGTTTCTTGAAGGAAATTTAGCTGAATTTCCACATGTTTCACAAATTCCTTTTATGCAGTTTATTTGAGGTGTATTTTCATGATCACATAACATATCCTTTATGAACAAACTTACCTATTTATGAGGTGCATTTTGAAAACCATTACTTTCTTCTCTCATCTTTCGAAACACCTGATAGTAGAGATCAAATTCAATATGATAACAAGAACAACAAGTTTTAAAAAACTTGTTTATCTTCACATAATATGACTTAAACCTTTCAAACATTGTTTGTTCAATCTTTATATAAGGATACTTATTAAAAAAGTTCATATACATCCCAAGTTTTGTTATGTATAGCTAATGTTTAATATGATTTTCATAAATATTGGACCCAATCTTGTGTCTCATAACATCTCTAGTATTTGATGATAGATGGGTCTCTTCATTCCAAAAATTTGAGATCAAGTTCCTAACAACATCTTCAATCCTATCAAAATGAGGATCTCTACACATAATTTCCCAATTTCCTTTTGAACTATCATCCAAAACCTCTCATTTTCTCACATTTTATTAGTGTGTTTCTACTATAACCAATTTTAGCTAAAAGTGTAGACACTTTTCTTTTTTCTTGATATATATAGATTTAAAATAGATGGCAATATCACCCTTCTTGTAGTGGTCTTATCATCTGATCGAGATCCTTTCCCAATGGAATCTAAACCCTTTTTAACATTTTCAACAATATCTTTTGTAATCTCATGTGTTCCTTCTTATTTGATGCCAAATGTACACCCAAAGAAGTAAACATGATAACAAACGATTTTTTTCAAGTGTTTCAAGATGATTGAAATGATCATTGATTACTCCATTTAGATATTTATTCATTGACCTCTTACTCCTATTTGTAGGTTGGTCAGCATAACATTTCAGTTTCTCCACATCTATTTCAAGTAAATGATCTAAATTTCTAGAAGAACCTTTTTAGCTAGTATTATATTCTCATCCATACCAGTAGAAGGAAGTGATCCTGACCCCTCTCTAGCATGTATTTTTTGAACTTGGGACTCCTCCCTATCTTCAAGGTCCATTTATTCTTTAGTTGATTCGTTTGATCCAATATCTAGATTTGGCTCAACTTCTGCTTGAGAAATTCATGCATGTTGAGACCTTTCTACATGTCACAAAATATTGTGCAAAGAAAGTGAGAAATGATGCTATATAAGTGGATATGAACATATGAAATCAAATGAAATCAAATATTCTCGAACTTAAGAATTTCATGGAACAAATGCATTTAAAAATAAATGATAAGCAATTTTTAGGCTTGAAATGAGTTTAAAACTTCACTAGGTCAAGAACAAGTATTGCATATGATTTTACATGTGCAAGCCAAGAAAGTGAGAGATGATGCTATAAGTGGAGTATCTAATTTTTTTAAAATGAAATCAAAGATTCTTGAACTTAATAATTTCATGGAACAAATGCAATGGGAAATAGATGATAAGTAATTTGTAGGCTTGAAATGAATTTAAAACTTCACTTAGAGGTCAAGAACAAGTATTGCATATGATTTTTCATATATGCAAGCCAAAAAAGTGAGAGATGATGCTATAAGTGGAGTATCTAAATTTTTTCAAACATGAAATACGGGATTCTTGAACTTAAGAATTTCATGGAACAAATGCAATTGGAAATAGACGATAAGCAATTTTTAGGCTTGAAATGAGTTTAAAACTTCACTAGGTAAAGAACAAGTATTGCATATGATTTTACATGTGCAAGACAAAAAAGTGAGAGATGATTCTATAAGTAGAGTATCTAAATTTTTTCAAACATGAAATCAAGGATTATTGAACTTAAGAATTTCATGGACTAAATGTAATTGGAAATAGATGATAAGCAATTTTTAGGCTTGAAATGAGTTTTAAACTTCACTAGGTCAAGAACAAGTATTGCATATGAGTTTACATGTGCAAGCCAAAAAAGTGAGAGATGATGCTATAAGTGGAGTATCTAAATTTTTTCAAATGAAATCAAAGATTCTTGAACTTAAGAATTCCATGGAACAAATGCAATTGGAAATAGATGATAAGCATTTTTTAGGCTTGAAATGAGTTTAAATTTCACTTAGAGGTCAAGAACAAGTATTGCATATGATTTTACATACATGCAAGACATAAAAGTGAGATATGATGCTATAAGTGGAGTATCTAACTTTTTTCAAATGAAATAAAAGATTCTTGAGCTTAAGAATTTTATGGAACAAATGCAATTGTAAATAGATGATAAGCAATTTTTAGGCTTGAAATGAGTTTAACACTTCACCTAGAGGTCAAGAACAAGTATTTCATATGAATTTACATACATGCAAGACACAAAAGTGGGAGATGATGCTATGAATGGAGTATTTAACTTTTTTCAAATGAAAGAAAATATTCTTGAACTTAAGAATTTCATGGAACAAATGCAATTGGAAATAGATGATAAGAAATTTTTAGGCTTGGAATGAATTTAAAACTTCACTTAGAGGTCAAGAACAAGTATTGCATATGATTTGACATGTGCAAGCCAAGAGAGTGAGAGATGATGCTATAAGTGGAGTACCTAATTTTTTTCAAATGAAATCAAGGATTCTTGAACTTAAGAATTCTATGGAACAAATTCAATTGGAAATAGATGATAAGAAATTTTTAGGCTTGAAATGAATTTAATACTTCACTAGGCCAAGAACAAGTATTGCATATGAGTTTACATGTGCAAGCCAAGAAAGTGAGAGATGATGCACTATAATTGGAGTATCTAATTTTTTTCATTTCAATGAAATAAAAGATTCTTGAACTTAAGAATTCCATGGAGCAAATGGGTTGCGGCATCTCTTCAATGAAATATGCAAATCAACAAATGCAAATTATAAAATTTTCTTGGACAATTGGGCTTTGTGCACTCAATTAATCTCTCATATAATGCTCTAGATCAATATTCATTATGTGAAATCAAAATGTAGACCTTTGGTACTTTTGAAACTCTTATTCCATTCTTCCTAAAGGTTCATAAAGATCCTAAGTTTAATAATAGCATCATATGGTAGTTTGTGAGAGCCCTAGAAAATTTTGTGTTATACATGGCATGTTTATAGAATATAGTATAGCTCTTGCAATGTGCATTGCAATAGTGCCTAATTTATCTAATGTTTAATTTTATTTCGTACAATAATGCATAATGTATAATGTATATTAGATGAGCTAGTGGTGAACAGCAATGATAACTTCCAATGGGAGTTTGTGCAATGAATAAAGAATGCATTTAATCATTTAAATAATGTGAGGAATTATTGTATGTAAACCACCTATGATAGCTTAAAGTGTGCACATTCCTATTTATCCTTGAGGAAAAAAATCCTCAACTATGGAGATATTAAAAACCTATATAGCATGAGCCACATAGATTCTAAACCAAGCTCCAAAATCCTTATTTGCATCTATGATCCTATAGTAGAAGCTTAAGGATTCAATAGGCATATGTTTGGAAAAGCCTAAGATATCCCAATGGTTCAAGAAGGCTCTTAATAACTTGGGATTGAGATAATTTATATCTTCACTATTAGTTGAAAGTTAACTATTGCAATTATAAATAACTAACATGACATTCCATGCTTGTAAAGTTAGAAGTACTTAAAAAGTATATTCTTATTTCTATTGCATTAATATTTTGTAGTGACTTCAATTGTAAGTTCTCAAGTAAGTACACATGCATATTCTTCTTAATTTGCATAGATAACTAATGGGCCTATAGACACCAAGAAGAATTGTAGCTTAGAACATCACTAGGATCTCCTAAGTTCATAATTCAATGGGAGATGAGTAACACCCATAGGCTATGACTTTGTTAGCTCCTACTTGTTCCTAGTATTTCATGGATAAGTGTATTTTCTATTAGGAATTTTAATTGAATGGAAGATAGTGTGTGAAAATAACCATATTTTCTTGAGCAATATTCCACTCAATCATGAACACAAGGAGGTGTGAATGTTGAAGGAGCTTGAACTATGGAATAAAAATATATAAAACCACTACATTCCACACACAAATATTATACATAGTCTTCTAAGGTTTTTGAATTCAATGATTCAACATAAAGCACATGTAGAATTCTACCAATTTCATTTAAGTTTAATAGATTAAATGAAAACAACATAACACATTATTTTGACAACACACAAAATACGAGAAAATTTACAAAAATATATTTAAAATAAAAACTTTCCAACTCTTTGTATGTAAATGCATTTATTAATTTTAAGCCCCATGATTGTAAGAAAATTAAATAAGATAGATAAGTTAGGAAAGAAAATATTCATACCTTGTTTATTTCTATGATAGTTTGCCAGATTTTGTTCGTGCTTCTTTTGTTGTTGTTCTTCTAAATAATTTTGTTTGCTCTTATTTGTTCTTGTTCTTTTACAAGTTATTTTCTTACTCTACCACAAACGACTTCACAAATCCTCTACAAATCCTAAAATCTCCAAAATCTCCTTTTGATGGAAGATGACTTCACAAATCCAAAATCTCCAAAAATCTTCATAATCTCCCTTGATGGAAGATGATTTCACAAATCCTCTAGACCAAAAGATGACTTCACAAATCCAAAATCTCCAAAATTCCCAAAATATCACTTGAACCTGATAAACATGTGAATTAATCTTCCAATGTTGATATTGAAAAAATGAAAGAATAAACACATATTTATATGCATATGTAATTATAAAAAAATATAATATTAACCGGTCAACCAAGGGTTCGAGCAGACATCGACCAATGATTCGCTCGAACTAGTACAATCGGCTTTTTTAAATATTATTTTGAATGGGTTCGAGCGAACCTATGTTCAAGTGAACCATGATTCGATCGAATGGTTTTAGAGGGTTCAAGCGAACACTGGTTCGCTCAAACCCCCATTTTCCCCCTTTCTCCACCTCTTCTACCAAATCTGTGCAAAATTTTGTCTTTCGAAGCTCAGGGTTAGGATGAAAATGGAGGAGACTTCACAAACCCAACTGGATGATGGTAGTCCTCAAAATGAGCTATCCATAGAATATAATTTAATATGTTTTAGTTTTAATATGTATTTTTTTAGTTTGATTAAACATGGGTTTTTCACCAAAAACCAAGCTCTATATTTTGCACATGGGAAAAATAGAAGATTATCAATATATATATATATATATCAGTCCACTAGATATTGATGTCCCTGATCCAACAAAAAAATTGAATTTCAATACATACAAAAAAAGTTATGTTTTAGCTAGTGAATCATGTCTAAATTGTAACTAGTTTAACTTTGAAACTTAATTAAGAAAAAATAATTCAATGAAATGCTATGAAACCAATTCCATACACTAGATATCGTAATTACAAATCTAAATTCAAAAAAAAAAATTATCCTTCACAGAAAAAAATATATATGTGTTAGCTAGTGACGTTAAAAATGGTGTTTACTGTTAAAAACTAGTTTTTGAAAGAGATGGAAAAAGAAGAGCAATCTGATTCCAAAAAATTTGAAAAAATATATTTAGAATCTATAGACAAAATGTTACAAATCACTAGTTTGTATCATCTCCAAATCGCTCACAGTTTAGCAGCTATAGGTGTTTGAAAGTGAAGATTTAGTTAAAAAAAATTAGTTCAATGTCCAGTTTGGCCAAAAATTGTAAACCGGTATTGTGGGATCACCCACATAGAGCAACAAAATGTAGAAGTAGGATAAACCAGAATAGAATGAGTCAGAATGTTAGATTCTTTGTTGGACAATGTTATGTTTGCAATAAGTTTGGATATAGAGCTACCGAATGTAGAAGCCAAATGATGATGAACAGGTTTAATACTAGTAGAAGGATTCAATATTTTCAAGGCTATTGTTACACATGGAATATCTTTGGACACAAGGCTAATCAATGCAGGTCAAGGATAAATGTAAATTCATTTGATCAAGGATATGTTATGTGCTACACTTGCAACAAACTAGGACATATCTCAAAAATTTGTGGGAGAAAAGTTGGGAAGAAAACTAATTCGGAACAAAAGATCAAGCATGTGAACAAGGTAGATCTCGAAGAAGTAAGGAGGGAGATGGAAAAAAATTGGAGGAAAAAGGAAGAACCTAAGAACAAGGATGAATCAAATAAATTTGTATCGACATTCGATGCAAATAACTCTTCCAAGAATTGAACCCAGTAGTGGTTTTAGGGGGAGAATTCACAAAAAAATCTAACAAGCCCCCAGTATATGAGGTGTCATGCGATGACACAAGGTTATGTGATGTGAGTCTTTGCTTTGAAGGAATTGGAGAAAATTTTGGTAGATAAAAAGAAAAACAATAAAATTGTGGAGCTATTCTTGGTTTACAATGTATCTTAAAAGCTGAAGAGAAATAAATACAAAATTAGGGGAAAATCAGATGAATCCAAGAAAAGCACCATGAATTGGAGGAAAAGGAAGTGGAAATGAGTTTGTTGAACCAGGTTCCAATACAAAGGCTTTGTGATCCAAAAATTGATCTGACAGCTTCAAATGAGGGGAAGGTACTGACAGAGTAAAGTACCGATGATGATGTCATAAGTGATAAGTTACTTGTTTCTGATGAAACCCTAAAAGTGACAAGTTAAATAAGGAAGTTGAGTGGTCATTTTGTGAATTGAATGAGCTAAGGAGTAAAGTATAGTTGAGAGATAAGGAGTTAGGGTTGTTGGCGAGCAAATGTACGAAGAACAAAGCTGAAACAATGGAGTCAAAGGCAATGGTGGTATTTGATCTTTGCAGCGACGAATTGCAAAAATTTAAGTAAGTTACAGATCGATGAATTTAACCATGGAAAGATTCAAAATTTTGAAGGTTCGCTTTCAGTTGAGCAAATATAAAAGGTCAAGAGTCTAGGGTACAAGGGTTTAGACATTTGGAGAAAATCTCCATGCATAGTTCAAGGTGATCAGATGATCTTCGACAAACCCTATGGGATTGCAAAGGAAGCAATTACAACAATTACATGGTTATGTAATGATGGACCTGTTCTAGTGAAGAAGTCAACGAAGAACAAAGAGGTTGAAGCACTAACTGGAGTGACAGGAGACCAAAGGGCATATCAAATTCATACTATAGTCGAACTTGTGATAAGGTATGTGGCATATGGCATTTCATATAAGATTTATTTTAGAAATAGGGAAGGCTCTACTTCAGTGATTTTTTTTTACATTGCACATCAAATGGTTGAAAAGAATGAGGATTTTGACTTGTGTGAGTTATTGAGGAATCAATTAATGGAGAACATTACTATGACAAAGAATGACAATTACCCTTTTCATTTTGGATCTTTGGTTATATGTTTGATGATGTATTTTTTGAAGTTGTTACCATTGAAAGAGAGCATTGAGTGGAAGTCAGTTGTATTAGTTGGGAATCAAGTCTATCGGTACCTAGAATGTCTAGCAAAGAAGGAAAATATTTGTAAAGAAAAATTTGCAAAAAAAATAAGTGCATGGAGCTCTGGTATGGTTTCCAATCTAGTTGGGATGTCTGAGGTGGGATCTTCCTCCAAGAAGAGGAAATCAAGAAGAATAATTTCAAGTTATCCGAAAATAAATAAGCTAAAGACAAAGGAGAGGAAAGAAGAAAAGGAAGTAAAGACTACAAAGGCATTTGATCTGGTATCAACAGATGATTATGAAGAATATTCTACTAAAGAGAAGGTGTTGAAGGTTCTTGAGAAATCTGATGGACTGAAGAATATTGGAGATGTTTGGTTGCCCCGACCAACATATGAACAGGATGAGATCAAAAACGCCTTGGTTGTTAATATAATTCAGAATGATATTTATCTGAGTGAATTGATAGATGTTTTACTGGAAATGTGGAGATGCACAAGAGTGATTGATTGAGAGCAGAATTGAAGACATGCATCAAAAGCGTAAAAAGTATGTATAGGTATTGTCTCTGGTGGCCTACTGCTATCGCAAACTACAGAACAAAAATCGATGATATTGAGCTTGAGCTGGATTCTATTAGAAAAACATATAATATCCTTAATGACATGGATGGAGAGCAAAAGAAAAGGATCAATTATTTACAGTCTGAACTTGCAGAAATCCTAGTACAGAGGGATAGTATTGTGCAGTCATTTTGGAAATTCAAAGAGATAATTGAATTGAGATTGGAATAGCTTTCCAATCTCCTGATGGAAGCTAAGAAAAATGAATGAAATATCACTATCCCAGATACTCAAGTCTAGAAACAATCGATTCAATAGTGATGGACAACAAAATTTGTGTAAATATCAGATTGTAAGTGGATTCCTGGAAGACATTTCTTTCGAAATTAAAAGAAAAATACAAAGAGATGTTTTAAAAGAAGAAGGATTGAGGTAAAGAACCATTTTTTATATCTTTTTTTGAAGATTGTTTTTGTAAGGGGGAGATAGATCTTCCTTCTTTGTCATTGATGTCAAAGGGGGAGAGAGAGAACATGTGAAAAGAATGGAAGTCATTACAACTCATCAAAAGGGGAGAACTACAAAGGATTTTATTGTTGTTTTTTCACATCTCATGTTGCCATCAATGACAAAGGGGGAGATTGTTGGAAATGAGACTATTGGAAATTGGATTGCATCAAATGGTTTTCATTGATGTCAACACAGTACCAAATGTATGAGACATTTACCAAAAGTTATTCCCTATCAAAGATGTTCTTTATCAGTGAACTGGTGTGCTAGTTTTTGGGTCTGGATTCTATCACAAGATAAGTTATGACTCTGATATCTTAACTATGTCATTATGATTCACTCAGATAGCTATATTTTAGATCTTGAGAATTTTTATGTTGGGAGAAGTAAGTTATCAATGATAGAGTTTAACTTTGTACACTACAATTGTTTGACAGTTTAAAGCTTTTATGTTTGGGTCCCGGTCTTGGCCGACCTAACACATGTTATTTATTAAAAAGATTGAATCTACCTTGGGGATGTTTTGTATAGATCTTAACTAACTTAATATAATGCACTACATGGATAAGAAATGTGTTAATCTTATATGATGCTGACAGGAGTTTTCTTTGTTTGTTTTGATTTCATCCAATTGGGCCGACTTAATTGATGAATGAGATATACCTATATATATATATATATATATGAGACTCTCTAGAGAAGATAAATAAATGTGTGAGCAATGCGAGTGTATGATCATGGTGAGAGCCTAAATGATTTATCAGTTGGAGATCATAACATAATTATTGAGCGATTGTTGGGATAAGCAATACTACTTTCATTTGGAAATAAATTCTGCATAAGAGAGGTGTATTCCATTAGTTCACACTTTTGGCAGTGAGCCATAAGTTTTATATTCTGGCGGTAAGTCGTCTTTTGTATCTCCAGGTTGTAGCCCTGTGGACAGCGAGTCCAAATAGTGAGTCCTTTTATTGGTAATGAGCCTCAGGTAGTGAGCCTTTTGTAATCGGTTTTGATATTCTCCATATTGTGAGTTAATCCTCACCATGGCTTTTCCCTCATTGGGTTTTCCACGTAAATCTGGTATTACAGTGTTTATGTGATGGTTTTTAGTTTATGCACTTGCACTTAATGTTTAATCATTTAAGAATTACCAAAGTTTTGTTTTGGTGAATGATTTAAGGGTTTAATTTGGGGACAACTAATTCACCCCCCTCTCAGTTATCTAGTTCAATAGATACTATGGCATATATTCATGCATGGAATAAAATTCCCATTAAGTTGCCATTTTTTAAGGTATCGAGAAAAAATAATAATAATAATTTAAAGATAAAAGTTATTAAACAACTTCAGTATTATTTATAAAATGAGTGTTAAGATTAAGGGAGAACTTAAAGGTTATAACTGATAACATCCTCATTAAATGGAGGGTTTTTGGTACTAACTTTTATAATCATTAAAACTTACAATATTTCCCTTATGATGTAGTTATCTAATAAGATATTAATAACATTCAGTGTAAATATATGGTTAGTCAAGTATAGTATTAACATGAGTGGCTATAAGCTAGAACAAGCATTTTATTGACATCACCAAGAATGGTTGTAAATATTTTATTATTATTATTATTCTACTATAATAAAAAAATAATGTTGTTATGAGATAGTCGTACTTAGTTAGTGGCTTACAAATAGATTCATTTCGGGTTCTTTCGTTGAAGCACATTAGTTTAGTACATTATGCCCCAAAAAATAGTTGTGTTCATGTCCCTAGTGTAAAATAATGGGCATGACAAAAAAAAAATTGTTGGGTTTTTCCAATATAAATTCTACATTTCTTCCATAGCACTTAGAGATGTACTGCACAACACATTTTTAGATATAGTAGTTGACTGAACTTTCATTATTGACTATTCACTAGAGCTCGACATTGCGGTCAAGATATGGTTATTGAAAATGAAAATTTCAGCCAACATTCTTAAAAATATGGTTATCAAAAAGAAGTATGAGGCTAAGATCCTTATGATAATCAGTTTTCTTTGATTACCGTTAATAAATAAATGAATGACATTTTGTCAACATATCATAAGATCATTTTTTATACGTTAAAGTTAAAATAAATAAATAAAAGGGGACCCACGTATGGTCCATTTAAAAATGAGTGCATTCATTTGAACAAAGTAAAGGAAAGAAAAAAAAAAGTGGGCTACGTGGTTATATTTTTAAGAGTGGGGAGAGGTAAACATAGTGATTTTAAATGTAAGGAACAAAAATAGGGATTTTAGTCACTAGGCTAAATGTTGATTAAAAACAAGTCATTAAAGGGCACACATTATGATATTTATTTGTTTTTAGTTTAAGAAAAATATCCATAGTATGAATACTACCTTTTAGATTTCAAATGTCTTTAATTCATACCTTGAATTTGATTTAAATACATGTATTCTTCTTTTAAGAAGTTCTTATATTAATTTTATTATATATAATTTTTTTTATAAGATTTATTTATCTTAGTAAATTTAAAATTATAACTTTAAGGTTAATTTAATATTTTTTTTTCTTATAAGAATTCTTTATTAAGAATAATTTAAATTATAATTTTAAGATTAATTTTAATTATATTTATATAATTATCTTATGAGAATTTGTTTATATATATTTTTATTTAAGTAGGGGAAATGTATGTAAATTATATGGATGTTCAAATGCTAGAGTAGTTATGAATGATATGGAGAGTAATGTTGATCTAATATGCAATACGTCTCATTATGTTGGAAATTTCAAAGACCTTGATGCTAAGGACATTATTGCCTTGGAATAAAATTCCCATTAAGTTGCCATTTTAGAAGGTATCGAGAAAAAATAATAATAATAATTTAAAGATAAAAGTTATTAAACAACTTCAGTATTATTTATAAAATGAGTGTTAAGATTAAGGGAGAACTTAAAGGTTATAACTGATAACATCGCCATTAAATGGAGGGTTTTTGGTACTAACTTTTATAATCATTAAAACTTACAATATTTCCCTTATGATGTAGTTATCTAATAAGATATTAATAAAATTCAGTATAAATATATGGTTAGTCAAGCATAATATTAACATGAGTGGCTATAAGCTAGAACAAGCATTTTATTGACATCACCAAGAATGGTTGTAAATATTTTATTATTATTATTATTCTACTATAAAAAATTAATGTTGTTATGAGATGGTCGTACTTAGTTAGTGGCTTATGAATAGATTCATTTCGGGTTCTTTTGTTGAAGCACATTAGTTTAGTACATTATGTCCCAAAAAATAGTTGTGTTCGTGTCCCTAGTGTAAAATTATGAGCATGACAAAAAAAAATTGTTGGGTTTTTCCAATATAAATTCTAGGCATGACAAGTACAGCCATGTAAAACTTATAGACCTATGGACAAAACATCTGACTAGATATTATTTCAGTATTAAGCCTAAATATGAGAACCTAATAAAGAAGAATCTAAATGTTTAGCAGTGGTTTTCATGCTTTACCCATGATGATGAGATCAAGTATGTGAAAACTACACTACGCAGGGTGTATGATAAATTCATGTGGGCTGATATGCCTAGATTGATAACCAAAGAAGTCATAAGGGAGGTTACTAGGCTATGTGACACTGAGCTAGTACTTGTGCTGAAGTTCATAAAGAACAAGGATGTAATGGAGTTGACAGGAGCCACATTTGACCAAAGGGATCTCAATATAAAAACCATAAGGAATCTGGCAATAAATTATGTTGCTATGTTTATTGGCTACAAAATTTATTGCACCAAGAAAGAGAATTTTGTGTCTACCACGACAATTCATTTAGCACATGAAATGGTAGAGAAAAGAAAATATTATGATCTATGTGAGTTGCTTCGGAAATAACTATTTGATAATTTAAAGCATAATAAGGATAAGAAATACCCATTCAGACTTGGTTCCTTGGTGGTTTTCTTGTTGTTCTACTTTCTAAGGGAGCTTCCAGGAAGAAGAAATATTGTATGGAGTAAGGACAGACTTGTATCCCATCAAATATTTGAATATCTACACAGCCTTGGAGATATGAAAGCACAAGATGAGGCACTTACTGCTTTCTTTGCAATATTTTAGAAAAGGATGCATGAATGGGAAAGGATCCCTAAGTCTGTTGTGGAGAAATACATAGATGATATTACATTTTTAGTTAAAATTGATGAATGTATCATTGAATTTGGGGAACCTAGAATTGTCTAGATACAGACACTTGGATATGAGGTCATTGAAAATGAATTTGATGGATATGTCGCTATGTTATTGAACATTCCTAAAGATCCTACTTAGAAAAGACATAGAACTTATGAAGAGAAATCTATGGAAGTACATGTGGAATTGAAAAAGCTAAGATAAAAATAAATGTGGATGAAGCAGTAGACAAACATTTCAAAGACAAAGGACTCTCATATGAATAGATGAGAGTGTTAAGAGCACGTGCAGCGAGAGAATCGAGCATAGGAAATGGGTACCCCATACCTATAAGAACACCTTCCACTATTCCCCCCGATATTCAAAAACCATCTAGATCAATTTCTACCTCCATCAGAACAAAGAGAATGGAGACCAATTCTCTAGTTATGGAAGAACCTAGGGTGGAAGAGATCACAAGACTTGGAAAGAGAAAAAAACTATTCCAGTAGTTTGTATTGTTGCTACATCAAAAAGAATAAAAGAGAAGGCTAGGAGAGAAAAGGACTTAAGTGTATAGTTTGAAGAAGAAGAAGAAGAAGAAGAAAAGGATGAGGATTCCCCTTTGATCATGAAAATAAAAGACATAGTTTCAAAGTGACAGAGGATAAATATTTTAGATACTTCAGAAGAAGAGGAAGTTGAGAAAGAAAAAGAAGAATTTTGAGTACATATACACAAGTAGGTGAAGAAAAATAAGAAAAAGAAGTCAGATACAAAAGAACTAGAGAAGGAAAAGAAAAAGAAGACATCTATGGAAAGATAGTCAATTACAATGAAGTTTGACTCACTATTCAAAGGTGTGTTACATCATGAGATGCTAGAATAAATGGTTGCATCATATAGAAAGGAGAGTGAGGAGAATAGAGCCACAATAATATAAGAAATTGTTAAATTCATTGTTATAATTGAGGCCGATATGCAGAACATTAGGAAGAGATTTCCTGATGATGTATGAAAAAATTTAAAGGAGAGAATAATAGAACCAAATGAAAGGGAAGAGAATTTCAAAATAGATATTTTGGAGAAAATTGGTTTCTCCATATCTAATGTTGATAAGGCCACTCTGGGCCAAGTGCTTAATGAAGAATTCAGAACAAAGCGCAGGGTTACACTCCTAATGGGAAGAGATCAGGATCAAATTGATAGAATGCAAAAGGATATAGAAGATAAGGTTACTGATATAGCTTAGAAATATGGAATGATTTACATTTCCTCTAGCAATAAGAACCCAAGATTTAGAAATTAAAGACACAGGGGCTACTAACACAAAAGAAATTCTTGATAATATTCCTCCAAATACAGATGAACCCATTCAAGAAATTGTTGAAGATGAGGATTTTGTTGGGACTGGAAAGGAAACTACAAAAGATGATACTTTTGTTCCTTTGATAACTCAGGAAACTGGAAATCAAGGCCACCTAGATATACTTGTTCCTCTGGTAGATAAAGAGCAAAACATCGGTGAAGGTGAAGCATGATGAGCCAAGGCATGAGGATGAAGATAATCAAGAAGAAGTGAATGATGGTAAAAAGAAAGGATAAGGAGATAAAAATAAAGATAAGGAACAAGGAAAGAAGGACAAGGATGAAGGAGATAAAGACAGACAAATTCAAGATTTCTAGTGAGGACGAAGAAAAGGTAGAAGAAGAAGAAAAGTTTGTTGCTGGAAAGAATGAAGAAGCTAAGAAGTTTGAGGCTTTACTCAATCCCTCCAGTGAATCCTCCTCTAAGAATCCTTTTTGCTTGTTTTATAAACAATTAAAGGTTCAACCAGATGTTGCAGTTGCCCATGCAACAGGGTAATGTTGATCTGGGTAAGATATCTTTTATACACAAGTTGCAACTGAGTGATGTGTTTAGTACATCAGCGTAAAAATAAATGATTGAAACACATCATTAGAGTTGTAAATTGATAGATGAGGCAGTGAAATCATTGCAAGAGATCGTTCCAGGTAATAATGTTGACACATCTCTACATGTGGTGGAGAATTTTAAATTTTTGTTTGATTCCTTTATTGAATATGCCTTTGGATTGAAATGACAAATTGAAACAGTGATTGAGACAAGGATCACATTAAAAAAAAAATGCATATTATAGAAAAATGTGTTATCCTAGCTAGATATGTAGGTAAGACAAAAGCATAGAAAAGCCTGAGTAAAATTAAGCTAAGTATGAATATGTCAATCCTAGAAAGTAATATCCTAGCTGGATATGTAGACTTTTCGCATTAAAATTTAATCATGAATTTAAACCAAAAAAGAGAAATCTCTTATTCTTAGATGCATTGAGAAAAATAAGGAAATCTAAACTAGGTCATTCTCAAAATTAAGGTCAAATCCATGAGTGCATAAGTAAATTGGTTTATATTCACAAGTGTGAATCTAAACATAATGTGTAGAACTAAATTGTGCATGTGAAAATGGTCTAGTAGAATTGGTCACCAGTAACTATTCACCTCAATGTCTATACCCTTTTTTGAATGGGATGGTGTTTAGACACCATTTAAGAGTTTGCTAAACAAGGAATGTTTTCCTTTGGTCAAACCCCTTGATGGGTCAATTTAATGGATTGGAAAAAATATTGAAGAAACTAATTATTCATGCAAAGTATGACCTAAATATTGATGTAAGTAGGTGATGCAGAATGGATGCTTTAAGTATGCTCTTTGAATGATTACAAATGAAGGAATGGGATATAGTTGATGAAGTATATATAGATTAAGGTTATTCCTCAAATACAACTTCAAAGGTGGCTAAAGAAATGTTTCACACTTCAAGATAACACATTAAAACTAGTTGGGAGGGAAGAAAATATGACTAAATTTAAATTTCATAAATTTTGGTTTACTTCTACAAAGTGCATAATTAACCTAGGTCAATTCTTCAAATTATATATTGGAACCTAGTTAGAAAATGGATAAAGTAAGGATGAAAATCAATCCCTAAGAATAAGTACAAATGAAATCAAGTAAAAACCCTAAGTTATGCGCCGATTTTTAAAGAGAAATCACACCAAATCAAAGTGAACCTAAAATGAAAGAGAAAATTATAAGTTATGTAATTGTCACCACTATGATTATTACACATTCAATGTTGATATTATATATTGTCATTTCATTAACCATTCCTTTTTTTCTATTTTTTATACTATTACAAAATGAGATGTAAAATATTAGATGTATTAACAAAGGAGACAAAGGCTCCTTAAATAAAAAAATATCGGACAATGTTTCTAAATGAAACAATCGTAAACTAAAGACAAAATTAGAGACTATCTAGCCTAACAAAGATGATCATTATATTATTTAATATATTTAATACCCTCCCCTAATGGTCATCATTCTAACTACCCACAGAAACAAAGAACTTTCTCCCATAAAAAACAAGAGCCTACCATTGACTTTGCCACTTGAGATGAGTTTGCCACCAACCCTCCCAAAAACTACAAAACTTCTAGAAATAAACAAAATGGATCATAAAACATCCAACTTGATGTTGAGTAACAAAGTTGTCCCTCCCTAGAGTAAAAGACACCTAAAAACAACTACCACGATTTTGAAGAAAAATCAGCAAACCCTTCAAACTTTTGCAAACAAGCACGATGCCCTAAAACAGATTGCAAGAAACCATCCTCAAATCACAAAACCTTGAAACTGAAATTTACAAAGCATTGTTTTCTGAAACATGGTAAAACCTTTCTAGAATTTTTTTCAGGAAAAAAATATTAAAAACCCATTGAAATTTTTTTTAGGAAAAAATTATTAAAACCATTGATTTTTTTTTTTCAAGAAAAAATATTAAAAACCATTGATTTTTTTAGGAAAAAATATTAAAACCCATTGTTTTTTTTTTGGAAAAATATATTTTAAAAAACCATTGATTTGTTTTCAAGAAAAAACATTTTAAAAAAAAAAACCCATCAGAACATAAAATCGTGCAACACCAGAAACCCTAGCCACCAAAAGATAGGTCTCATGTCTACGGTCGTCGAGCTTAGACAAAAACACGAGCAACCACGCTTTGGAATAATGAAAAATTGTGGCTTGAACCAGGTCGCATAACACCAGCAGGAAAACGGCCTTTGAAACCCTCAAAATCATGCCAAAAAATGACACCAAATCACGCGCCCAGGAAGGAGTTAAAACGCGTAAGAAAAAATTACAAAAAAGCGATTTACAAGTCGCATGCCAAAGTAACTATTTGCAGCTCCAGAAAAAACCAAAGAGAACCCGTAAAGGATCCCAGAAAATCCTCGCGCCCGTGCGGAAAAAAAGAAAAAAAACTCCAGACAGGAAGTCGCGCGCCTTAGAAAAGAGACGTAATTTTGCATTAAAAAAATTTGCAACTTCTTCACACAGATGCGATTTGCAGAAGCCTCGACCAAAAAAGATACGCAAACGAGAAAAAAATTCACATGATTTCCAAATGAAAAATAACGCCTTCAAATCTATGTTTTTCACTTCACAAAACCTCCAAAAAAACCCGCGTTTTTCCACTCCACAATAATCCACGATTTTACACAAAAAAAAAAAGAATTTTACATACCAACCTAAAAGAATTTGATTTTTTCTTACTAAAAAAATTTCACTAAAAAAAATTCTTAAACCCTCCCAAAATCTAGAGTCTTCACTGAGGGAGACTCCGATCTGTTCTCATACCATATGACAAAATGAGATGTAAAATATTCGATGTGTGAACAAAGGAGACAAAAGATCTTTAAATAGAAAAATACAAAACGATACTTTTAAATAAAACAATTGTAAACTGAAGACAAAATTAGAAACTATCTAACTTAACTAAAATGACCATTATATTTTTTAATATATTAAATATATACTTATTCATGTGCCTTTGATTAATTCTCTATACATTCTCAAATGTAAACTAATATAACTAATCCCCAACTCCCTCTTTACCATCAATACTAACCAAAAGAAAAAATTTCAAAGCTTCATAATTATTTACATATTTATCATATGCTTAATAGTAGCTTACATATAAAACATTCAAGTTATTCTTAAAATTTTAAGTTAATGCAAGCTTTAAAACCATATGAATTGCTTTTAAATGAATTATAGTAGATAATAATCATAAGGGAATTGTATGTATGCCTTTATATAAAATATTTATTTTACTATTAAAAATTTAAGCTAATATAAGCTTGAAGAATATATGAATACTTTTAAAATGAATTATAATAAATGATAATTATAGGTGATATGTTTGTTGTTTGTATGTGTATTTATGCATGTGTACTTGTGTGTATGTGTGTGTTTCAGATTTGATTTTTAATAATTTCATAAATCTATTAAAAAATTAAATATGGACATTGTGAAATAAAATAAAAAGCACTAATAAGTTTCGCATAATACAAATATTACACTTTTGGAGAGCATCACCCCTTAAATTTAGAGGAACACATAAAAAGTTCATGTAGAACCTCTCTTTAAAGAAACACAACTATTGATAGGGTATATCATACATGTACATCTGTCTCATCCAAAATCTCCCCCTGTTTTACAAAAAAATCAATCAATATTCTTGAAAGAAATATTATAAAATTAACATTAAAACTAATTTTAATTTTAATATTAGGTTTACATGTATATTCTATGTTATTGAAAAATACTAAACACTTAATTTATAATTTATGCTACCATAACTAATAAAGGCAAATTATAACAATACTTAATTTACTCTAATTTTTAACTAAAGTGTAATATAAAATAACAAAAAATTATTTTTATAATATTTTAAATTATTTTTATAAATTCAATTAAGAATAAGAGTTTTCTTTATAAGTATGCTCTGAAATATTTATGCATCTTGAGCAAATTTTCTTTAATCAATATTTAAATTTTTGTTATAAAATAATTATTGTTGTTTTATTAAAAACAATTAGTTTACAAAAATTATGCATATACAATTAATATTTTTTATTGATATTTTATCATAAATTGCAATTGCACAACCACAAAAATATTTAGTTTATTTAAATTAATTAAATATTTTATTTTTAACTTTATCTATATATTTTTCAATTTAATACTTATAAAACTTTAGTACAATTATATAAATAATAATATTTTTTTATTTCATTTTATTAAAATATTATACAAACAACATAATTACAGGATATAATTTTATAAAAAGTTAACAAAATTATGTACTAATACTATTGTGATGTTACTTGTACAATGTAAATAAATTATAATAATAAATTTGAGATAGGTACTAACAACTACATGACCTTATTTTATAAAATATAATTATTAATATATACACTTAGAAAATGGAAAGCAAGCCATATATTTTGTACTATTTTTTTTTAATTTCTCAATATTTTAAAGGTGTTGGAAAATAAAGTGAAGAGAACTTGCACAAGACAATCCATCAACTTTAAGGGCATTTCACCAACTTTAAGTGCATTTCACTAATATACAAGTTTATATGGTTGAATCATAATTAGAAAGAACAATCAAAATATACAAGATTTCAAATTGAAGAAATCCAACGAACATTGATAACATTAGAATCAAATTGTTGATATATATTTCATGTAATAGAAAGTACAATACATATACATAAATAATTTCATTAATAATGTATTTCCTTGTTTAAAACTTTACCCTTATATTTTTTAACCAACCACTAAATAATTTTTCAATGAAATACTAACTTAATTGAATATTTTTAATTATTAATATAATTAATTATCTTAGAAAAAATGTTATTATAAATTTATTATTAGGTTGATTAAATACCTTTCATTGAATCCTCAATTTAATACTCTTAATAATTTTAAATTCATAAAATAACAAAGATAAATATCTCCATTTAAAGTAGTTGTCACTCATAACTAAGGTCAACTAGGTCATAGACATTAATAGGTTTCTTATAATATTGCATCGTGTGAAGAGATAGTATTATCAAATGATGTAAAGGTGAATAATTATTTTTTTTAGCTGTTTATTTTATTTTTTTGTATTTCAGTTTTGTTTAATTAAAAAAAAATTGCGTATTACATTAAATTGGTTATTACATGTAATCTTCTACTTATCAAATCTATTTATGTTATTTTAAGTCTAATTATGTTAATTTTGTACTATCTATACAACCAATAACACACATTTGACTGTAATTATTAATTAATTGAAAATTAAAATGAACGCATTTTAAATTTTCAATTAATTAATAAATTCAAATGTGTGTTTTGTTGGCTTGTTGACTACGTTTATTTGGGAGGAAAAGTTTATGAGCACATAAGACTGATTTTTTTATGGTATTTCTTCATTATCTTCTTACACTTCTCTTTAACGTCTTTAGCCAATTTTCAAATGTAGAATCATGCACAGAACGAACTGATGGAAGTGATAGTAATCATCTGAATACTTACAGTGAATCACTGGATAACAGACAATATACAACTACTTTGCTCTTAAAATTATTACCTTCCCATCTCCTGTTGCCTTCATAAACCCCATTAAAATGTAGAAAACCTTTGGATTTGTCATGCGCAACAAATTTGAATGGTAATTTTTCTGCTGCTTTTTCTAATATTTCTCCCTCGCAGTGCTGGATAAGTTGAAACAACATCCATAGAGATGATAGATCACGAGAATTGATGGTCAAATCTGGTAAAACAATTAAGAAGCCTTATTTCTTGGATACTCTTCTCCACAAATATTATATGGTTGTACAATTTAGAAGCCTTCTTTCTTGGATACTCATCCTCCTAATGAAGCCTGGCAGCCAAATCTGGTAGGTGGGGCGGGTCGAGTTGATCAATCTTTTATCTTACCCCGGGGTTACAAAAGCAAGAATGATCTGAAGTTGATATGTCATGCATGCTACGCCCGCTGGGGAACATTCACTTGTACTTACCCTTTTCATCAGAGAAGTAATAGTTGTTCTGTTTCTTTGAAAGCTTGCGTGGTTCCTTCCTCAATGAAGCTTATGTCTGCGAAAATGTCGAGGTAGATGAATATAACTCACTGTTTGCCACCATGTTCCCCTTTCTCTTTCCCTATTTCAGATTCGAATCCTAGCAATCACAAGTCAGTTTTGTATTCTTATCCGGAATTGGGAAGAGAATAAATTTGAGACCACCACTATTGTAAGAGATCTATTTCTCACTGAGTATGAATGTTGCTGGGGAGGCAAGGAATATTTGTGAGAATGAAGGGAGAATAGCTTTTCACTGTTACTATTGTTGTTCATCTTGGTGTTGTTATCATATCCCCTCACACTCAACAACGAACATCATACAGGCTGTGTCGTCATATCCCAAAACCCATTAGAGCTATGGTACATAATCAACGTCAACCTGGTTATTCATTAATATTTCCTTCAAATGCTAGGGTGGCTTCAAAAGGAGTCTCATATATATTTGTGGGTGTAGAAGCATATGTTTCCAGAATTTACAAGAGCATTGGTGAAAGCAAGTATCAAGAACCATTAGAGCAAGGGGTAATGAGCTACTTATCATGGAGAAGAATAGTTCATCCTATAAATAAATTCTTGAATTTTGAAAGACAAGGGACTCTTAAGAAATATTTTCAAATTAATAATTTTTTCTAGGATTGTAGGTTATATTTTGTAATATAATGTTTCTCATATATAATTTCATCTATTTAATCTATAATTTAAATGAAAAAATTATAAATATTATGTTTATGATTATCAAATTCATATATTTAATTGTAATGATTTTGTTTTTAATATTTTGTTAAAATATAATTTAATATGAATTATTTAAATAGTTTAAAAGTTTTTATGTATTTAAATAGAGAATCATTTGATGAAAAAGTATTTGATGTGATTTTAAAATAAAAAATATTTTTTAATTAAAATTAAAATTTATGTATTTATGTGTATGTTAGTAGATAAAAATAGTTGTGGAAGTAAATAAATTAAATCAATTTTCAAATAAAGATTAAATGCATCTATTTTAAATAAGAGTATTGGAATCTCTCATTTTCAATAGGCTCTTTTAGATATATGTATTTAAGATATCTAAACTGATTAAATATAACAAACAGAAATTATACTTTAACCATTATATGATTTTAAACTAAAAATATATACTCAACTATCAACCATTTCCTTATTCATATTAATAATTGTTGGGTTGACACAAAAACCTCTTTTATTTGTAGATCTTATGTTTGTTTAATAAATTATGCAAGATATTATGTCCCAATCTTAGAATACAAGGAAAATTATTATAAATGACATCCACAAAATGTACATGGCATTAACTAGTATAACTATCTTAAATACAATCTATCTTTAAAATGTTGAGAGATATCGAAAGTATTTTATTTACTTAAGATTTATTTTAAAGAATTCCTATAATGACTTAAAATGGAAAAATGGGTTCATCATACCTTCTTGGCTCTAAGATGATTTGTATGATCTAAGTTATTGTGTTTGCATCCTCTTTTTTGTTATATAAATATTATGTTTATTATTAAATATTAATAATTTGATGTGTAAATGGCTATCATATTTAAGTTAAAGGATTGTTATTTATGTTCGCATGGTTACCAAGAAGACGCCATGATGACATGATTAGACACGATAAATAAAGTCATCATGACATGAAATTTTATAAGAATATAATCATCAAAGTAAACTTTCCAAAAAACAAATATTAAATTTTAATATGTTTATTTTCTTTTTTTCTAATCAAAATAGATTTATTAGGACATATTAAGGAAAAAGACCGAGCGAGCGAAGACAAACAAAATTGCAACAAGCGAACACTAGACATCGATGAACCCTAGGTTGCATGAAACCCATTTTTTATTGAGGTTTTTGCACTAGTTTTGCTGCTACATTGCATGAATCCCTTTGAGGATTCTATTTATGTTGCTACAACATCAATTCTTGACCAAGAGTTGTGAATAGTGGAAGGGGAAACAAAAAATCAAGCATAAATGAGGTCAAAAATTGTGGCAAGGGAAATGGGAACAACGAAGATTAATGATTCAATAGACTCTTCATAGATTTGGCTGCAATGGAAGAAAATACTAACATGAAGGGAGAAAAGCTTGTGAGTTGGATAGATAGAGTGGTGGCAACAACAAATGAAACACCTAATATAGAGAGCATGTTGAAAAAGGAGAAAGGAGTCAAGAGCTATCGAATGAGAAACAAAGTAAAACTTTAGGGTTTCAATTACTTGATAAAGTTGTAGATCTCATTATTAAAAACCAAACCAAAATTGCTATTTTTTTTTAGAGGAATTCCTATAGAGCTGGATTTTTACAAATGGGAAAAACTAAACTAGGAAAACAATGGATGGGAAATTGAAACAATAAGGGTCTTAGGCAAGGGACATGTTTAAGCTTGTTGACCATGCTCAGGCAATTTTGCAGTATGAAACATGGGTTATTTGTGGGAAAATTTGTTGTAGCACCCCTCTGATTTGCTCATGTTTTCAGACAATGCATTTATTTTGCTAAACTGTGATACTATGATGTTATTTGATCGTTGACATTATAGCGATGATGATTTTTATATTGAGATGTGATGTTAAACTATATTGATGATTACTTATTATGACATGCTCTTTGGTTAGCATAGTTGATTATGTGAGTTGATATTGATATATGTTCATCTATAGTTATTTGATGTTTTTGTTTCGTAAGTTTTGATGTGACACTGTATTGGTGAAGGGAACAGGATTGCATCACTCGCTTGTGAGCACCCTACGATTCCGTGATTTTCCCTTCACGGTGTGATTGTTCATGATCTATATACATGTACGACATATGTTTTGATTGTAGGATTGCAGGTACATGACATCAACTTCACCTGGATTCATAGGTTTGAGTGTGTCCATTGCCCAATGGAATAGTTGATTGGGAGATAGTAACAAGGTTTCCTTGTCAAACCACAACCCTAGTCACAGTGTGTCGACAAATCCTTATTTTGGTCATGTTTTGTTATCATGTTGTCCTCGTTTACCTTGTTGTTTAATTATTTTGCAAGGTATGTTCTATGAGAAATTAATGTTAATTAATGTTTATAATATTTTAAATTGATTATTTATTTAATTGTATTTTTTATTTTTTTTAGACTACAGGAATCGGGTAGCACGACCCCCTATAAACTGCACTGCGTCTGGTAAATTTTTTAACATGACCGGCGACGCTGGCATGACACGCCCTCTGGTACCACGGGGGGTGGGGAGACTAGACCTCATGACCAACCTCCTACAATAGGAAAGATTTAGCCAACCGAGCTAGGGCCCCAACCCCTTATTTAATCGTAATTAATGTTGTTAGAAACTTTAAATTTAATTTAGTTAATTAGATTTAATTTATTTTGTAAAGTAATTTAATTATTTAGATTAAATTTATTTTATATAGTGATTAAAATTAATTAGATTAAATTTATTTTATATAGTGATTAAAATGAATTAGATTAAATTTGATATCAAAATTGTTAGATTATAACAGTTTTATTTAATTAATCACTTAAATTAATTAAATAAAGTTGTGAAATTAAATGAATGGATATTTAAAATTAATATTTGATTTTAAATTATTAAATAAACAAATATCTTATAAAATATCTAAGAGGAAATATCTTGTGATTTGATTTGGAAAAATATTTTAGGATTGTGACATGAGTTAGAAAATTGAAATCTGGTGTTGGGAAATAATGCATGGAGAGAATTATTGTGTTAACAGAAAGAGGGGAAAACGTTATTTCACGAGAAGGAAAATGGTATTTTGGGGGTTGTTGAAAATTGGAAGAAGTTCTCAAGATATTGGCTCTGGTTTTATTTTTAGTTTTCTGGAAAAGAGGATTATTTTGGAAGACTTTGATAATTTTGGAATTTGAAGGCGAGGCTCTACTTCAAACTTCAATTCTTCAAGCATTTGAAACATGTTCTTTATTGTTTTTATTTAAATTCAAATTGGAAAAGGCTATTAGAATTAGTTATTGTCTTGGAAAAGATTGTTTGTACAATGAAAAAAAATTATTTGTTTTAAAGCTTTAATATGTTTTGAAAATTGGAAAGATTGTCGTGAAAGCTTTAGAGCCTCAGATTAAATTCTTATATTCTTTTGAAAAGATAAATTGTTTTAAAACAATAGAATTCCCAGAATGATTATATGGAAAACTAGAAAAACCTCTGTAGGAATTGATTTCAATTTTCTTGTTAAAATTTGTAAAAAAACTCTTATATTGGAAAAAATATTCTTGTAGAATATTATGGTTTTTTTTTTCCAATTAGATTTGTTTGGCTTGGAAAATTGAAAAACCTCTAATAAATTTGTAAATATTTTTCTGTCGAAATTTTTTGTGAAAAATTGTTCATCTGGAGCAATCATTTTGATATATATATATGCATATTCTTATTTTATTCAAGTTCTAGTTAAAATTTATTCTGAAAAGCCCTGATTGAAATTCGTACGACGATTTCGAGCATGATAATTCGTAGGTTTAAATTCTTAAAAAAAATATAGTTTTAAATTTATGTGGGGGTTGGGGCTGCCCCCACAGTCATCCCCATAGGGGAGGCGGCACAGGCCGCACCCCCTTAGGGAGTCGGATGCGTGTAAACAGCCTGTAAATACACGAATTAGATGTTTTCAAAATGAAATGATTTTTAAAAAAAAGGAAAAATGATTTTTATATAGATGTAAATTGGGAAATTGAATTAAATAATTAGATTGAATTTGTTTATTGACTATAAATAAAATTGTATTAAGCTAGATTAGTTTGAGCAATGTATTATTGTTTTTCTTGGAATGGAAATTAGATTAAGGAAATCATAATGATAGTTTGTAAGACCCCAACTAACATGTGATTAGTAAAACCCTAAATTGTTTCATCTTTCCCTAAATAGATGGTAAGATGTATTACAAATGATAAAAAGTGTGATTGTGTAATAATATTCTTGCATTCCATTATGACATTTTGCTTAGTTGTCACTACCATGAAGGTGTTAAGAACTCATGAATTATGGAATACAAATTGTTTTTGCATAGATAAATCTTAGTATACTAAGCTTGCAAATTAATGTCGTATATGATTGGTTCTTACTATTGCATTGGCAATGTGAGGGAAAATAAGGGAGCAAGTACAAGAGGGGAAAACCATTGAAAACAAATCAAAAGACATCTTATGGTGGATATGAATTTGAACCTTTTGGGGCTTAGAAATGAATAAAGTTAATATAGGGTAAATTAATATGGTAAGAGTTGATATTAAAAGGATATTAGATTGTGTTATGTGGGTGAAGTAGGGTTAAGGGTTAGGAACCCTTATCCAAGTGTGAAACTCGGATGGATCCTTAAGTGGGTCTTTAAAGAGGGTTGTTGGTCAATTTCCTTGGTTGAGATGCAAAAATAAACCCCCTAGGATCTATAACATAGTGTTAGGGGTCAAGTGGGCATATAATAGTGCCCCAAGGACATGATTTGACCCCTGAAAAATTCCTCATAATGGTGAGTGACGAGTTTTGAGAAGAGGATGACATGAAAAGATGGAGGGGTTGCCCAAGTGCATGTTTTTTCCTTAATAAGGAAAAGGCTCTCATTGATGGAAGTAGGTGCACTTCACACCTCCCCACCCAAAGGTTGCAAGTTGAAACTGCTATATATTTTGGAGAGGAAGGAGTGGGGATTACCCACTTCTCCTCTTAGAGAAATTGAGTAGAGATGGCAAAGAGAATGGGAAGAGGAGAGGATTCCAACTCTTGGGAAGATAGTGATTGAGAATGCTTGGCTTGGAGGAAGAAAAATAAAGCTAGATGAAAGAGCACAATCCCTTCACCTAAAAGAAAAGAGATAAGTTCTTCCTATTTTCATTTACCCTTGCTTGTTTGAGAAGATGACATAGTGTATGGATCATGGATGCAAATAGAAAGTAGAGAATCTAGATGTATGAAATTTGGGCTATGTTAGTTTATCCCTTCAAAAAATGAGAGAAGACTCCATGCATCCTCATGGAGCTAAAATAATTTCTTGCTCGAGGGTATGGCTAGAGCCCACGAGGCTCCATGACACCATTATGGTAGGGTGGAGAGCAAGCCTTACTTAGTTGTATCATGTATGCCATTCATAGTATTTCTTAAAATGAGTTGTAATATGGAAAACTAACAGTTTGTCTAGCATGAAAGAAAATTTTAGGATTTGGGCTCATATTATAGAGGAAAATGTTGTATTATGTGCTTGATGAAAAGGGTATAAAGAGGCTATGATAATAAGAGTGAACTCCTGCAAATCATATTCAAAGGTTTAAATGAAAATTTTAATTTCCTTTGCTGGAAAGATATATATGTGTTCATTCAAGATGCAGTACTCCAAGATATAGAAGAGATTGGGGAATCCTCTTTAGTTGATGAATAATAAAAGATTAAGCGAGTATACGTATCCTCCTCTTACAACCGTTAAAGAAAATACTCACTGTTAAGTCAGATTATAATGCACTACTCAAATGCACTATATCAAATAATCTAAGTCTCTTTTATTGCTAAAATTTTCTTAAAGACCTGTTCAGGTAGTTAGGAACTGTATAAAATGGAGGTATTTGTGTGATAATAAAAGAAATAAAGATATACTTAGAAATATCGTTATTGATATAAAGACAACCATAGTTGTAATATCAGTAAATCAGGGATTACGATTGTTGCTGTATGGAATAAAACACGAGCCTTTTTCTCTCAGTTTTGTGGATTTCGCGAAACACTGTTGTTGTGCATCAACCTCAACTCTTTCACCGGTCAAAGTTGGGCATGTGTCCTATATGTCTCGAACATTTGAGCTTCAAAAAAAAAATATATGTCTCCACATATTATTTCAAGCCAACACCACTGTCCCTTCTTACCCTGGTCAATATAAGTGGATTCATTCCTAAAAGAGTCTTCAATAGCAGTAGCGGTGTCAACCTAAGTAGCATAGTAAAAACTACCATAATAATTATGGCACCCACAAAATGATTTTCTTTCCTTCCTCTCCATTCTGCATGGGTTGCCAGTTGTTTGTGGGTTCGACTTGCCTCTGTAAAGACTTGGACATGAATTTTTTTGCCTCCTCCATCGTTTCCATAATGCTTGAATCCATATTGGCGGGTAGAAATTAGACTCAGGAAATTAATATCTATAAATATATATATATATATATATGAAAATAAAACGAAAAGGACTAAGCGGAGTGAGGCACCACAACTCCCCAACTTCTGTCATTCTACATTTCCTATCTAGCCATAGTCCATTATCCCTTCGACCCCACGTTTTCTGAAACTGTTGGCTATGTATAAATGGCTCTGTGGAGATGTTGTAGATTGTGTCTTATCACTTGCAATATTAAGCTTAGGATAAATGAACTAAAATTGTTCTTGAATGCTGACTGGGATGGCATGCTCCAAAGGTAAAGCGAGGTATGGCCAGCCTACAATTCTCTACCCTCACGTTTCCACCAAGTTATTAATTTCTTGTCATCCATGAGGGCAACAAAGTACCTCCCTGTCAGTGAAAGTCTGCGCAATTTTGTGAGGAACTAATAACTACACTGTAACACCATAAAGGTTGCGTTAATAGCTACCTTTAGCTGCACTGTAGGACTTATCAATAAGTTTTTATCTCGATTGTTATTAAGGGCATTAAAGGGGGTCAACACTACTTCCAGATGCCTCCCTCTGCAAGAAATTATTGCAGCCTATGGAATCCAATTTCGCCCATCCCTCTTGACGCCATGTTGTTCAATGGTAAGTGCAAAAGGATGTGACCCTATCCTTTAGTTACGATAATTATTATTCAGCCTCCCAGCCAAAAGTTGTGTAAGCATATAATATCACTATTAAATTTACTTATGTAATCCTGCTAAGCTCTCCTATGTTTCGGTTGATATACGTATTAAATGTTGTGTAAAAAACAAAATACACCTATTAATAGCAATAATAATTTACATGGGCGGTGGTATCAAGAAAGCTCAGCAATAATGAATCCATGGAATGAAAAAAATTATTATCGCCGGCTAAAATTACCAAGTTAAAATATATAGTTATCTCGGGAGCTTAATCGTTTTCCTCCAATTTTTGCATTTTTGACAGTATTGTTAATACATGATTAGTTTCAATATCACCGTTAACTTTTGGCCAACAAAAAAATATCTGTGTAGCTGCTCTATTAAATAATAATGCCATTAGCTTAAGTGCCAGTGAGGTAAATGAAATTTACTTGGCGTAATATTGGCAAGATTCCTTGGAGTTCGGTAAAAAAATAATAATAATAGGAAAATATGTATTTACCAATGGACTGTGCATAATTACATAGAATTAAAGTATGTTAAAATGTTAAATATATTAGTAAGAAGAAAAAAAAAATTATGCTAATATGGAAGTAAAATAAATAATAAGAATCTATATATTATTATATTGCAAGAATTATTAATGAATAGTGTAAGTTTTACAACTACTAATAATATATAGTGAATATATATAGTAATATCTCCATGGTAACTTTATGGTGTCAATGTGTAAATTTAAATATATAATAACTCTATATTGATTTTATAGAAATAGGTGGTAAAATTTAGATAATGGTTGTATATTCTTTAACCCCAAAGAAATAAAATAAATAAGCATTCATACAATATTAAAGCATCGACAACATAATTAAATAGTGGAGAGTTATTAGTTTGGAAAATAATAGGGATGATATTAATACCCAAAAATAATATGGACGACTATAAGAGTAATATTGATACTTGAATAAGCATTGAATAAGCAATGATAATGTTAAGAAAAAGATTAACTTTAAAAAGTTCTTGATCTCATTGATGTGTTTAAGGAAAAAAAAAATGGTGGATTTTTCTACCAAAACTATAGACATGACATAATTTTAATTACCTATTTGAATTGCTTATTTAATAATGTTTTTTGTCCACGTAAGTTGGGAAACCTGTTAGTTGTGAATGTGTAAGCCTTCCAGATGTTGTAGTATTATGTGGGGGTTGTTGTGATATTTTGTTCAACCCTTTTGTTTTCCTTGGGTAGTGCGCCTAGTTGTGATCCAATTTAAACAATAGTTATGAATTAGATCCATGTGTTGACAGTAGGGGAGTGGCTCTCAATGGGGGCTGGCACACAAAGTGGTGCCAGGATAACTCATGTGAGAGTTAGATAATTCTGTGGAAATTAAATAAAATTATTAAGGGAAAGGGTAGCCTTAAAACACTTAACTTGTTAATTGTGCCTTGCTTATTGGCTCAAGGGCTCATCTAGACTTGAGATGAGAAGGCCTGGAATGGCAAGGTCATTATCTTGTTCCTTTGAAATATATTTGACTCTGCACCAATTTGCATGTGGGGCGGAGATCATGAGAGGCTACCAGGATAACCCAAGATGGGGGTCGGAGCCTAGAAAGATCTGCCAAGATAACCCATGCAACTTTGTGATGACACTCCTCCTATGACAACAATTTGTATTGTTCAGTTGATGTATTTGATTCTTTTACTCTAGAAGCAATGTAACATTTATGTTATGTATTGTACTTGTATAGTTTAGACTTGTGGTTGCCTGTGTCTTGAGGTTGTGGGTTATACCTAGGAAGCTCTTTTACTATCTCCTTGCACGGAGGGTGGGCCTTCTGGTACCACGAGGTTGGGTGGAACATGCACCTTACACCGTTGGGTTTACAGTTCATGTTTGTCATGGCGGGATCTTCTAGATTGGAGAGCTCGCATGTTCGAGTTGCTTTGTACCATCTCTTTTGTTCTATTGGATCAGTTGGATGTTAATGTATATGTACTACTCCTCATTTGTATTCGAGGAGAATCCTTGTATCATTGTAATTGTAATATTGTTTGTATAATCTACCTCATTTTGGAAACGTGTAATACCCCTCTGTTTTTTTCTGTTGTGTGAACAGTGTTGTTCTCTTTTGTTATGCTTTAGTTTATGTTTGTACTTTGACTATGGTACTCAGTTACTGTTTGATCACTATTTTATCGTGATGTGGTGAAGTATCTTGATGTGATGATACCGTATTCAGATGTTATTATGATGACATGTTTTTTATTAGCTTAGTGGATATTCAAATCAATAATGTTTTATGCTTTTGATTAAAGTAATATGTTAGATACGTCAGTTAGTAATACTGTATTGGTGAAGGGACGGTATCGCATCACTCGCTTGCGAGCGCCCTGCGATTTCGTGATTTCCTCTTCACGGTGTGTTATAATTATGGCATATATATATATATATATATATATATATATATATATATATATATATATATGTGGGTATACTCTTTGTTTGTAGGTTGACAGGTATAGGACATCGACTCCACTTGGTTTCACAGGTTTGAGCATGTCCATTGCCCAACAACATTCGATTGGAAGATAGTAGCTAGGTTTTCCATGCTAAGTCATCACTCTAGTCATAGTGTGTCATTGGGTCTTACTCGAGTAAGTTGCGTTGATATGTCCCTTCTCTTTGATTTTAATCACTTGTTATAAAGGAAAATAAATGCTTTTGTGTTAAATTGTGGATTAAAATTGATCTGGTATTACGTTAGTAATGTAATTTACTTTATTAATTAATTAAATTGATGATGTATAAATAAGTTAAGTTATTCTTTTTAAAGTTATGGATATATTGTTGAAATTAAAAAATTAAAGAAAAGGTTTTAAATTGAATTTTTAGGAAAATTTTGAATTCAAAAATTGAAAAATAAGAGATATTTGCTATTCTGATTTTGAAAATTTATGAGGGTTGTTGCATGGATATTTTGAGAATTTTTCTTTATTATTTGAATTTTCTTCATGAGTTTTTTTTCAACAAATATGAAAAATTGAAAAGAGAGGAGAAGAAGGAATTGTTGTTGTTTTGTGGGTTTTGATTTGAAATTGTGGAAATTATTGGGCTGAAGTTGGAAACAAAGCAAAGACCTGTGCACCAGCTGGATCTTCTCAAACTCTAGAATACCAGGTTCATGTTTTTAAATTTATTTGTTCTCAAAATATATTTATAAATGTTTTGTTGTTGGAAAATTCAAAACCTGAACTATGATGGAAACTTCATGTTGAAATTTGTAGCAAATTATAAACCTTTGTTTTGTTTGAGTTTTCTCACAAAAAAAAATGGTTTTCTTGGTTGGAAAATGTTATTTCATTTTTGTTTTCTCTATTAGTCTTGCAAATCCATTTTGTGGTAATATATATATATATATATGTGTGTGTGTGTGTGTGTGTGTGTGTGTATTTATATTTTATATATTTTAATCCAGTGAAGTTATTCTGTCAAAAAATTTCAAAAACACCCTGAGGAGGTGCTTGGATTTCAAAATCTGCAATAGTTTTATCATTAAAAAAAAAGTATAGATTTTTATTTTGGGGCTACTGGGACTCAACCCACAGCCGCCCCCATAGGAGGCGTTGTGGGGAGTCGCGCCAGCCGCACCCATCGTCCCTACAGTGGCTTGGCACCTGTGGTCGGTTGTGCTAAGCACAGCCGAGCCACCCCTGTGGGGACAATTGTGCACAATCGTAGACCACCACCTGGGTCGAGTGTGCTTTGCACAGCCAACGCCCACCCAACAAACTCGCTGCCACCAGCAAAATCTGCGATCGGTGCCCAAAGTCGCCGCCCATCTCTATGCACGCGGCCCAAGGCAACCGCGGCTCAACCCTAAAAGTTGGCACATGGCTCGAGGCCGAAGTCAACTTTATTTTTAAAAAATATATTAAATAAAATATTTTTATTTTGTTATTTTAATATTATAATATTAATTATTAATATGTATTAATAGTTAATGTTTTATATATATATATATATATATAAGCTGCGATCGGTGCCCAAAGTCGCCGCCCATCTCTATGCACGCGGCCCAAGGCAACCGCGGCTCAACCCTAAAAGTTGGCACATGGCTCGAGGCCGAAGTCAACTTTATTTTTAAAAAATATATTAAATAAAATATTTTTATTTTGTTATTTTAATATTATAATATTAATTATTAATATGTATTGTAGTAATTATAATATGTATTAATAGTTAATGTTATATTATATATATATATATATTTAAGTTATGTTTTTTTTCTTGAAGGCATGATTTAAGTCAAATTGAGAAAATTGAAAACATGATAACTTTAGTAAATCATTGTTTTATTTTAAAATATTATTTTTTAAAGGAGAAGTGAATTTTGATTTAAATAATATGTTTTTTTTTAAGACAAGTTAATTGCTTTAAAATAGATATAAGGAAAGGAGGAAGCAATAATTATTTATATCAATGAATTTTGATTTATATGATAAACTGGTTAGTTTATCATTATTTAAATGCAAGTAGGGAAATTAAATAATTAGTGTTAATTTCTCCCTTATCTGAAAAGACGTATTTTAATTTAGTTTATTGCAATAAATTACTGAATGTTAATAAGGAAATGGATTTAGTAAATCCAAAGTAAATTTAATTCTTGTCTTATTGCTCGTCTTGATTGTGAACTGTTTTTTTTATCGTTTGGGTGAAATTGAGTTAGAGAATGATAAGTCTTCCAGATGGGTTTGCATTTTGGTGGGTTGTCATATTGTGTTAGTCAACCTTTGGATTGCCTTAGGTAGTGTGTTTAACTGTATCCAGTTTGTTACCTGGTTATCACGAATGAGAATGTGTTAATTGTATGTCATGGATAGGGATTTGATATCCTTAGGTTGCACTTGTGTACCCTTGGGTTGTGGAGTTGATCCACGTGTTTGTCTTAGAGGAGTGGCTTGCAACGAGGACCGACACACAAAGTGGTGCCAAGATAACTCATTGCAAGTTAGTTTATCCAGTGATAACGTAATTAACTGGTTAAAATATTATGTAGTATCAAACACTTAATAAGATAATTATGCCTCACTCATGGATGCGAGGGCTTGTAAAGACTTGGGTCGAGATGAGAAGGCTTGGAATGGCAAGATCGTTATCTTGTCTCTACGAAAGATAATTGATTCCGCACTGGATTACATGAGGGGTCGGAATTCGTTAGAGGTTACCAGGACAATCCGAGATGGGGGTTGGGGCCTAGGAAGACTCACCAGGATAACCCATGTAACATTGTGATGACACTTCTCCTAAGTAAACAGTATGCTCACATCAGTGATGCAATTGATTATGTAATTTTGGAAGCTTTGTAACCATTGTGTTAAGTGATGTATCTGTAATTGTTTTAGTTCGGTTGTGTTTTAGCCTGTGTCTAGAGGTAGATGGTTTTAGCTAGGAATCCTTGTTACTATCTCCTAACACGGGGGGTGGACCTTTGGGTTTCACTTGGTTCGGTGGAACGTGCATCTTACTCCGTTGGGTTTTTTCTTCTTTATCGTGAGGATGAGATTTTCAGTTCAAGAGCTCGTGGGATCCAATTTCATTTCATGCCTTATTTATTTCCGTTGATCTTGTGATTTATAACCCCTCATTTGTTATCGAGGTGGAAAGTTGTAATTATAACCATACTTATTGGACTTGCCTCATTCGGGGAATGAGAGGTGTAATTGTATTGTTTAATTATGGATAAATGAAATTGAAAGTTATCTCTTATGCTATGATGTAATTTATCTTATTTGGAATGTATTTGTTTAATTTCTTAAGTAAATAAATGACATGGTTTAGATTCATGTTTTTTGTTGAGGTTCTAAATAACCTCTATCGCGTAACCTTAGGGGTTGTTGGCATTGGGTAGTGAACTTAAATGTTAATTGTACTTAAACAAGAAAATATATTATTAGTCCATTTAAGTAGTTAATTGCAACTTCCTCTAGGGTTGTGTGGCGGGGCGTTACAAAACGAGCCTTGTAACTTCTATATAAAATGAACACAATCTATGAATGGTTTTAATATGTACTTTGTAATCTTATGAAATGAGTTTAATGTTATTGGATCTATGTTATTTATCTCATGAGTATAATTTATAAGCTATGGATTAGTTTACTTTTGTATGTTATGGGTTTCAAATGTAAGCGTTGTCGCATACCTTAGAGGATGTATGTGTTAAGTGTAGTCCACTTTACTTATTGATTAATTGCACTTTCAAAAAAAATTGTTACGTTTTTGTTGTAATTGTGTCGTCCTCTAGGGTTACGTGGCGGGGCATTACACATGGTATCAGAGCACAAGTTTTAACACTGGGTGCTCTGGGATAATGTTGAGCTCATTAAACTGTTAGTTGCATAGTATTTAAGTTTGTGTTACCTTGTCTTATACCTTGGTATGTCTGTATAGAATCATGCCACCTAGGTGAGGTCGTGGTAGAGGTCGTGGTCGAGACCGAGGAGGCGACCGTAGAGGTAGTCAGCAAGACTCACCTCCCCATGTTCCCCATGACTCAAATAGTGAGGAACAACAGGCTTTCTAGAATGCTTCAAGATGCGATGACCAAAACAAAGGTCCATCAGGGATTGAGGGTGCTCAGTTGCGTCGATTGTTAGAGGAGACTCTTGCTCGCCTTGGGCTGAGGCAGGATAAAGATTAGATAGATAATTCTAAGGGAGAGAGATCCCCTAGACAAAGAGAGGTTCAAGCACAGCAGGAGGCGGTCACAACCGCTCATCTAAAAGACCTACTTAGAGCTCGTCCGCCCACTTTTGATGGTTTTGGTAGTGAACTAGAGGCTGATACATGGTTGATAGACTTGAACCGATGTTTTTCCATGCACCCTTACAATCGAAACACCAAGGCCAGATGTGATATCATGCACTTGCGAGACTTTGCATCTACCTGGTGGAGATTGGAGGAGCAAAAGGTCCACATTGACATTGATTCAATTTCTTGGGATATGTTCATTGAGAGATTTAGAGCCAGATTCCTATCTGACCATTGGTGACAGCACCGTGGAGACGAGTTTCATTCTCTACGACAGATGGTCATGTCAATAGAACTGTATGAGCGTAGATTCTATGAGCTCAAACAGTACGCTAGTATTGGTGATGATGAGGGCATGCTAGTTCAACACTTCATTAGGGGCTTAAATGCCTGGATCAATGGTGGTGTTCAGGTTTTCAAACCCAAGACCATGGAGACAACAGTAGAGAAGGCCAGACTGGTCAAGGAGAATTTGGTGATGGCGTTGGGTGGACATATTGGACTACATATAGGCAGTGCTTCAGGTGTAGGACCTAGTTCACATAGTGGCCAAGCTCAGGGAGTTGGACCACCTAGGACACATCAAGTGCCTGCATACAGCGGTCAGCATCAAAATTCACAGGGGAAACAAAATAATTTCCAGCCTAGATAGGGTGACAGATATCAATCAAGGGGTGACATAAAATGGAGGCAGGTCAAACGCTTCAATTATGAGCAGCTAACATAGAGTACACAATCTACCTATAATAGGGGTAGCGTTCAACAATCGAGCGTGCCTCCTAGAGGTAGAGGATTCGACAAGGGTACAAGATGTTTTGCTTATGGCCGACATGGTCACATAGGGTGACAGTGTCCCAATAGGGGCACATCAGGTTATACTCAAAGGCCAGCGGCGTTAGAGTTGACTATTGGAGATGCGGGTAAAGGTCATCGGGTATTTGTTGCGGTTGATAGCCGTCAGGCTGATCATCAGAGCACAGTGGTAGACTTCGGGTATGGTACAAGGTAACAGGGTTAACATTTTATTTGATTCAGGAGCATTGGATTCATTTATTTCATCGTCTGTCGTAGCACGTTGTAGACTAAGGGCAGTTAAGCAGGACATAGGTGGCAGGTCAAATTGGCCTCTCGTGCTAAAGTTGCAGCACATTCCCTAGTACATGATTGTAGATTATAGATTGGATACTTTCACACTACAGTAGATCTTTGCATTATATTGTTGGGATCGTATGACATCGTCTTAAGGATGGATTGGTTAGAGGCTCACAAAGTCGTTATTGATTGTCGATGCAAGTTGATTCGAGGCATTGATGTATCTAGTTGGTAGGTTGAGATAGTGGGAGTTGTGAGACCCATATCATTGAGGATGATCTCGGCTATGCAGTTGAGGAGATGTGTACGTCAGCGTTGTCAGTTGTTTGCAGTGACAGTAGATGACTTGGAGTTAGGAGATAGTGAGGAGAAGGTTTCACTTGATAGCCACCCCATACTTCAAAACTATGCAGATGTATTTCCCAGTGAGATTCCAGGGATGCCACCTTAGCGTGACATCGATTTCAAGATTGACCTTATACCTGGATTCGAGCCTATTTCACGAGCTTTGTACCGTATGACTACACAAGAGCTTAAGGAGCTCCGCTTGCAACTGGAGAAGTTGCTAGTGAAGGGTTTCATCCACCCTAGTGTTTCACTTTGGGGAGCACCAGTAATTTTTGTGAAGAAGGATTGATCTCTCTGATTGTATATAGACTATCATCAGTTGAATAAAGTAACATTCAAGAACCGATATCCCTTACCTAGGATCGATGATTTGTTTGATTAGATCAAGGGTGCTACGATATTTTCAAAAATTGATCTTAAGTTGGGATACCATCAACTACACATATTTGATTCTAACATTCATAAGATGACATTTCACACTCGTTATAGTCACTATGAGTTTACAGTGGTACCGTTCGGGTTGACGAATGTGCCATCTTTATTCATGAGCTTCATGAACGGAGTCTTTTGCACATATCTTGATATATTTGTATCGGTATTCCTTGATGACATATTGATCTATTCCAGGCAGTACAAGAGCATGAGGAGCATCTGAGGCAGGTTTTTCAGTGTTTGAGAGACAATCAGTTGTACGCTAACCTGTCTAAATGTGAGTTCTTTCGGACCAAGGTTAAGTACCTTGGACATGTGATATCAGGAGAGGGTATTGCAATGGATCCTGTGAAGATCCAAGCGATCATTGATTGGCTTGTGCCCACTAATGTGGTAGAGATACGCAGTTTCATTGGATTAGCAAGTTATTACAGACACTTTGTTCAGGGTTTCTCGAGGATAGGACATCCTATCACTTCTCTTCAGAAGAAAAGGAAGAGATTCATCTGGTCAGAGCAATGTGAGGCAACATTTCAGACTCTGAAGGAAGGTTGACCAGTGCACTGATTCTTGTGATACCTGATCCTACTAGAGATTTTGTTGTTTGTACAAACGCATCTTTGGAGGGATTAGGAACAATCTTGATGTAGGATGGTCGAGTTATTGCATATGCATCTCGCAAACTCAAGGATCATGAGTTGAATTACCCTACACATGATCTTGAGTTAGCAACGGTAGTACATGCTTTGACGAGGTGGAGACATTCCCTTTTGGGGCACAGATTTGAGTTGCATAGCGACCATCGGAGCCTACAGTACATCTTCACGTAGCACAATCTTAATGCCAGGCAGAGGTGATGGATGGAGTTCCTTTGCGAGTATGACTTCAAGGTGAAGTTCATCTAGGGGAAGGAGAACGTAGTTGCCGACGCTCTCAGCAGACAAAGACACAAGTTGTCAGTGGTGACTCTTGTTGTGGATTTGAGGAGTCAGGTCCTTTCTACACTTCCTGCAGACAGTTGGTATCAGGAGGTGAGATCAGAGAGAAATACATGCAGGACTCTTGAGGGTAGATTCTCAAGTTATTCTCTAGATTCAGATGGTTTGTTGAGACACATGGGACACATTTGTGTTCCATCTTCTGGAGATCTTCATACCTTGGTTATGACAGAAGCTCATTGGGCACCTTATTCAGCTCATCATGGAGTGAAGAAGATGCATACCAATTTGCGACAACTATACTTTTGGGCAGGTATGAAGCGAGACATCACTAACTTTGTGTCGAGGTCTTTGGAGTGTCAACGAGTGAAGGTTGAACACCAGCATCCGGTAGGGCTTCTGCAACCACATTTGGTGCCAGAGCAGAAATGGTATATAATCTCGTTGGATTTCATTGTTGGGTTACCCAATTCTTCACGACGACATGATGTCAGTATGGTGACGGTGGATAGGTTGACAATGTAGCACACTTCCCGCCTATCTATTCATCCTATAATGCTTCATCCATTGCTAGAGTGTTCATGGGAGATATTGTTAGGTTGCACGGTATTCCTCCTTGGATCATTTCTAATAGGGATCCTATGTTCACCTCAGTTCTTTGGACGTCATTGCAGCATGCAATGGGAATACAATTGAACTTTAGTTCAGCGTATCACCTTGAGACAGATGGACAGACCGAGAGGGTCAACCAGATCTTTGAGGATATGTTACGCATGTATGTGATGGACCAGCAGACATGATGGGAGGACTATCTTCATTTAGTGGAGTTTGCATACAGTAACAACTATCAGAGTTCAATTGGTATGCCTCATTTCCAAGCATTGTATGGACGACCGTGTCAGACTCCTTTGAGTTGGGACCAGTTAGAGGATAGAGTTCTATTGGGTCCTACGATGCTTCAGGACATGGAGCAGCAGGTGATCCGCATCAGGGAACATTTGGATGTTGCACAGGATAGGCAGAAAAAGTATGCAAATGTGCATCGGGTGGACCATCAGTTTGCAGTAAGTGATCGAGTCTTTTTGTGAGTGCATCCGCGAAAGATTCCAATCTGATATGGAAAGGGCTCTAAGCTCACACCTTGCTTTGTCGAGCCATTCGAGATTCTTGAGAAGATTGGACCGGTAGCTTAATGTCTTGCTTTGTCACCTAGTTTCTCGCGCATACACGACGTATTCCATGTTTCAGTACTCAGGCCTTCCCACCCTTATATATCTCACATCCTTGATTGGAATGCCTTACAAGTAGAGGATGGGCAACTGGCTTTGGAGCCCATGGTCGTCATGCAACACAGGAGACTCGCCCTCAGGGGTCCAGATATTGAGCAGATTAGGGTCTAGTGGGATTCGAGAGATGATACATCGGCTACCTAGGAGGATGCGACCAAGATGAGAGAGCTCTATCCCTATTTGTTTGCGAGCTTCCAGGAGTAAGTCTGATCCAAGGGGGCAAGGATGTAGCACCCCTCTGACTTTCTCATGTTTCCAAACAATGCTTTTATTTTGATAGACTATGATACTATGATGTTATTTGATCATTGAAATTATAGCGATTATGGTTTTTATATTAAGATATGAAGGTGCACTATATTGATGATTATTGATTATGACATGCTCTCTGGTTAGCATTGTTGATTATGTGAGTTGATATTAATATATGTTCATCTGTAGTTATTTGATGTTTTAGTTTTGTCAGTTTTGATGTGACACTGTATTGGTGAAGGGAACGAGATTGCATCACTCGCTTGCGAGCGCCCTGCAATTATGTGATTTTCCCTTCACGGTGTGATTATTCATGATCTATATACATGTACGACATATGTTTTGATTGCACGATTGCAGGTACAAGACATTGACTCCACCTGGATTCACGGATTTGAGTGTGTCCATTGCCCAACTGAATAGTTGATTAGGAGGTAGTAACAATATTTCATGCTTTGTTATCATGTTGTCCCCGTTTTCCTTGTTGTTTAATTATTTTGCAAGGTATGCTCTGTGGAAAATTAATGTTTATAATGTTTTAAATTGATTATTTATTTAATCGTAATTAATGTTGTTAGAAGCTTTAAATTTGATTTAGTTAATTAGATTTAATTTATTTTGTAAAGTAATTTAATTATTTAAATTATATTTATTTTATATAGTGATTAAAATTAATTAGATTAAATTTGATATCAAAATTGTTAGATTATAAAAGTTTTATTTAATTAATTAAATAAAATTTTGAATTTAAATGAATGGATAATTAAAATTAATATTTGATTTTAAATTATTAAATAAACAAATATCTTATAAAATATCTAAGAGGAAATATCTTGTGATTTGATTTGGAAAAATATTTTGGGATTGTGACATGAATTGAAATTTGGAGTTGGGAAATAATTCATGGAGAGAATCATTGCATTAACTGAAAGAGAAAAAAAAAACTATTTCACAAGAAGGAAAATGGTATTTTGGGGGTTGTTGAAAATTGGAAGAAGTTCTCGAGATATTGGCTCTGGTTTTATTTTCAGCTTTCTAGAAAAGAGGATTATTTTGGAAGAGGCTTTGATAATTTTGGAATCTAAAAGTAAGGCTCTATTTCAAACTTCAATTATTCAAGCATCTGAAATAGGTTCTTTATTGTTTTTATTTAAATTCAAATTGGAAAAGGCTATTAGAATTAGTTATTGTCTTGGAAAAGATTGTTTGTACAATGAAGAAAATTTTATGTGTTTTAAAGCTTTAATATGTTTTGAAAATTGGAAAGATTGTCATGAAAGCTTTAGAGCCTCATATTAAATTCTTATATTCTTTTGAAAAGATGAATTGTTTTAAAACAATAGAATTCCCAAAGTGATTATATAGAAAATTGAAAAAACCTCAGTAAGAATTGATTTCAATCTTCCTGTTAAAATTTGTAAAAAAACTATGATTGTATTGGAAAAGATCTTCTTGTAGAAGATTATTGTTTTTTTTTTTTCCAATTAGATTTATTTGGCTTGGGAAATTGAAAAATCTCTTGTAAATTTGTAAGTATTTTCCTGTAGAATTTTTTTGTGAAAAATTGCTCATCTGGAGCAATCATTTTGATATATATATGCATATTTTTATTTTATTAAAGTTCTTGTTAAAATTTATTTTGAAAAGCCTTGATTGAAATTCATACAACGATTTCGGGCATGATAATTCGTAGGTTTAAATTCTTTAAAAAAATTATATTTTTAAATTTATGTGGGGGTTGGGGCTACCCCCATAGTCGTCCCCATAGGGGAGGCAGTGTTACGGAGGTAGTGCCTAGTGTTGCCTTCACAAGTCGCGCCCCCTTAGGGAGTCGTGTGTAAATAGCCTAGAAATATTGGTGGCTTCAAAGAATTTTGTCTGCCCTTTTTAATTCGATTTTATCACTTGGTTTTAAAAATATATATAAGTATACATATATTTATACATATTTTTAATACTTTTTATGAAAAATTGTAATTAATTTTCAAATATTTAAATATTATATTTGTATATTTATATATAATTATATATAAATACATATATAATTATATATATTTAAATGAATTTTATAATAGGTGCATGTAAATGCACGAATTAGATGTTTTAAAAATGAAATAATTTTTTAAAAAAAGGGAAAATAATTTTTATATAGATGTAAATTGGGAAATTGAATTAAATAATTAGATTTAATTTCTTTACAGATTATAAATGAAATTTTATTAAGCTAGTTTATTTTGAGCAATGTATTATTGCTTTTCTTGGAATGAAAATTAGATTAAGGAAATCATAATGATAGTTTTAATTACCTGCCTAAATTGCTTATTTAATTATGATGTCTTTTGTCCACGTAAGTTGGAAATTTGTTAGTTGTGAATGTGTAAGCCTTCCAGATGTTGTAATATTGTGTGGGGGTTGTGATATTTTGTTCAACCCTTTGTTTTCCTTGGGTAGTGCACCTGATTGTGATCCAATTTAAACACCTCGTTACAACGAACGCGATGTGTTGCCTCTTGCATTATGGTTGGGTTTTAATATTTGTTTTTGTGCACTTTGTCCACCCTTGGTTTATGGATTAGATCCTTGTGTTGAGAGTAGGGGAGTGGCTCTCAATGGGGGTTGGAGCACAAAGTGGTGTCAGGATAACTCATGTGAGAGGCTACCAAGGTAACCCAAGATGGGGGTCGGAGCCTAGGAAGATTTGTCAGGATAATCCATGCAACTTTGTGATGACACTCCTCTTATGACAACAGTTTGTATTGTTCAGTTTATGTACTTGATTCTTTTACTCTGGAAGTAATGTAACATTTATGTTATGTATTGTACTTGTATAGTGTCTCGAGGTTGTTGGTTATACCTAGGAAGCTCTTTTACTATCTCCTTGCATAGGAGGTGGTCCTTCGGGTACCACAAGGTTGGGTGGAATGTGCACCTTACATCGTTGGGTTTCCACTTCATGTTCATCATGGCGGGATCTTCCAGATTGGAGAGCTTGCATGTTCCAGTTACTTTGTAATATCTCTTGTGTTCTATTGGATCAGTTGGATGTTAATGTATATGTACTACTCCTCATTTGTATTCGAGGAGAATCTTTGTATCATTGTAATTGTAATATTGTTTGTATGATCTACCTCATTTTGGAAACAAGCCTTGTAACTGCTATATAGAATGAACATAATCTATGAACGGTTTTAATATGTACTTTGTAATCTTATGAAATGAGTTTGATGTTATTGGATCTATATTCTTTATCTCATGAGTATAATTTATATGCTATGGATTAGTTTACTTTTGTATGTTATGTGTTTCAAATGTAAGCTTTGTCGCATGCCTTAGAGGATGTATGTGTTAAGTATAGTTCACTTTACTTATTGATTAATTGCACTTTAAAAAAAAAAATTGTTACGCTTTCGCTGTAATTGCATCGTCCTCTAGGGTTATGTGGCGGGGCGTTACATTTGTTATCTCCAAGCTTCGACATTTGACTTTTACCTGAAAAGACCTTCTCGCTCCCACTACCCCGCGTGGTTGGAATTTCCATTTTTAACCTAGCTTTCAGATTGTATCTTAAAGATATTGCGGCCTAGCTTGGTAAAGTTGTGTAATGCAAACAAATTCAGATATATTTGTCAATCTAAGAGTGTGTGGAAGTGGATTTCAAAAAACCTCTGCTAGAGAATATTAAATTGTATGGTCCTAGTTTTGAAATAGAACAGCCAAAAGTTTATATGAATAAGCCCAATGCTTGCTTTTTTTATCAATAAGAGGTTTTTGTTGATCTGTGACTCTCGAGTCAAGAAAAGCATGTCCTTCCCCACTCTTCAGTTGCTCCACTTAATTTTTTCTCCAAGCCAACTCTCAATTCCTCTTCTATCCTTAAATCCCCTTCTTAACTTCCCTCTCAATTTAACATTATTATGCCCCCCACTGGCGATCAAGCTCCTCCTAATTCACACCCTTCATGTCCCTCTTATAAAGATGTGATTATGTCTAATGAATGGAGAATTTTTAGGAAGAGGAAGGAGCCCTGCCCCTCTTCCTCCTAGCCGTGTTCTCTAACCAACAAACCATCACAACCTCATTCTCAAGGCTTGTTGAAGTCCCCCAATAGGTTTGATTCTCCTAATTCTAGACAAAAGTCAAGATCTCCACTTGATTCAAATGAAAGATCGAGTAATGAACAAGTTGTTTCTCTCTCTAATTATTTTGGAGTCTTGCCACAAGAAGAGGATAATAACCTTTCTAGTTCACCATGAATTGCAAGATTTTATCTTGGAATGTCATGGCTTTCTCACCCTCAAAGGAAGTTTAAAGTTAAAGACATCATACTAAATTGGATACTAGATGTTTTATTCTTACACAAAGTCAAATTAAATAATGAACATTTAGATGCGACTCTTTTTAATCTTTGAAAAGATGTTATGTTCCTCCATACTTCTCATAATGATGGTGGTGGTGGAGTCGTGCTTGGTTTGTCTCCTTTGGATTTCTAAACATGTCATTGATAAAGGAGAAGACCCGTCACATAGTTGTGTTTGGGCTATTTCTTTTATTAATAGACAACCAATTGGTTTCTGCTCCATTTATGCTCCCAATAATCCTAGACATATCCATTCTTTTGGATTATATATCTAAAATCCTTCCTAATTTTGATTGGGTGTTGGGAGGAGACTTTAATATGTTGAACATCATGAAAATCATAGTTGGTTTGATGAATTTGAAAGATGAATTTATTATTGAAAGATTGTTGGAGTGGCTAACCCATCCATAATAAATTCTCCAACCATGCTACTAACTGGTTTACATGGTCCAATTGCAGATTAGGGAATGATAAGAAGTTGAGAAAATTAGATCGATTTTATGTATCCCACAACCTTAATCTAGAGGTTTCTTCTTATGGTTCATGTGTGTAAGTTGATTATTCAACTACCCTATCTAATCATTTTATCTCTTTTGTACTCAAGAAATTACCCTATGGTTGAACTCCCCTACAAGCTTAATACTTCCCATTTAAAAAACATTGAATGTGTTTTTTCCTTAGTGGGAATTTGGAATTCTATTATGAAACCTCAAGAGGGTGAGTCATGGATTGAGTGGTAATGTTCTACTATATCACAATGCATTGATTTTCTTCGATACTTTGGCAAGAGAATGGCATGGAGACATAAGCATAGAGAAAAAACCCTTCAAGGGCAATAGGAACATGCTAAAAATAATTAAATGTCGACCCTCATAATGAAAAAAATCAAAATTCTATTGTTGTTATTGAAACACAGTTGTAGAAATTGGACCATTATAAGGCGCAGGGTGCCAAAATCGGAGCTAGACATCATTGAATAAAGGAAGGGAATAAAGATTCCAATTTTTTCTTCAAATATCTCAATCATAAACATAAGAAGGAGAAAATTGGGGCTATAATGGATAAAGGTAAATTACATACTAACCTTGCTAAAATTACTAATTTATGAAAAAGTATTAAAAAAAGAGAACAATTGGAAAGATATTCAACAAGCTTTCGAATAAAATATCAAGAATTATGTTCTTAACAAGATTGATCCAAGTTATAGTCGATTTTTGGATCAATTTTTCTCTATGAAATCTAAAATGAGCCCTAGTTTTGATGGTCTTCCAACTGAATTTTGTCAAATCATCTGGCACCATATCAAAGATGATTTTTATATGCTTTACTTGGAAGCCCTCTAGAAGGGTTCCTTATGCCCAAGTATTAATAAAGGCTCAATCAAACTTAAATGGAAAAATGGAAAATTTATTGCTAGTTGGCAACCAATTACCCTGTTAAGCCCTTAATATAAAATTATTGCTAAGGCTTTAACGATCAAAATTAAACCTATTGTGTAAGGTATAGTGAGAGCTAAACAAACAAGTTTTATACAGACAATCTTACGTTGTCTTGGTAAACTACAGAATGGGCCCAACACTCATGCCAAAATGCTTTAGTGATCAAGTTAGATTTTGATAAAACTTATGATAGAATTCATTAGCGCTTCATTCTTACAATGATGCAATGGTTGGGCTTTGGTCCAAAGATCCAAAATCATGTTCAAATGTTGTTTAAATATGCAAATGCACACCTTGTTATTAATATGTCTATATCAACCTCCTTTGACCTGCAACATTCTATAAGGCGAGGGTGTCATTTATCTCATTTCCTAAATGTTCTTACCATTGATGCTCTAGGATATCTTCTTCAAAAAGCTAATTAGATGAAGCTTATTAAAGGTATATCTGTTCCTCGAGACAACATGGTTATCAACTCACACTTTATTGATGGCATCATGTTGTCTCTTAAAAATTCTAAAGAGGAACTAAACCATACATTGGACATCCTAAACATGTATTGTCTTTTTTTTGGTTCCCAATTAGCTCATAGTTGAATTTCTAATGTCCCGGAGTTGCTCCATTCATCATTGGATTTCTAAAGGGTGGAGGCTTATTAAACACAAGGAGATAACAAGATGTCTAAGCATTTATTTTAGTATAGGGGTCTCTTTTTCTGAAATGTGGGGGTGGTTTTTAAATAGACTAAAAAATAAATTGTTCAACTAGGGTAACAAATTCTTATAATTAAAAGGAAAGAGAGATGAACAAGAACTCTTGTTTGAACGAGGGAGAGGGTGCTTCTGAGGATGAAGGCGATTCAAATGATGATGAAGATGCAGTTGTGTCCATGGTTTTGCAGGGGGCTCTTCTTCCTACTACAAATTTGTTTCTTTGGGGTGCGATGTCCTTGGGGTGTGGGCAGCCAAACCTTCTGCCTTGCTTTGGCGTTTTCTTTCCAACATTGGTTTTGGCTATTTTTGTCTCCATGGTGTTAGCCAACCCTGGTCTTCAGGGTGTTGTCTAGTGGGATTCAATTTCAGCTTTCAAAGTGGAGCCTGGTTTCTTGTTTGTTGCTTTTGTGATTTGGGGGCTTCAGTGGCTTTTGGTTGTTTTGTGTTGTGCTGGTAGTGGTAGAGGTGTTCCCTTTTGCTTTCTTCTGAGCTCCTTGCTTTGGGTGGGAGTGCCCTTTTTTAAGGACTTTGTTGGGGCTTCCCTGAGTCTTGTTGAGTTCCTTTATTAGTTCTCTCTTTCGGCTGAGCTCCATGTTTTTCCCTTGGTCTTGTGCTTGTGGTTGTTCCCTAGTTGGTTTTTGAAGCCTTCGGGGTTATTGGATTCTATTTTCAGCCCTTTGTGTTGGTTGTTGGAGGATGCTAGTTATCTGGTTTCCTTGTTGGGCTTCTCTAAGGGAGTGTTTACTACCCTTCTCTTTGTTTGGGTGTGGCTGGCTGGGTGATTTTTAAGGTTGTCTTTAAAAACCCAGTTCTCTGTGCTTCGTCTTGAAGTTGTTTTTCTGTTTGTTGAGCTATTACAGAGGTTCATTTTGAAGGCTCAGAATTGGTTGTGTTTATGGATGAAAGTCACTTCTTTCAAGCTCTGGTATCTCGCTATTCCATTGGAGGTTGTGACTTCCCTTACTGTTCAAATCCTTTATTTCTTCCAGTTTCTACAGTCGAGGTCTTCTATGGAGGTGAAGATTGCTCCTTCTAAGGTGGATCTCTCTCCTTTTGAAGTGGAGGTGGTTGTTGTAGTCTAGGCGGGAAGCTCTCTTCCTTACTACTTGTTCCTATTGAGGTGGAACTTGTGTAAGCTGGAGAGTGGTGGTTTTTCTAGTAAGGGCTCTTATCTCTTCTTCTCCATTAGAGGGGAGTCCTCTGTTTGAGGAGGATTTGGGGTTGGCTTTTCAAATCGATGGGAGTTATAAGAAGGCGGATGGCTTTCAAAGTTTTGATGTCCTCTCTAACCTCCCAATTGAGTTGGTGGGTTTGGATTTGCTGGTTCTGGTGCAACATAGGGGCATAATGGTTTTTTACATTATTTTGTTTGTTGTTCTTGGCTCAATCTTGTTCTTCCTAAGCAACTTTTTTGTAATTGAGCAAATGGTTTGCTACAACCTGGTCGCTTTGTTGCCTAGTTGTTTCAAGCGCTTATTGTTAGTCTCTCGGGTTCATTTGGGTTCTAAGGGTTCAAGGTCCCTGTCAAAACCTGGTTGTTAAGCGTTCAAGATCCCTTCCAAACCTAGTCTTGGGTTTAAGATCCCGGTTAAACTCTTGTGTAAAGGGTTAAAGGTCCCTTCAAAACCTTTGTGCAGTTATTCTTGGTGATGTTGTTGATTTGATGATGGTATGTGGTTTATCTTTGTTGCAACATGATTTTATTTGATAGGGTTACGGGCCCCTTCAAAACCGGTTTGTAATGGGTTTCGGGTCCCATCAAAACCTACATTTTCCTATCAAAAACAAATTTTTATATTTAGCAAGTAAGATTCAATTTACTATCAAAATTCTCATTGTTGCTCATGTTTACTATTATCTTTTTGGATGCCTTCCAAGCAAGGATATGAAAATTTGAACAAAATAATTCAAAAATTTCTTTGGTCCAAGTGGAATGGTAATGTCAGTTTGTTTGCATCTTCTTGGTCTCATTGCATTCAACCAAGAGCTAAAGGTGGCCTTAGCCTTATAGACCCCAAAACTCAAGGACTTTGCCTTGTGGCAAAATGGATTATTAGGGTTGTTAGTGGAGATGAACCATGGAGAATGTTAGTTCATCATTGAATCATGGAAGCTTCAATAAATAAGTGGAAATCAATCCATTGCTTGGATAAGATGTTAATGTCTCTCTTCTTTAAAATCAAAGCTTTTTTTCCTTTTCGGTCTATTTGAAAAACTTGACAACAAGTTTGTCATTTTTAAGAGTGAAATAACTCTTCCTTGCAACATGGTTTCAGTTTTGCCTTAGCTTCAATTTGGTGGAATAGAATCATTAATTATCATAATCAACCACTTGCTATTAGCTTTCCAAGACATACTTATTATCTCTTTAAAAAAATAATTCATAAATTCAAAGATATTTGAGATCTTAACATGTTTGATTGGGCCTCTTGAAATTATATCAAAGAGCAGTATGGTTTGAGTGATAAATTCAAAAAAAAAAAAAATCTTTGTGTAGTCCTTAGTACCTCTTGATCTCTTTATAATGTAATCTTTTATACTCCCAAAGAATGTAATTTTTTCAAAGATTGGAAATTAATGTCATTTAGTTCCTTCAATTTTTTTCCTTTGAAGAAGGTTTATTCTCAAATTCTTCCTTGTTGGTCTCTTACTCCTTGTCTTAATCATAAGTCGAATTGCAAATTTAGCTCCAAATTTTCTATCAAAATGAGTGCTCAAATATGGAAGTCAAAAGCTGATTTTGATACGAAAGTGTTAGCTTGGAAAATTATACAATTCAAGCTACATGTAGTGGATATATTGAAATTCATGATGGTTCGGCCAAATAATTACCCATTTTTCCTGTGTGTTGAGAATACAAAACATATATTTTGGGCTTGCATATTTGTTAAGAAGCAATGAACAACTATGTTTAAAAAAATTCCTACTATTTACTTTCATGAACTAAATTGGAAAAAGGCCATCTTTGGTTTTGGTATGCATAACAATGTTATTGCTGATTTTATTAGACAATTTATTTTAAAGCATATATGGAAAGCTAGATATTTCGTAGTGTAACTCTAAGAACCATCATTAGACAACTGACACTTTAAGGCTTTACTCCGACATTTTCCTTTCGGTGGTTTTTTTTATTTTTGCAGCTCTAAGTTTAATGCAAGAAGAATTTGAAAGTCATGGATCAACTTCAGCAAATTAAAGAACAAGTGCTACAATTTTAGTTTGATAACAATGTATATCAAAGTAAAATTGTACAATATATGAACTAAATGTTTCTTTCAGGCATCTAGCAACGACTTTATACTTATGACCAAACTATGTATATTTTCTTCAACTACCTGTTGTAGCTCCCATTCTTTGTAAACTACTTTGATTCAATATAAAAAAATAGATTTATTAAAGAACAAGTGCTACAATTTTAGTTTGATAACAATGTATATCAAAGTAAAATTGTACAATATATGAACTAAATGTTTCTTTCAGGCATCTAGCAACGACTTTATACTTATGACCAAACTATGTATATTTTCTTCAACTACCTGTTGTAGCTCCCATTCTTTGTAAACTACTTTGATTCAATATAAAAAAATAGATTTATTACAAAATAAAAAAAGTTTTGTTTGACACAAGTGAAAAATAGCAAACAATAAAAAAAATTAAAAAATAAGAATACCCTTTGCAGTCATGTTCTTTCAACAAACTAATAAAAGAGTTTATGCATTACCAATAGGCAGAGTTCTTGGCACCATAAGGTTGCTTTTGTGTTCGTTATCTCTTTGTAATCTGCCCATGAGCTTCTGCTTCTATTTCAAATATTGTGTAATTTGATGGTCATACTTTGTGTCGTGTTCAGTAGCTTGTATGTGTTGATGTTATTAGCAACTTCGGGCTACTTCTTCTAGTCTACACAACTTGAGATTAAACCAAATTAAATAAAAGCCTATCGGCTATTTAATTTGATATTGAGATCATTAATATTTATGTGAAGGGGCGCTTCACAAAAGGTTAAATACAAACTCAGTTAGGGCCGACCCTCATTGAGAATATGAATGTTCATTTAATACTTGGGCCAACCTACCCTTGGCATTTATTGTAAAATAATTATTCTCCTTGAAGGTTCGATCTACTTGAGAAGACATCTTATTTTGTATATATACAAGGTCACCTTGCTCATTTGAAGATCATCAAGTTCATTAAGCATATTCGCATCTAGAGAAGGAGTTTGCACTATTCGCAGCAGAGCATCATCTTGTAGTAGCAGACCTTCATACTGCAGCAGCAGACCGAATTCAAGGAGAAACATATTCATTTGTATCTTTGCATCTAGGAGAGGTGCAATTGTTCATTGTATTAATTTTGGCCATTGTTGGGCATGAGTTGTAAGCAGATTTCTGCTCTTATTCCTATATTATATAAGAGAATCATTGCTGGGTTTTTTTCTCCCTCAGGAGGAGGGTTTTCCCAGGGTATCTTGTTGTGTTTATTGTCTTATGTGTTGCAATTCTTATAAGTGCTTTCAGTTGTGTTATCTAATCTAAGAAACACTAGCATGGTATCAGAGCGGGTTTGAAAAAGATCGTGATCAGATTTGTTTTGCAGCACTCACTTTAATCTTTTTCAGTCTATCTCTATTTTTGAATTTCAAAATGGTGAATGGTTTGAAAATCGAGGATAGACTCGAAGGAGCTTCTAATTACACATCATGGAGGTTCAGAATCATGCTCACATTGGAAGAGAATGATTTCGCTGAGTTTGAGAAAACAAAAGTTCCTGAACCTGAGGAGGAAGAAGAGAAGTTGCAGTGGAGGAAGAAAGATACTAGGGCAAAGAAAGTGTTGGTTGATTCCGTCAAAGATCATGTTGTTCTGATTGTCTTCAAGTTGGATACCGCAAGGGAGATGTTCACTACCTTGGAAGAGATGTATGAAATCAACAACATCAATCGAGCACTTGCTCTGAAGCAACAACTTCATCACGTTAAGATGGCGGAAGAAGAATTTGTCATCACCTACTTCATGAAGATTTCCGAATTGAGAGATCAGCTCTCTACCATTGGCCATATTGTTGATGACAAGGATTTGACCATGTTGGCTCTTAATGGTCTTCCTTCATCTTGGGAGTCTTACATTCAAGGAATCAGTGCGAGATCGAAACTTCCTATTTGATCAATTGAGGGCCGACTGCATTCAAGAAGAGTCGAGGTTGGCAGCTAGAGGCATGGGTCAAAGTTCAAAGAATGGAGATATACATGTTCTCGCCTCTCATTCGTCGAAGAAAGGAAAAGTTTGGAAGAAAGGATTCTTCAAGAGGAATCGAGATAATGGGTCAGATGGTGCTCCTGCATTCAAGAAGAAGTGGGACCTCTCTCGTGTTCAATGCTTTAGATGTGACAAATTTGGTCACTATGCGAAGGATTGTCCTACCAGGTCTAATCAGCATGCTTCATTTGCGAATGTGATTGAGATCTCTCCCCAAAATGATTCTAGTGAATTTCTACTCTAGTCATGGGCCTATGTTCAAGTTGTGAAGGTTGTGTACTAAGCGCAAGAGCAGCGTATCATACCGTGTCCACCCTTCAGAATATTTAAGAGATAAGTATTCTTTGTTTTGATTACCATTCTAGGCTAAAATTCAGTTTGTTGAGTTGTGCAAATCTGACATTATTTACTTAGGATAATGTGTGACCAGTAAATAGTGATCTTTGTGATAAGATTCTTTAGATTTATTCATTGCAAGTTGTATCATGCTAAATTGTGAAGATTGTCTTTTGAGATTAGCTCTTTCGAGAAATTGAAAGAAATCCATGTCATGATTGATGAATTAATTATCTATTACTCAGGAGATTTTGAAGTATTGCATGGTTGAATAATGTTCATGAATTTTTTTCTAGCTAATAATTCATGCTATTGAGATAGTCAATCATGTATGCTCCTAGTTATGGTATGTCTATTTGAGATAGTTGAGTTCCATGAACTATTAGTAATCTCTTGTTAATGATTTCAGGATAAATCAAGAAGTGTAAGAGATTGCTTTCAAGAAGAGCTTGATGCATCCTATAGGTTGAAGGATGGAGACTCTACTTGTAGCTATGAGACTAAGTGATTAGTTGAAGACATCCTTTAGAAAAGGAAGAATTAACCTTAAGAGGGATTTCTATGACTCATTGAGAATAAGTAAGGGTTGCAGTGTTGCAAGGTCGGATGTTAAATTGTTGAAGTACCTCTCCAGCAGTTGGGTTCTGAATTGCTCAAGTCAGGTCAACCTGGATTGGTAGCTCCGCAAACCTATTCAAAATAGAGTGATTTGGGATGCGGTCAAAGAGGACAACCCTAAATCTCTACAGAGGTGTGCATTGGAAACCATTTCTCTAAGACAAGCGTTGCAGGTAATCTTGGACAACGAGGTCAAGTGGTTGATGCAAGTGATTGAAGATTCAGAGGGAGCCTACTAAACCTAAAGATGATGGTTGTGTTGCTTTGGATGTTGTTTCAATTGAGGTCTGCGATGATATCCTAGTATAGAAGGAAGCAGTCTTCTATGGCACTGAGTACAGCAGAGGCCGAGTACATTATAGCTTGTGTGGCAACTCGAGAAGCAGTGCGGCTTTGAAAGCTCCTTGCAGGATTGGTTGGACAAATCATTGAAGTCAACTGTCATCCCTTGTGTTAATCAAAGCTTTGAGAAGCTTTCTGTCTTTCCAAGTGTTTCATGAAAAAACTAAGCATACCACTATATCAGAGATATGGTATTGAGGAAAGATATTCAGTTGAGATATATCAGCACTGATGAGTAGATGGCAGTCATTCTCATCAAGCATCTCTTCAGGATAATGTTTGTGTACCTTTGAGACAAGCTTGATATGGTGGAGAATGAAGCCCTAGCTGAGAGGGGGTCTCAGTATCAGTGATCTTCAAAATTGTTAATGCATTTCTCTATTGAGAGAGATTTGAGGTGCAAGCCCTTGATAATGCATTTCTCTATTGAGAGAGATTTGAGGTGAAAGCCCTTGTTCCACCCTCTGGGAGAGCCATGGTGGATGTCATGTGTGTGACTCCATGACAACATCACATGACGGAGTCCGTGATGATTTTCTTGTACTTGTGTTTCACCCTCTGGGAGAGCCATAGTGAAAGTCACGATGAGGTGACAACATCACATTGAGTGATGAGCACTTGTACATACCATTTATGGAGGTAGCCATGATGGTTGATATCACGATGAGGTGATATCTTATTTTCTTTCACGATGAGGTGATATGGTTTGTGTAGCTAGAAGTATCATCCCTAGCTAAGAGGGAGTGTTGATGTTATTAGCAGCTTCGGGCTGCTTCTTCTAGCCTACACAACTTGAGATTAAACCAAATTAAATAAAAGCATATCGGCTATTTAATTTGATATTAAGATAATTAATATTTATGTGAAGGGGTGCTTCACAAAAGGTTAAATACAAACTCAGTTAGGGCCGACCCTCATTGAGAATATAAATGTTCATTTAATATTTGGGCCGACCTACCCTTGGCATTTATTGTAAAATAATTATTCTCCTTGAAGAGCCGACCTACTTGAGAAGACATCTTATTTTGTATATATACAAGGTTGCCTTGCTCATTTGAAGATCATCAAGTTCATTAAGCATATTCACATCTAGAGAAAGAGTTTGCACTATTTGCAGCAGAGCATCATCTTGTAGCAGCAGACCTTCATACTGCAGCAGCAAACTGAATTCAAGGAGAAACATATTCATTTGTATCTTTGCATCTAGGAGAGGTGCGATTGTTCATTGTATTAATTTCGGCCATTGTTGGGCCTAAGTTGTAAGTAGATTTCTGCTCTTATTCCTATATTATATAAGAGAATCATTGTTGGGTTTTTTTCTCCCTCAGGAGGAGGGTTTTCCCAGGGTATCTTGTTGTGTTTATTGTCTTATGTGTTGCAATTATTATGAGTGCTTTCACTTGTGTTATCTGATCTAAGAAACACTAACAGTATGTTGACTACCATTGTCTATGACTTTGCAGTTTTATTACTAATTGTATTTATTTATTTTTAGTTAATCCATTATAAATAAATAAAGAGAATCTATATCAAAATTGTTGATGCTATTAAGCAGTGTCGGGCTGCTACTTCCAGACCAGCACAACTTGTTGAAGGCAATTTAAATTATAGCCTAACGGCTATTTGAATTGTAAACATTATAATCAAATAAAGAGGTGCTTCATTAACTCACATTTATTGAGGTCGGCATGAGGAGATGCGACTTCATCTTGGAGACACTTCTTTCATTAAAAGACATTTAATATTGTTATTATTATGGCCGACCTCCTTGTTGTGGTCGACTCATTTAATTGTTATTATTATTCAATAAGGAGGTCAACCTACATGAAGAGACATATTGTTTTGTATAAATACAAGGTGATGATCCACCATTTAATCATCAAGTTCATTCACCATATTTGCTCCTTAAAGAAGTTTGCACTTGAACAGCAGATCATTCTGTAGCAGCAGATCAACATTCTGTAGCAGTAGATCAAACTCAAGGAGAAACACATTTTGTATCTTTGCATCTAGGAGAGGTGCCACCATTCATTGTATCAAATTTGGCCTTATGTTGGGCCTGAGTTGTAAGCAGATTTTTGCTCTTACTCCTAAATATATAAGCGATATATTTGTTGAGTTTTTTCCCTCGAGTTGAAGGATTTTCCCAGGGTATTTGTGTTGTTCATTGTCTTATGTGTTGCATTTTTTGATTGCTTTCATTTATGATCCTAAAACTAACAAAAACTCAAAGCTTGTGAGAATGTCACTCCCAAATTGTGGTGACTCTGAAACCCTACATTATGCTCTCTTTCTTCTCATATGATTCTTCCCTAGGATGGTGGTTCAAGTTGTGCAGGCTAAGGTTACTTCATGTAAGCCCTTACCAATGCGAAGACTAGGGTTGGCAAGTGCATGTGTTTGGAATGCCAATTTTTCAATGGCGACAGTCTAGATTTCTTACGTGAGTGTCATTCTTCAGGCCTAGCTTCTTCCTAGCTACACTCCATGGTTGTGGGTGCGCTTTCTAGGGTTGTAGATGCCACCAATGAGGTTGGCTTAGGTTTTCAAGTTGACTTAGGGACAATTTTTTAGATGGTTGTGGCTCATGACAATATTACGTTGGATCAAGATATTATTGTGGATTTCGATGAAGTAGGTAGGCATAAAATTTGGTTGCAGTAAGTTGCGTTGGTTCACAAATTTTGTAATTTCTTACCTAGTTTGGTGAAATAACATGAATGATTATCCCTTCATTGGAAACCCCTTATGAAAGGTGGCTTTTCTATCTACCCTTGTGCTAAAGGATGGTTCCTAATTGTGTGTGATTTCCCTATAGATATGGATATTTCTCTTGATGATTGTCCTTGGTTTTGGGACATGGCATATCTTGGTATGAAACCTTGGGTTCCGAATTTCAATTTGGTGTTGGCTTCTCTTCCCTATTCCCTAACATGGGTTAGGCTTCCCAATTTACCATTATAGGTTTGGATTGAGTCTTGTCTTTCTTCCATTGGTGACTCTTTGGGTAAGCTCATTTTTGTTCCAAATTTAGATTAGATATTCACACATTTTACCTACGCCAAAATTTTTGTTCAAATGGATTTTGTTTAAAAAAGTGCCTAAAAAGATATACTTGAGAGTGGGAAATAGGATTTGGATACAATAGATCTAAGTTACCAACTCGTAGCCCCCTACACAAGATACGGGTCCAGTCCGTCCCAAATCCAAGTCCAGTTCCCTTTGGGTCCGGATAGGGTTCAACCCACAGCCTATAGATCCAGCCCTGACGAACTCAGGGAGAACCCAGCTCAAACCCAAGACATTTCACACCCAAACATAGAACTAAAATGTTTTTTGCACTTTTCAAATATTTTGTTGACTTTTTTTATAACTTTGACATTAAAAAATGCCTCCAACCCTAATTAATGCCTCCTAAAACATCTAATAGGAAAAAACACAGTCATTTATCAATTTGTGAATGAAAAACAAAACTTTTTACCTCCATTATAGAACTTTTTATCTTGCTTGCACAAGCACGAATAGAGTTGAAGATTGATCGTTGAACGTTCAAAGTTGGTTGGTGTGCTATTCCTAAGCACTTGCAAGTATTCGTTTATTGCCAAGATCATAAAGGAAGATTTCTTCAAAAGAGGTAGGTTTTCTAAAGTTTTTTTTTTCTACTTTTTTTTACAAATGAACTCTTTTGTTTTGTTTTTAAGTTTTTTTTTTTTCTTTCTTCTAGGTATCTATAACACGTTTTATTTTTTGAAATAAATTAAGTTATTTAGTTTCAATACTTTGAAACTTTGAATAAATGGAATGTGTTGTGCCTTAGGTATTACAATGGCAATTGATTCTAGCTCCACAAACCGATCTCGTTTCAAAATAGACCCAAACTCTCCCCTTTGGATATATGTTGAAATGGTTCAACAACTTCCAAGTGGTGGAAGTTATGTTTGGATTTTAGTCATTGCAAAGTTAAATATTTGAGCTCATACAGTTGAGTGAAAGGGCACTTGTGCAAGATCCCTAGACTAGGCATCAAATCTTGTCCAAGTGCAGATAATAATGGCATTCCAGAAACCCAAAGTATTGGCGTATATTGAAGAGAAAGAAAAAGAAGACTAAGAAAAAGGTCATAAATCAAGTCATCCTTTGATAAAGAAAGCATCTTGAGGGATGAAGCCCCATACACCACCTTCTCATGTTCCACCTACAGAGAGCCATCCATTCATGTCCATACCTCAAGAGCAAACCATGCCCTCTACACATAAGAGATCAAAGGCACTATTGGAAACTTCATCTCAGAATGAGGCTAGAGAGATTGCCAATCAAGACATAGCAAGATGTGGCTATACGAATGGGTTGGCATTCAACATTGTTCGCTAACAATATAGCAAAAAATGGTGAAATCTATTAATGAGGCTCCAAAGGGGTATAAGGGCCCAAGTTTTGAGAAGGTGTGTAGTACCTTATTAGATAAAGAGGTGAAATATGTATAGGACTCTTGAAGCCCATAAGGGATTCGTGGATCGAAACAGGGGTGACCATCATTTCTGATGGATGGAAAGATGCAAAAACTAGCCCATTGATCAATGTTATTGCAGTGTCCCCTAAAGGGGAAATGTTTTTGAGAGTAGTGGATTGTGAAGCAAAGGTGAAGGATGGTGCATTTATTGCTAACATCCTTTGTCAAGTTATTGATGAACTGGGCCCTCGAAATGTTGCGCAAGTTGTAACAGACAATGCAAATAATTGTAGGGTTGTTGGTTTATTGGTTGAGGAGAGGTATTCAAACATTTTTTGGACACCTTGTGTTGTCCACTCCCTCAACCTAATGCTACAAAAAATTGGAAACAAAATTGAGTGGATCAAACAAGTGTATGTTGAGGTCAAAGAAATCCAAATGTCCGTCATCAACCACCATATGTCACAAGGCATATTTAGAACCTTCTCAAAATTGGAGTTGTTGAAGGTAAGTTAAATAATAAACATGTTTCACTTTAGTAATATTTTTAATTTTTGTAAACTTAAATTTTATTTTATTTTGATTTTCAAATAGGTCGCTAAGACCTGTTTTGCCTCCAGCACAATTATGTTGAGACGACTTGTGAAGGTTCGTGAGGCACTCTCTACTATGGTCATCAACCCTAATTGGTCCACATGGAGGCAATCTAGCACTGCAAGGGCAACTAAGGTTAAGAAAATGATCCTAAATGATAGTCGGATCATGTTGAGTATCTCCTCAATTTCACTAAGCCCATATTGAGCATGGTTTGTTATACTGACATGGATAGACCTTGTTTGGGTGAAGTATATGATGGCATCAACTCAATGATTGAAAAGATGAAAACCATCATCAATGCAAAAGAGGAAGATCTTGAAGAAAGGTTCTTCAAAGAGCTTCACAAAATCAATGTAGAGAGATGGACCAAAATGAACACTCCACTACATCTTCTTGCTTTTGCATTGAGTCTCAAATACTATAGTGTTGAGCTACTTTATGTTTCATCAAAATTTGCCCCATATAGAGATGTTGAAGTGGCTCAAGGGTACAAGGCAACACTTCGTAGACTCTTCACTGATTGTGACTGGTGTGATCTAGTGAGGGTTAAGTTCATGGGTTTTGCATGCTCTAGCGATTGTGGTCTTGATGCTCTTCGAGACAAGTACAAGGTGGATGCTCATAGTTGGTGGCACTAACATGGCCAAGAATGTACGTACATACAACCTCTTGCAATAAAAGTTTTATCCCAAGTAAGTTTTATAGTCAAAATATTTTCTTTCAAATTTAAGTTTTATATTTTATAATTTTTATTTTTATTTTAATTAGTTAAATTTTGTAACTCTTAACTATTTAATTTGGTCTGAATAGATTGCTAGTTCATCTTCATTTGAGAGGAATTGGAGCACATACTCCTTCATCCACTCAATAAAACACAATAGACTACATTCAAAAAAGGCAAAGGACGTGGTGTATGTGCATTCAATCTTGCGCCTCATTACACACAAACGAAGTTCCTATAAAGAAGGAGACACAAGGAAGTGGGATATTGAACCAAAGCGTCTTGATTTGGATGCTTCCACAAGCCACTTTGTTGCACTTGATGTTGATGATGACTATGAGGCAACTAGTGAGCATGAGAGTGCTAGTGCTAATGTCAGTGTGTGTGCAAGTGCCACTGATGCTATTTGTGTTCTTCTAATTTACCACTACATGCATCATCCAATATGGATGGTGATGATATTTTTGATTACCTATATGATATTTGATCAATGATCAATGATGGATGATTGTAAACACTTGACATTATTATGTTTGAGCTTTAAGCTATATCATGACATTTGAGTTTCACTAATATTTTATTATTTGACTATGAAAGTGGTGGGGTATGCTTGTTATGTTATTAGTTTATTAATATGGTGGTGTATTTTGAACTTAATTACTGTTGCAAATATGTATATTATTATTTTTTTTTATGTTTTTGTATTAACGAACCCAACCCCCCAAAAAAATTGCCCAAACCTATGAACCGAGCCATCGAACCCAAACTAGTAACTTAGCAATAGATTGATTATGGTATTCCCTTTAGATCTGCATCTTGTTTTGCTACTAGACATTTAGCAACAAATTGCCCTAAGTTTTCTCACATAGCTCCTCAGCATTAGCAAGCTACTTGGTGGGTTGGGGCCAAGCATAGGCATTAGGTGATTGGTAATGTGGTGGATCTGAGTGGGGTGGCCTTTGAGAAATTTTCTTCCTCTAACTCCTCACGTGATGATTCTTTGGTTGCTTTGGCATTTGATGAAAGTAAACTCCCCTTACAAATCTAAAAACTCATAACAAAACTCCAAATAGCACAACATATGCAAGAAGGAAAACACTATATTTTATTGCAGCAAATATGAATTGGGATTACAATATGAGGAAGCTCATAAGCTCCCTTACAACATGGGTTTTTTTGCATACAAAAATCTGCAACACTTGGAGTCTTCAATCCTATGCTCAATCCAACAACATCTGGTTATGTAAACCGGAAACTCCTCCAAAGCCAACTTCTCACAATGACAAGGCATCAATATATTAAATTTTGTGAGAAGAAACCACTATCGGTTTCTCAAATCAACCTCCACTAAAACCACCAAGAAAACTCATCACTTTTTATCTATCAATGCTATGTCATTTGTCAGAAATTTCTAAAACAGTTTTTGAGTTTGGTGCATCTTGTTTCTAGTTTTCCGGATCATTTTGAAATTCTTAATTTTGTTACCGTATGAGAAATTTATGACTATTTTACTGAGGCTGAGGTTGGGTCTTACAGTTATGACCTAGACAATCTTTTTGCTTTTCCCAATAATAATAATTTGTCAGTCAAACCTCTAGAATGCTCATTACTCCTTCCTAGCATGGATTTCCTCTTCTTAGCATGTGCATTCAATTTGAAATTCATTTTTTTCTTCCCACCTTACACCCACTCTCTCCATTCCATCAATACCCATCATTCTAGTCCTTCAACAAGATGCAAAGTCATTTTTTTTTAATGGAGTTGCAATTTACAATAAATGTCCACTCACGGGCTTAGACATGCAAGTTTTCCTTTTTAGAAAATTAACATTTCTCAAATATTTTAAAACAATAAAAAAAGTGAATCAATTAATAAATTGATTTTCCCACAATCCATCACCAAATTCTGCTACACTAGAAGAGGTGAAAATTTCAACAATTTACACCTGCAGCCAAAAATCAAAATAAAACACAAGCATAAAACTTTAAAATATTTTTGGTTGTAGGATTGCTTTGTACCCCTAGATGCTCCTGCATCAAACACTTGGGGTAGAAATTTTGTGAGCATAGACTCAAAAAAGTAGAGTTGAATGGTAGAACCATTCTTTCAGATTGCAAGCAATCTGCAATGAACTTCATCATTGTCCAAAGTGCACATGAAGTCTTTTTTTTCTTCCTCTTCTTCCAACATCTTGCTTGTACTAGCTTTGCTCTTCTCCAACAACTATACTTACCATTCTTCTCTTCTCTTGTGGACTTGCATCCACCTTGTACCATCCTCCTCCAAATAATCTCTCTACTCCTCTCCTCTTTCATGGGTTTTGGCCCACCACAAACTGACCACCTCCACCAAATCTCTCATAGCTTCCTTCATAGCCTCTACTTGCAAGTATACATCTATATACCACTTTGGATCCTCACAATCCTTTTTCTTTTCTAACTCTTTTCTCATCTCATGATGCAAATCCTTTACAAATTCAACATTATAAAGCTCATCAAAATCAAATTTTACCTTGATGACTTCTTTTGTCACAACATCTTCTTCCTCACTACTGAATGCTACGCTCTTTGTTGTTGCATTGAACAACTTCTTTATCTCTGCGATCTCTTCCTCAAGAAACTCTTGGTCTTCATCAAGTTCCTCATCGAACATTGGATCCTCATACATCACTGCATACTTTGTTTTAAGTGTAGCATCCTCAACTGCTGCAATTTTTACTCTTTCACTTTTAGCTGCAATACTTTCACCTTCGCTACTCACTGTCATCATTGTCTTCGTGTCCTTCAAAGGAGTTAACTCTGCTACAACATAATTTTCCTCTTTGATTGATGTACTTTCTCTTTGCTTCTCATATTTTACTACAATCTCACCATCTTTCTTCACACTATTCTCAAAACATACTTCTGCAATATTTTCTCCATCCTGCTCACTTGCATACAAAACTATGGCAAACTTGTTGCCTTTCTTCTTTGACATTTCGTCAAACACTTGCCACGCACTCTCAAAATTGAACCTTTCAGGTATAGATTGCCTCACATCCGACAATCTGTCTACACGCAACACCACCACAAGTCCTGGTGCACACTACCTCACATCGCCGATTTTGCATGCACACCCAAGAACCTGGCTCTGATACCACTGATGAAAGTAAACCCCCCTTACAAATCTGAAAACTCATAAAACAACTCCAAATAGCACAACATATGCAAGAAGGAAAACGCTATATTTTATTGCAGCAAATATGAATTGGGATTACAATATGCAGAAGCTCATAAGCTCCCTTACAACATGGGCTTTCTATATACAAAAATCTACAACACTTGGAGTCTTCAATCCTATGCTCAATCTAGCAGCATTTGGTTATGTAAACCTGCAACTCCTCCAAATCCAACTTCTCACAATGACAAAACGTCAATATATAAAATTTTGTGAGAAGAAACCACTGTTGGTTTCTCAAATCAACCTCCACAAAAACCACCAAAAAAACCTCACTTTCTGTCTATCAATGCTTTGTCATTTTTCAAAAATTTCCAAAATGACTTTTAGATTTGGTGTGCCTCGTTTCCAGCTTTCTGAATCATTTTGAAATTCTTAATTTTGTTACCGTATGAGAAATTTATGATTGTTTTACTAAGATTGGGTCTTACAGTTACGATCTAGACAATCTTTTCTCTTTTCCCAATAATAATAATATGTCAGTCAAACCTCCAGAATGTTCATTACTCCTTCCTGGCATGGATTTCCTCTTCTTAGCATGTGCATTCAATGTGAAATTCAAATTTGTCTTCCCACCTTACACCCACTCTCTCCATTCCATCAATACGCATCATTCTAGTCCACCAACAAAATGCAAATTCAATTTTCTTTTGAATGGAGTTGCAATTTACAATAAATGTCCACTCACAAGCTTGGACATGGAAGTTTTTCTTTCTAGAAAATTAACATTTCTCAAATATTTTAAAACAATAAAAAAAATGAATCAATTAATTAATTGATTTTCCCACAATCCATCACCAAATTCTGCTACACTAGAAGAGTTGAAAATTTCAACAATTTACACCTACAGCCAAAAATCAAAATAAAACACAAGCATAAAACTTTAAAATATTTTTGGTTGTGAAGGATTGCTTTGTACCCCTAGATGCTCTTGCATCAGCATTTCCTCCCAAGTCTCCATTGTTGGCCAACAATGATGGTTTGGTACCTCCTCCTCATGGGATGGTAAGCAATTCATTTTTTAGCAAACTTAGTGAATCATTTCTCTCCTACCTGTTGGCTTGCTAAGTCTTCTTGTTCTCCCTTTATTGCTATATCTATTTTCCCTTCTCTAGGACCTAACACTGATGAAGAATGAATTTCAGTGAATAGAAAGAAGAGGAAGGTTCTTCTAGATAGTAAGGGGGGTGGTAGGATGGTTCTACAATCGCATAATAAGAAAGGGTGGGGTTGTATTACTTGTATTTTTTTGTGTATCAATCTAGTTACTACCTGTGCTAATACAGAAGGGCGTTAAGGCTTAGGAGAAGAGGCCATCCCTTTTGTGGCTTCCCTTGCTCAAGCCAAGCTAAAAATCCCCAAATTTACTACCTAGAAGTCTCTAAATTTACTATAAAAAAAGCAATTTTATTTCTAGTTCAAATTATGTGATGAATAAAATAACTTATAACCATAGTAAGGAGACTCGTCCAGACTTGCCAGGACTCGGTGAGTCGCGAGTCGAGTCACCATGGCCGAGTCCTGGGTGCTCGAACTTGGACTCGGCCGAGTCCTACCTAGACTCGCCGAGTCTAGGCGAGTCCCATCAACAGGACTCGACAATAGGAAAGGTTTGAAAAGTGCAAAAAATTACATGAAATTTAAAGTTAAAACTTTTTTTTTATTTATTGTGAATGCAAAATGATGCATGCCATGAAGGTTTGTATGGTTTTGGAGGTCTTAATTTGGACTTGGTGGTGGGGACTCTACCCCTTGACCCCATCCTGTATCACGACAAGGAGCACGCCCAAGGTGTTACCCCTCGACCCTGTTGGGTGTGCAGCCCCCAGACCCCCACAAGGGGTGTTGCCCCTTGACCCCACTAGGAGCATTGCCCCCAGTCCCCTGCAAGGGGTGTTGCCCCTTGACCCCACTGGGGACTCTGCCCCTAGACCCCCACAAGGGACATTGCCCCTTGACCCTGCTGGGGGCACTGCCCTCAGACCCCCATAGTGGGCATTGCCCCTTGACCCCATTGAGGGTGTTGCCCCCAAACCCCCGCAAGGGGCACTACCCCCAAACCCCCACGAGGTGCATTGCCCCTCGACCCCACTAGAGGCAGTGCCCCTCAACCCCATTAGGGCAATTTCCCCGATACTTGAGATTATGGCTACTGCATCATCCAAGACCTATCTTAGATACATTCGTAGGAAGGATGCAGGCTCCTTTGAGCCATAGACTTCTAGTTATTATTTTGAATCTTTTGATATGTTATATTTGTTTAAAACATTTGATGTCATGGATTTCATATTCCATGAGTTTTGTATACATTTGAGTCTTTGACTATATATCTAAGTGTGTTATTTCCTTGAGCAGCTCAGCTACAATTTGTGTTTATATTTATATTATCGATGTATACTTGTGTTAGTGACGAGGACCTTGATTAGGTTGACCGGAGAGATAGAGAGGTTGAGGCTATAGCCATGGAAGAGGAGAAGGCTAAAGCACAAGCAAACACATCCAAAACTAATGTTGGTGAGGTTGGCATGGAGTCACAAGCAGAGACTATGGTTGCAATTACTACATCATCTAGGACCCACCTTAGATGCCTTCGTAGGAAGGATGCAGACTCCTTTGATCCATAGACTTGTAGTTATTGTATTGATATTTCATATTTGTTTGGAACATTTGATGACATGGATTTCATATTCCATGAGTTTTGTATACATTTGACTATAATTTTATATATCTAAGTGTTATTTCCTTCAGCAGCTCAACTACAATTTGTGTACTTTATAATTTATACTTATGTGATCGATGTATACTTGTGTATGTGATCAAATTTCCTTCTATTTAATGATGTTATTGTGTCTTTAAGGTTTATTCAATAAAGGGTACTTGAAACAAGTTTTAAATCCTTAAAAATCTCTAAATTTCTAGGATTTTTTCATTTTGTTGAGTCTGAGCGTCGAGTCACCCTAGTCGAGTCTGAGCCGAGTCTAAGTCTCATTACTATGCTTATAACATATACGACAAATTCTAAGGAACATTAAATTATTAACAAATATTTAAAACATGAAAAAAAAAAAAGCATTTTTTAAAGGATAGAAAGAGAATTTGCAAAGACTATTAATAAACGCAATTTTAAATTATCTTTAAATTCTTTATAATTTATTTGCTAATAAAATGGAAATTTTTAACAATGTTGATTTTTGTGGACCACTTAGATGAAAAAGTGACACTTTATGTTGTCACGTTGTTTTAAGCACTTCATCAAGGACTAAGCATGAGTAACAAACTCTAAAACTCAACCTTGAGATCACACAACATAGGTCAGCAATAAAAAATGTGTTTAATAAGTCTCAACTAGCCAAAACAATATTTACAATAATTCTTCCACACAAGAAAATTTATATGTTTCCCTTTATACATATCAAACAATATAGGTCAGCAATAAATGTGTTTAATACATCTCAACTAGCCAAAATAGTATTTGCAATAATTCTTCCACACAAAACCCTTTAAATGTTTCCCTTCAAGAACGCATGATAGGTAAATAGTGATATGGATTTAATTCAAGAAAAAAGTTGACCATGGATCAAAGAATAAAAATGTGTACATGCAAGTTTAAGAAGAAGATAAAATAATTTGTTTAGATGAAGATGAGATCATGAAGAAGGTTTTGTCTCTATGTACGAAGGATCATGATATGCAAATTTGTCGGGGCTAAATATCTTTAGAGGATCTTTATGCATTGGTCAAAAATAATTGGAAAGTACATTCAAAATATGAAATCCACACTTGTCCAAGAGAATACTTTATTGGTATATTTGCTAATGAAGCATGTCATAATAGGCATTTGAGGGGGACCATACTTCCAAAAAGAAAAACATTTTCAAGAAATATTGGCATTTGGGGATTCAAACCAATAAGATGACCTTTTCATGAAACATTGGCATTTTAGGGTTTAAACCAATAGAAAAAATGTCATCAATTGTACCCCTATGGATCAAAATGTGCACTCTTCCTTAAGAAATGTTAATGAGACCTTTAAAACATTTCACTGAAAAGGGTTAGCAAACTATGCTAGTAAATCAATTTTGATAAACTTTTATTAAGATGAGGTTGTTCCTACCTGCTACTAAAACCTTGCCCCCACTTTCTACAGCTCTTGGTAGAGGTGTCAATTTCAATGGTAGCTCTCCTAGCTCCTTTGTTGCCCCTAATACTATTGGAGTTTTCAATGTTTTTACGAGACTCATGAAAATGGCCCTACGTCTACAAGAGAGGTTGTTGCAGAGGAGGCAGGGGAGTTGTTTTGGCTTTTACTCCAAACAAGGTAAATATCTGCATGGAAGATGTTTGTGGCAAGGGTTCTAGTCTAATCATTGGTGGGGTTGGTGTGAAAGTTATAGGTGTGTCCTATGTCATCATGGTTGGGACAAGGATTCCCTTTCCTTGCCCTCTACTTGCTAAAGTGCAATGCATATCCTATGCTCAAACCCCCCAGTGTTGTTTTGTGGACAAGAAATGCTAGATAATTAAACATTTTATGCTTGTCGAGGCTTGATTGGAAGGTTTAACAAGTTGTGGCTTTCTCTTCCAAATTTGCATTGATGGGTAACCAAGTTGTGGAAGCCTATCTTTGAGGGATTTATCGATCCATTTCCCTATTCCATCCCTAGTTCTTGCTAAGGAGCCTTCTTCTGACCAAGTTCAATCAGCTTCCTCATCACATCCCTTTGCCTTTCCAATGGGTTGTTGGAGGGGGGCACTAGATCATTCTCTACCTACAAATTCAATTCAACTCCAAACATCTTCAATCAAACTATCTTCCTCATTATGATAGGTGACCAAGTGGTGGTGACAACAAAGGATTCCTCTCTTCTTTCTTCCCAACTTGATGATGGTGGCAATGGTGTATCATGGATGAAAGAAGAGGTCTTCCCAAATCATTTTTGAATAGTCATACCCAAGCTAAGGGTGTGTGGATTTCTAAGATGTTGTTAGGTGTCATGTAGGATGTGGAGCTCCAGTTGTTGTACAGCTAAGGTAGTTTGTCTACAATTGTTTTTGTGGTTTATCCCTTTTGGTGTTTGTAGCTCTATCTTTGTTTTGGTGGTCTAACCTCTTCACTTTGATGGTGTGTTTCTCTAGTGTTGTGTGTGTGCTATATCTATCTTATATTGTTGTCATTGAGTGAAGAGCTCTAAATCTAAAGCTCTACTCATCTCCCTTTAACAAAAGAACAATAAATTACATAAAGCTTGACTCAGTTGTAAGGAATTATAGGTTACTTTCAATAACATTAAGATTTATATTGATATTTTAGAATTTTAAATTTGGTTTCTGCATATTAAACAACTGTTGATTTTTTCTATTGGATGGGGTAAAGAAGAGAGGAAAAACTAGAAGAGTCTTTTGAGGTTGAGAAGCATCTATGTATTACTCACTATATGGTACAGCAGAAAAATATACTTCTAACTTTCAACAATTTAGGGTAGGCATCCTAGGGTGTCCTTCGCATTTCAGGTATGACAACTAAGAATATATCTGACCTGTTATTTTGCATTCAAAACATGCGTAATATAGATTTGTGTCCATGTGTTACCTTAAAATACTCATAAACCATTTATTGTTTTAATTGCAATCTTGTCAATTGTCACTCATATCACTTTACATCTTTTTCATCAATCTTAAAATGATTCTAGATTTATCGCCCTCATTTATTTCTACCAACTCAACTATCTTAATCTCATTCATCCAACTTAAGCATTATGCTTCAAAAATCTTTTTAAAAATAATAAGATTTTAAGTCATTCTACTAAACATGGTGTATCAATCAACTCAAACGGAATTGTAAGTTTGACATAAAACACAATACTATATGCAACAAATGAAGCCAATGCATGGTGTAAATAATTTAAACTAGAGGAAGTTAGAACTCCAAATGCATATGTAAAGCTTGGCTTGCCTAATAAATTGTTTAACGCATAGAACAGAATATTGCGCGAGGATCAAAATAAATGATGATGATAAAATTTAAGCTTAGAGAACTTGACATCAAGATATATGGATATATTATCTTTCAAATAATTACAAAACAACTCCAAAAATGATTGAGGGCATTCTAAATTTAAGCGTCCATGTGAAATCAATTTTGCTTCCTCCAACAAGTGCTAAAACAATAGAATGCGAATTGAAGAGTCATGGTATTCATAGAAAGTGAATAAAATGTTATTTGAATAATTTACAATTAGTGAGGCCTTGAATAGAGTGGCAACACTCTGGTCCCAAAACATCATCCCTAAACCTTCTTTTAAAGTTGGGGAACAATCATAAGAATTAACGAAAAATTGTCTAATACATTACTGATGTTGCAACTAAAAACAAATTGAAACCATACTTTGGATTATAACACAACCATGTAAGCCTAGAAGGGGAGCCTTTTGCCAATAGTTACTATTGAGTATAGAAATGGAAATAATTGGAAGATTGACAATAGATTATTAGGAAATGAAGCTATAAATGCTCAATGCAAATAAAAAATCGTTTAATATTGTGAAACATGCAAGAAATGTGCCATGCTTCCTGCAAGGAGTATTTGTTATGTTTTACCTCAGCAGAGGATTGGTGTACTCCATGATGACCAATTTTCCCTTATATAAATTTTCTTAAGAAGAGTCTTAGATGGCATTTCTAATAATTTGATCGTTAATGGCTATCCCAATAGAGACTTTTCCTATAGATGGCATTTCTAATAATTTAGTTTTTACCTCAGCTTGAACCGATGTTTGTTCATATATTTGTATTCATTAAATTCCACATGATAACAGTGGTCCAATGCCACCATCATCCTTTCACATTATTGGTTACATTTTTGAGAGAAACTGAATATTTTCTCTGAATCTTTAGTTTGGAAATCTATCAGTCTATCTATATATTATTATATTCAGCATTGGATCACTGTTATCATGTGGCATTTAATGAATGCAAATATATGAACAAACATCAGTTCAGGCATCTGTTAAGAAGCCAACAGATTGTGCAAGTCAAGTATAGATAGATAGATAGATACATGACCAATTTTCCCTTAGACAAATTTCTTACAAAGTCTTGGATGGCATTTCTATAATTAAAGACTACCCCAATAGAGACTTGCACGAGCTGTTAACTTCTTAATAGATGCTTGAATCGATGTTTATTCATATATTTGCATTCATTAAATGACACGTGATAACAGTGGTCCAATGTTGAATTGATGGCATCCATGACATATCTCGTTATGTTAGACGATGGAATTAAAGAGTCTCAACTTAAAGTCTTACAAATATAATGACATGATCGGTGCATTGATTTTCTAGACAAAAAAATGGTTTTTATTATAACCTCTGGCATGAAATTCATAGGGTGGGGCATTGGATTCTTTGATCTTGTAAAAGATGAATTAAAGCAGAACACACAATTATATGGAAGCCTTATTTCTGATTAGGTCCTATTGTATATATTTGATTTTAATATCTATTAAAAGTTTGTAATGAACAACAAAGTTCAACTAACCATTCTCAAGAAAGAAAATCATGCAAAGAAAGGACATAGTATGGACCTGTAAAATCTCCTCAATGACATCCTCCATAGTTATTATGCCCACAACCTTTTCATCTTCTGCAAATGTTGGAAGAGGTTCATTATTAATTTGAAGGATATCCTCTGACACAGTTTCTGACCATCTCTTTGATCTTCGTATTGTTTTACCATGCAGAAAGGAATTAGATGAAATTTTGCATGCAGATCGTGGTGACTTGTCTGTAATGGAATAGTCATGAAAGTCTTGCAATGAATCACCGTTGACGACATCAAGTGTAACATGTTCTTCTGGATGATAAAGCAAGTTAGATATCCTAAATAAATAGTTACAACTAATATTCTGCTCTTCTAAACTCTAAATTCACTAATTATATTTCTCAATATGCAGAGAAAAACTGATAAAACTTCCCAAACAATCGCATATGCATAAGGAAAATGCTTCATAAAAGAACAGAAATATACCAAAAAACCATAAATGTTGAACATCAATAATATTAGAAAACAAATTCCATTATGTGTCTGCTTATAACTAGAATAGGCATTGATCTGAATGCTGTAAGCTGTAACTATTAAAATAATCAAACGCTAAGTATAAGGCAGGTTTCCAACCAAGGAAATAAATTTTACCATTCAATAATACTTCTTTTTTTCTGCTTGGACTTTTGTTAATCTTGGCTTCTACATCGCTTGCTCTTTCCAAATCTTGCTCCTTTTTTTCAGGCAAATCCACAACCACAGCCATGTGGCTATGACCTTTTCGGAACTCATTCAATAAATCATACAAAGGCATTTTGGGTGAAACCCTGAAACTCAACACCATGATTTCACAATATATTATGTAACTCTTATATTTCCAAACAATAAAAGATTTGTGATAACTAATTTCAAATTAACAAGTCTTCAAGCAACAATATGGAACCATCAACACATATAAATTCTCAAATACCAATCTATAGAACAAATTTCTCAAATAGCAACCCTACAGAACTTATTTCAAGAATTTTGGAAGAAATAGATGCAAGAAGGAAAATGAAAATTGAAATGGATATCAGAATTTGTATAACTAATTCAATCACAAAATGTAAAAATATCACTCCAAATGTCTAACAAGGTTGTAAGAAGTTACAACATTACAAGGCCAACATGTAATATGCATCATATTTATGACAAAGAACAAAAATTAACAATATTAAAACTAGACAGCAATTTCGATGTTCATACAAAGGTAAAATTGAGATTAAATTAGTCAGTAATCATGATTTATAATAAAGTTAGCATTTCTTCATCCCTTGTAAATTTTAAGGATGGGCTTCCACTCATAGTTGCCAAATCCAAGTTCATGACTCAATAAGTTCTTATGGGGAATCAATACATACAAAGAATTGCAATTATAGAATCCATGAATGGTTCTTCCTTAACATTGATATTTTTTTGGGTTTCCAAAATGGAGGAATGTGGTGACATGGGGAGACAGTTTTGGGAATGAAAAAAAAAATCCCGAATTTTGGGGAGGGCAGCTGAAATCTGAAAATGTAAATACTGTTGATGAATGGTAGCTTCGGTCAGATATAAATGATGATTGCTGAAAGAAACATCATCATTTATATGTGATCAAGGCTATTCTTCAAAATAACTATTTCTGGAAAATAAGTGAAATCGAATTTATAAGCATGCATAAAATCGATAAAATAAATGATGTTAAAATTCTGCATTTAAATATAAATCGGAACTCATATTATATACCCGCCACATATAAGGTTATGTGTGTGTGTGTTAAGACACTAACCGAATGTTAGTCAGTCATGTGTGGAACCCGCGCGCTCAAAGGGACATGTCCTCTCATGAGATGCGTCTCTTAGAGGCGGGTCTCCAACATACTTATGGTGGTTCCCTCATTGATATGCAAACATTGAAATTTATTAATGTTCTGCAATCAGTGCATTTAGCATAAGAGAAGAAATTTGGAAATTGTTATTTGACTTAGAATTTCTCACACAAAATTTCAGACCTTAGTAATTCCTTAGATTTCTTAGGATCCTATTTGATAAAGATTTGATTACATTTACAAATACAATGTGTTTAATTTGCAATGATAATCCTCCCCCTTTTAACTTGTTAGGGCTTTTTAGCATTGGTTTCCTTTAAAACTTGCATTTTTTAAAATGTTGTGAACCAAATGGAGCAGGACATCCAATCTTGAGAATAGGAGACATACCTTTAAGTCCCCAAGACATGCAGGATATCATTTGGACCTCCAGGGGACACATCCCCATGGAACACTGATTGATATTGACTACAATGGACTACTACATTGTTCAATAATAGAAAAACTATGTATGGGCCAATAACAAGGTAAGGAAAATGCAGGAGTTGGGATTTGAATGTTCTACAGCTGTTGAATCCATGTGGTCTTCATCATGAAAAATGGGAATAAATCAATTGTGAAATTTGATTGAAAGTTGTGTAATAAGTGAAGATTCTCTCCTGAGATGAGAAATGGACAAGAAGGGGAACAAGAGAAGACTAATTGATAAAAGAAGATTGACTTGTAAGAGGAAGATGGCTTCATCTCAAGAATCCAAAAAGCCATCAAGCACATGTCTTGTACCCAAAGTTGACAAATAATCCACTACTAAAATTATGTTCCAAAATATGAGTGACTCTACCGTCGATGGAGTCATATCATAGACGCATGTAATGTCCCCATTTTAAAGTTCTCTTGCGCTGCAGTTGGAGATGTCTTTTTGGATTTGTGTCTGCATGATTAGAGGGATAATTTGAGGTTATCAATGAGCTCAGATGGCATAGAGGAGTTCTACGATGTTTTTAGATGTTATTTTTGGCCACTGGTTTGGGCTCCAAGATTCTTGGAGGGAGCATCTATTTTTAGTAAGTCGCCCAACTGGCTTTATTCATCTTTATTCTTCATCGGGATCACTTCAAAGCAATAATTTTCTGATTTCGATGCATTTCGGCAATTTCCACAAAATGAGTATATTAATGGCTTCATTTTAATTAAATTATTTCCACAAAATGAGTATATTAATGGCTTCATTTTAATTAAATTACTAAGGTTGCCAAATATTGATTCGAATGTTTAAAAAGGGCCTTAGTGTTATAGCTCATCGGAACTAGGATGAGATGTTTTAAATCATGGATATATTAAATAAGGACCTTGTGTATCAAAATATGATATTTTAATAAAAATGTCATTTTCAGAGCTAAAAGGGAATTCAATTAAAAAAGTGAATTTTAAAATAGGAGCTGCTAGAGAGTTTTGGAAAAAAAAATATAAAAGGAGGTTATGAGAGCTCATTTGGTTATGTGATGTTTTATTCCTAAGTTACCGGGTTCGGCTCCCTGGCTCAGGGTCCTGGTCCGGGTTCGCTCCAGGTACCGGTCCTGGTTCGATCCCTCTGTGGGTTCAACTAGGGTTCGGTATTTGGAGTCCTGGTTTGCCGGTGAAGAACCCGGGCGAACCCGAGAAGAACCCACGCATTTGGACGCTAAAAAGCGTTTTTTGTTTTTTTGCATTTTTTAATATTTTTCTGCAGTTTGACTTTGACCCACGCCCAAGGGAACCCTAAAAGTGACCTCTAAAACACTTTAAACACCTAAACTACATCATTTTTATTCATTTGTTTTGCAAACAAGCATTTTCATTCCAAGAGGCTGAGTTCTTATTTTTATTTGTTGGGTTGATAAAAGGAGTTGAAGATTGATCAGTGAAGCTTCTACAAACGATTGCATTGCCATTCCTACAAATTTGCAAGTGTTTATTGGCTGCCACAAAGATTGTTGAGGGATATTTTTGGAAAGAGGTAAGTTTTTCTCACTTTTTTTTGAGTTTTTTCATCCATTTTTTTGTTTTACATTTTACAAACCAGAAACTTTGTTTTGTTTCATTTTATGATTTATATATGTTTTTCCTTTCCATTCTTCTATGAATGCTTGCAAGATTCAAAAGAGCTAGGTTTTATAAATCAATATTTTCTCTTCATTCAAATTTTGAATGTGTTGTTTGCAAAACAAATTGCCATAAGAATCACAATGTCAATGGGTTCTACCTCCGGCTCCGTAGCTAAACCAAACTCAAAATTCAAAACAAATCCTAATTCTCCTCTATGGCAGTATGTTGAGATGATAAAACAGGTTCCAGGTGGTGGTGGTTATGTTTGGAAATGCAATGGGTGTGACGTTACATATACTAGTTCATACCATAGGGTGAAAGCACATTTGTGTGGCATGAGTGGAAAAGGTATCACGTCTTGCCCTGGAAAAAAAAGATGAACCTATTCTACCTGAGACAGTTGCAAAATACATTATGGAGCAAGATGCAGCAGATCAACGGGAAGCCCAAAAAGGAGATCACCCTTTGTTTAAAAAAAAATCAAAGGGAATGCAGCCCCCATCCAATCCCAATATTGTGGTAGAAGACCACCCATTTATTGTCATTCCGGATCTTCAAGCTCGAAGTGCACAACTTATTGCAAACAAGTGATCAAAGGGGCCTTTGGAACTTGCATTTCAAAATGAGAGTAGAGCCCTTGCCGACCAATGTGTAGCAAGATGCCTATATGCCAATGGATTAGCTTTTAATGTTGTTCGTTCTCCATATTGGAAAGAGATGTTGAGAACGGTTAATGAAGCTCCAAAAGGGTACAAGGGCCCGGGTTATGAGAAGGTGCGTAGCACTTTATTGGAAAAGGAGGTTGAGTTGGTTGAAGATGCATTGAAGCCTATAAGAGATTCATGGGTTGAGACAGGTGTGTCCATTGTTTCAGATGGTTGGAAGGACTCAAAAAATCGGCCTTTGATCAATGTCATAGCGGTGTGCCCTAAAGGGGCAATGTTTTTGAAAGCCGTGGATTGTGAGGGCCAAGTAAAAGATGGAGAATTTGTTGCTAGTATTCTCATTGCAGCCATTGAGCAAGTGGGAGCCCGCAATGTTGTTCAAGTTGTAACGGACAATGCTAAGAATTGTAGAGCAGCAAGGTTGTTGGTTGAGGAAAGATATTCACATATCTTTTGGACACCTTGTGCGGTCCATTCACTCAATCTTATGATGCAAAAGATTGGGAATAAAATTGCATGGATCAAAGAATTGTATGCTTAGGCTGAGGGCATTCAGATGTTCATCACCGACCACCACTTGTCTCAAAGCATCTTTAGATCATTTTCAAAATTGGAGCTATTGAAGGTAAGTGAAGTAATATTTACATTTGTCATTTTCTGATTTTCATAATTTGATTGTGCATTCTAATTTAAATTCTTCTTTAAAGTTTATTTTTAAATTCTAATTATTTTTTTTAATTTGCAATAGGTTGCAGAGACCCACTTTGCCTCTAATACTATCGTCTTGAGACGACTTGTAAAAGTTAAAGAGGCACTTGCTAGTATGGTGATTAGCAACAGTTGGTCTATATGGAGGCAAAGCGGCACTGAAAGAGCAACAAAAATTAAGAGCATGATATTAGATGACTCATGGTGGGATCATGCGGAGTATCTCCTTAGCTTCACCGAGCCCATTTTGAGTATGATTTGCTATACTGACATGGACAAGCCATGCATTGGAGAAATATATGATGGTATAGACTCAATGCTTGAGAAGATCAAGTGCACCATAAATGCAAGAGAGCAAGACCCTGAAGAGACTTTCTTCAAACAAATGCAAACAATTGTTGAAGAAAGATGGAACAAAATGACAACTCCATTACACCTTCTTGCCTTTGCATTGACTCCAAAATACTACAGTAGTCAGCTTCTTTCACAGCCAGGAAGGCTTCCTCCATATAGAGATTTAGAAGTGGTTGAAGGGTACAAGGCAGCATTTATGAGACTCTTCCTTGACCAAGATTTGCGATCTGTAATCACGAATGAGTTCACTGATTTTGTGCACTCAAATCATCTAGATGTTGATGCTTCTCGTGACAGGTTCTTAAAGGATGCTCATAGTTGGTGGTACTTCCATGGACAATACTTCCAAAATTTGCAGCCCCTTGCAATCAAAGTTTTATCACAAGTAAGTTTAATAAATTTTCATATTTTAGTTTTACTTTTAAAATTTAAAAGTTTCATAATTTCATTTATAATTTTAAATTTTTTTATTGTTTACTTTGTCTTCATAGGTTGCTAGTTCATCCGCATCTGAGAGGAATTGGAGCACATATTCTTTCATCCACTCAGCAAAGCGCAATAAATTGCTTTCAAAAAGAGCGGAGAACTTAGTATATGTGCATTCCAACTTGCGTCTCCTTTCACACAAACAACGTGACTACAAGGAAGGGGAGACGAAGTTGTGGGATATAGGGCCAGAGGATACTGACTTGGATGCTTTCACTTCCCATCATGTTGCATATGAGGAGTCCGATATCCAACAGGAGCATGGGCACAATACTAGTGCTAGTGACAATGCCATTGGCACTACTTGTGATTCATCTAGTCTTCCTACTTCATCTAATGTCAATGTTGACAATGACTTTGATATAGATGATTTAGAGGATCCATTTGATGATTAAAACTTTAATAGTGTTGTAATATTGGACTTGAAGTTTGAAGTTTGAACGATGAATATTTATATTTATCATGCATGTTATCATTCAAGTTTATGGTGGTTTTGTTGTTTATATGATGTTATGTGATGTTCTAATCCTAATTCATGCTTCTAGGCTGCATATATATATATATATTTTTCTATTTTTACATGTTTTTCAGTTTTTGTACTAACGAACCCAAAACGAACCGAACCCACCCCCCAAAAAATTTAGCCAAACTGGCGAACCGAACCCCCGAACCTGAACCCGAACTGGCTACTTAGTTTTATTCTATTTCTCTTTTTGAGACCCTTGTGGTTTAGGAGATTGAACCTGGTTCTTCTTAGACTTTTGAAGGACGGAAACCCTTTCGAATTAGATCAATTTGAGTGGTGAAATGATTCCACCCTAGCTGGTTTATGGGGGAAAATCACACAGGTTTTCCAGTTGGGATTTCATTGCAATTTTGTGGGTCTCCTACGGAGACAAAATTGGTGAAAACGATATGCATTCCTATCTATTGGAGTTTGAGGGTTTAAAGAGTTTTGGAGGATATTAGCAGGAGTGATTCTAGACGCCATTATCAGTGATCTCTAGTCAGGTCATGGGCCATCTTTATATTTTATGAATAGCATCTTAATGTTGGGTGTTATCCTTTCTGGGCTTATTTCTGCAATATCTGAGATTAAAGTGAAGCTAAGTGGGGGATGTGGTTTTGGTGAGGTCGTGGCGCTTTATTAACCCTAAGTGTTGATGTATTTCACCATACCTAGTAGGGACATGATCATTAGAAGCGGTTGGGTGTCTTTGAAGGAGGGCGTGAGCAGTAGTTGAGGTGTGTGACTGATCTGAAGGGCTTCTATTCAACTTAAAGCAGTCGTGACTCATTTTGAGAGGGACGCTTAAGCTTACACATCTAGGTCGTGGCCTTCTTGGAACACAATCAGATTGTTATCAGTCGTGGGTCACCATACCTAGTAGGGACATGATCATTAGAAGCGGTTGGGTGTCTTTGAAGGAGGGCGTGAGCAGTAGTTGAGGTGTGTGACTGATCTGAAGGGCTTCTATTCAACTTAAAGCAGTCGTGACTCATTTTGAGAGGGACGCTTAAGCTTACAAATCTAGGTCGTGGCCTTCTTGGAACACAATCAGATTGTTATCAGTCGTGGGTCACGATAGCAAGTGCTGCAACTTAGTTTTGGAGGTCTTCATCATGGGTAAATGGAATGTTGAGCATTGAAGGAGAGGGACATGGGACTGTTTTAACATTCTGGGCAATTTTCTATTCATCACGAGTTTATATCAAACATTGGTGTGTCTCTTTCAAAGTCCGAGATTCACTTGCTTTGGCATCCCACGTTATTGTTGTTCAAATAGTTGTGAACTATTATAAATTTACTGTTATTGTTGCTTAAAGGGGGTCTATGAAAAAGGATGCAATGATGGTAGTGTTGTCACAGTCAGATTGACAGAACTGTAAATCTCGTAGGGTTGCTATATGTTTTTGAGGTCATATATTTGCATGAATAACCTGTAACATTGCTCAGAATAAATGTTGAATACATTTGAAACATATCTTCGCAATTATATCTTTATTTGTCAGTCAAGCATGAAAGAATGAAGAAGTTATATTTGGTTATTATCTTTGTCTATGAAATTCATTTGGAAACTGTCATGTCATATGCAATGTATTGTATCAAGTTTGATAAAATGGAACATCTACCAAATTGAAAAAATATCGTGCAAAAATCGCAAGTCAAATCTCAGATCGGGGTGGGCCATTACAGGGGTATCAGAGCAAAGTTTTTCTTGCCAACCTATTGTGAAGCTAAACCTTGTCAGATTTTCAAGTGTTGGTTAGTGATCAATACTTGCATGTGTGTTGGTAAATTCACCTTCAGGAGAAGCATCTCAGTTGTATTTCCTGGTTCTTTGGTTTGTTTAGTGAAAACATGGATTGGCCACTGGAATTTCTACCTAAAGAAGACCCTATCCCAGAGCTGCCAATAAGATCACAGAAGGAAAGAGTCAACTATAAAAGTAAAGCTCCCAAAATTGTTGATGAATATCAAAAAATTCCTGATGAGATCAAAAACAATGTTTCATTTGAAGCTTTCTTGGACTTCGTTGTATGGAGGGACCCTAGCAAAAAGGGTTTGATTAACTACATAAGAAGATCAAGGAAGAGATAAGATTCTCAAGAAGTCCTTGTGAGAGAGAAGGAAAAGTCTAAGGCAAAAACGGTGGTAATGAAGGAGCTTGCTGATTTTGACATGACAAGAACAAAAACTTCCAGAGATGGACCTAAATGCAAGGAAGACAAACTATTAGAACCTTCCTATGAAGAAGAAGACTTCATCAATCAAGAGCCAAGTATTGCAAAGCCCTAAGATAACTCCTTCGGAGTGCATGCGGCTTCTATTGATGGGATTGTGCATGAGGAAAAGGACATAACAGCAGCACTAAATGCATCTCTAGAGCTATCTAGTGAATTTGTGGAAATTAGTACCAAGGTTGGCAACGTTGAAATCATTAACACATCTTTGGATGATGGTCTTGTTGAAGGCCAAATAGATGAGGCTTTCGGAACAACAAATAGTGATGATTACAATGATGAAGACATAGGTGGTTTTGGTTTGGACTTCCAGACCTAGCTTATGCAGAGAGATAATTATGTTGACATGAGTAGTGGTGAGTTGGAGAATGATTTATTCAAAGAGACAACGTCACAAGAGGAGCACAATGAACAAAACAATCAGCCTTTTAACACATGGGATCCGGGTGTTTTGGCACCTAAGTATGACAAGGATCCTATTTGGGATGAATTTCCTTTTGACTATAGTGTTGTTCTAACTTCATCTCCACAGTTATGCAAGGATGATGGCATTGATGATGTTTTTCTTGATCTTGAGAACAAATCTGATTTCACATTTCATGTAGTTGATCTTAAGCAAAGGCCTAGCAGCCTTGTTGGTTTGGATTCACAATCAACTTTTGAGGATGATCAGAGAGAGGCACAAGTAATTTGGGACAGCATCAGAGACTTTGATAATGGGTATGGAAGTTCTGATTTTTGCATGCAACATAACAGTAGCGTGCTATCCTTGCCTAAACATGATTGGAAAAATCAGTTTTTGGTGTCTATGGAAAATGAAGTGCACACTTTATCTAGGATGGATGACATTAATAGATTTGTTGAGAAATTCATCTTCATGACACCAAGAAACCAATATGAACAAAATGTTCCCCTTGCTGATTTGCACATGGTTAAAAGTTCTATGGAGGGAATCAAAACAGTTTTCTTACACATGTTGCGTGATAGAGATGTAGCCTCCAAGTTTGCAGATGAAACTTTGCCCATGACTAAGCAATTAAGGGAAGAGGTTAGTGAGCTCACCATTGAGCTTAATTCCACAAAACGAGCTTTGGAAAGTGTCCAAGAGGCACTTCTTGAAGCAAATGATCAGCTCTATGAGACTCAACAGTTTAGGGAGAAGGAAAGCAGAGAAAGGGCAAAGGAGATCAAACAGGTAATGGAGGAGGAGCTTGATTGCATTCAAGAGGAGTATGATCTAGTCCATTGTCCCAAGAAATCAGAAAAAGAGAGTCTAGATCAGCAAGAGGATAGTCTTCAGTTTATTGATAATCCTATGTTTGAGGTAGATGCTGATGTGACTTATGATAATCCACTCTTCGAGTTGGATGATGGAGTTTCTTTGGATTCTAGTGTGGAGATTGGTGATAATTACAAGATTTGGGATCCTGGTGCAATTGCCAAGGATGAAATGTTGATTCAAAATCTGTACCACTGTCCACCTTCCAATCAGCCTACACAGGACCATGAATGATATCATGCAGATGGATTGGCCAACTCCCCCAGCTCAGCAGTGGAGTAATTCTCAATTGGCATTGTTTAGAGGAGGTATTGTAGTTAGTGGAGTAGTTCCTTGGGTCAATCCCACATTCACATTCCCTATGTTTTAAGGGGGAATCTTTTATGACAGTTGTTGCCCTAGTGTTTCAGCGTTGACTGTGGCACATTTCGTTTATGAGAAGATGGACTTTGAGATCTTATAGGATTCGTGGCAGCAGATTATGGGAGGACTTACAGAATTAGGAAAGTTATTTCCAACTCTCTCCGGTATGAGTGATAGTGACTGTAATCAGTGAGTTATTGATGTGTATATCTTTTAATGGTATTGTGATGATTGTACTTGATTGGATGAGTTGGTTTACTCGTTATGAGCATTTTACTCGTTATGAGCATCATGACACCTGGGGATTAGATGATAGTGAGTGGTTATCGGTCTATGATCGGGATAGCTCTGACAAGATGTATGTTTCCTGAGATGACACTATGGTCATCAGTTTTCGGTTAGGGACTGATTGGTATCACTTCTGGAATTATGTGAGGAGAATGCAGCTTGGGCTTGATAGTCAGACAGTTATGATCAGGGTGGCGCAGCATCAACGTGGTGATTCCTTTCAAAGATTAACTTGGAACCCTGGGATCACATTGTGTTGTAGACCAGTAGTTGTTGGGAACGAGAGAGCCGATGTTGACTTTATTGAGCTTGTTCCTATGGTGCCTTGGACTAGTTTCCTAGAAGAGCAATTTTTTGAGGGGTTGACTGAGTTCTTGCAGTATCTGATTGCTCTTCTTATTAGTGGTTTTCAGGAGGTCTCTTATGTTGGTGCCTTGCAGTTTAATGCCTTGAGAGGATGGTACTACAAATCTCCTAGGTTGACTTGGGACCTAGGATCATTTTTGGTTTCAATTTGGATCAGATTGTTGGTTGCAGGGTTGTATTGGCATTGCTTGAGGACAAGCAATCTTTGGAAAGGGTGGATTGTAATGTCCCCATTTTAGGGTTCTCTTGTTATGTAGTTGGAGATGTCTTTTTGGGTTTCTGTCTGAATGATCAGAGGGATAATTTGAAGTTACCAATTAACTCAAATGGCGTAGAGGAGTTCTACAACACTTTCAAATGTTATTTTTGGCTCTCGATTCGATCTCCAAGATTCTTGGAGGGTGCGTCTATTTTTAGTAAGTCGCTCGGTCGGCTCCGTTCATCTTTATTCTTCATCGAGATCACTCAAATGCAATTAGTTTCCAATTTTGATGCATTTCGATAGTTTCTGCAAAATAAGTATATTAATGGCTATGTTGTAGGGTTCGTACCCGCAGGCCCCGAACACGGTTTGGATTTGTCTGCAGGTACGTGTTGGGTGCACACAGGGTGCGCGCCCAGCACTATGGGTTCGCTAGGGTGTGCAAGTGTGCACACCCATAGCGAACCCACAATGTTGGGCACGCACCCTATGCACACCCAGCACAAACCCGGGTGAAATCATCACAAACCTGGGTGAACCATGCATGAACCCAGGCGAACCCAAGAGAACCCACGGCCCAAATCATAAAAAGTGGGCCCAAACTTAATAAAAAAAACTTTTTTTTTTCCTCCTATTTGAATTTTTTTCAACTATCAATTGGCATTTAGTATTTATCTTTGGCATTTGGCATTGATCAATGATCAAGTATCATACTATGAAATGATTTAGTTTTATAATTCTACATATTTCTCTTTTTTTTTTTGCATATATAATACATATACACATATATATATACCCATACGTACCTAAACCACTAAAAGAAAATTTCACGTACCCATGTACCGGGTTCTCGTACCCGAACCCGTCCTCGAACCTAAACCGGTAACTTAGATTAATGGCTTTATTTTAATTAAATTACTAAGGTTGCCAAATATTAATTAAAATATTTAAAACGGGCCTTAGTGTTATAGCTCGTCGGAACCGGGATGAGATGTTTTAAATCATGGATATATTAAATAGGGACCTTGTGTGTCAAAATATGATTATTTTAATAAAAAGGTTATTTTTTGAGCTAAAAGGGAGTTTAAATTAAAAAGTGAAATCTAAAATAGAAGCTTTTGGAGAATTTTGGGAAAAAAGTATAAAAGGAGGTTATGAGAACTCATTTGGTTATGGGATGTTTTATTTTATTTCTCTTTTCGAGACCCTTGTGGTTTAGGAGATTGACCCTGGTTCATCTCGACCTTTGGAAGGACGGAAACCCTTTCGAAGTAGATCGTTTTCAATGGTGAAACAATTCCACCCTAGCTGGTTTGTGGAGGGAAATCACACATGTTTTCAAGTTGGGCTTTCAATGCAAATTTTGTGGGTCTCCTGCGAAAACAAAATTGGTGAAAACGATATGCATTCCTATCTGTTGGAGTTCAAGGGTTTGAAGAGTTTTGGAGGATATTAGCAAGAGTGATTCCACACGCCATTATCAATGATCTCCAATCAGGTCGTGGGCCATCTTTATATTTTTTGAGTAGCATCTTAATGTTGGGCATTATCCTTTCTGGGCTTATTTCTGCAATATCTGAGATTAAAGTGAAGCTATGTAGGGGACGTGGTTCTGGTGAGGTCGTGAGGATTTATTAACCCTGTGCGTTGATGTATTTCACCATACCTAGTAGGGATGTGATCATTAGAAGTGGTCGGGTGTCTTTGAAGGAGGGCGTGAGTAGTAGTTGAGGTGTGCGACTGATCTGAAGGGCTTCTATTCATCTTAAAAAAGTCGTGACTCATTTTGAGAGGGACGCTTGAGCTTACATAGCCAAGTCGTGGTCTTCTTGGAACACAATCAAACTGTTATCAGCCGTGGGTCACCATAGAAAGTGCTGCGACTCAGTTTTGGAGGTCTTCATCATGGGTAAATGGAACGCTGAGCACTGAAGGAGAGGGATGTGGGACTGTTTTAACATTCTGGGCAGTTTTCTATTCATCACGAGTTTATATCAGACCCTGGCATGACTCTTTCCAAGTCTGAGATTCACTTGCTTTGGCATACCACGTTATTCCTGTTCAAATAGTTGTGAACTGTTATAAATTTACTGTTATTGCTACTTAAAGCGGGTCTATGAAAAAGGATGTAATGATGGTACTGTTGTCACAGCCAGATTGACAGAATTGTAAATCTCGTAGGGTTGTTGTATGTTTCTGTTTCTAAGATCATATATTTGCATGAATAACCTGTAACATTGCTCAAAATAAATGTTGAATACATCTGAAACATATCTTTGCAATTATATATCTATTTGTCAGTCAAACATGGAGGAATGAAGAAGCTATATTTGGTTATTATCTTTGTCTATGAAATTCATTTGGAAACTGTCATGTCATATGCAATGTATTGTATCGAGTTTGCTAAAATGGAACATCTATCAAAGGTAAAAAATATTGTGCAAAAATTGCAAGTCAAATCTCAAATTGGGGTGGGCCATTACAACGCCCTTGATAAGCTTGATATTGAGATGCCACCTTGATCAATTTTCTTATGTATATACAGTTTATGGAACTCCCCATCAGAATCTAAGACATATTTTTTGAGATTTCTTACAAGAAAAATCATAATTTTCACTGCAGTTTGATTGGTTCATTATGTTTTTCAAGCATACCTGAACTAGTTTTTGCAGAATCTTTCTCCAACAGCCCAATCTGTTGTGAACACCAACACAAATAAAACTCCTAGTTGTGTGCATGATAAACTTTGCTTATCCAAAGGATAGGCCACTTTTGTCAAACGCATCCACAAATGCCATGAATATGACTTTGCAGGTATCCATTTGATACCTATGGTGCATGGGTTGAAGTGGTTGTATATTGAGGCATCATGCAAACAAAATCTCCATATAAATTTCAATTTCTATTGCAAGTGTGTAGTAACCCCCTCTGATTTTTTTGTGTATGCTTGTGTGTAGGAAGGAGTTATAGAATGTAGTAGTTTTCCTATTCCATTCATCATTCAATTACATGCATTGACAATATCAAATATGCAAGGAAATATCTTGATAATTTCATAAACAATGAACAACTGATTTCAACACCAAAATCCAATGATATATAACTGAAATTAGAGTTTGAAAATCTGATTCCAGACCTGATTACAGTCCCAAATGGTGCTCTCACAATCACCAATGAGCAGCAATACATTCACAATATGCATCAATAGGTAGCTACAATAGATAACCAATCAACCACAGCACTTCATCACCTACGAACAGCTGCACGAACTCTGAGGAAGGAAAATTACAGGCCTATACATTAGTAGACCTGACTGTGCAACAACTCCCAAAAGGCACGATTCCCTAGGAGGGGCGATTTGCTCCTAAAATTCAAAACTTAACCAAAATTTGCAAATGAGTGCTTGAAATGTGGCTCCCAGCTATGAGGAATCCTTTGAAACAATAACCAGAACAAATATTCGATCACCAACAGAGCTGTGAGCAATTTTGCACTTCCAGCCACTCTGAAAGTGAGTTTCCAAAATTCTGAAAATTTATATCAGGCCTCTGAAAATGTGTTTTAACACCTCCAAATACCACCAAAATAAAGCAAACCAACAAGCACATCCAAACCTTCAATCCCACATCAAAACACTAAGAAAATCTTCACTCTTCAACCTCCAAAATGATGAAAATCAGAAACTCTATGAATACCAATGTGATCCCTAAGTAGAACCACTCTTCCTGGCTAGGGTAGATCTCTCACCACCAAAACCAGCTACTAACAGTGAAGGTTTTCATACTCAATTCGCAGAAATGAAAACCTGGAAGCATTCCAGCAGCATCTTATTATGTTGCCAAAAGAGAGATGTCCAAATGAGAGCCCAAAAGATGATTATATAGAAGAGGGAAGGAAATTAGGGCAACACAAGTTTGAAATCACTTTTCCCTCCATAACACCCCACGCCCCCCTTCATGAGCTTTTTAATATTTATTTTAAATTCCTTATGCCTCCCTTAAACTAGGCATCCACTTTTGGAGGCTAATAGTTTGGCTTGTAAAAACAACTTTATTCACCTTTTCCTAAGTGTGGGACAAGGGGTCCTTTTTATGGACACATGACCCTCACTTAAGATATAAAGTGACTTTATAACATAAGTGATGAAAATATAAATACTAAATTGATTACACCCTTAGCACTCACCAACGCCCAAACAAGAAATATTAAACTGTTGAAGAAATAGGAGCTAGGACCAACTGCCAAAAATACACTTACTAAAAATAGTAACTGGCACAATCCAAGATGCACTGAAACTTACTATAAATAGTAAGTGAGAAAAATGGCCGCTACTATAAATAGTAACCACTACCAAAAAGCATCAAAAACCATCACGAATCCCAACACAGGCTCAAAGTCCCCTAACCAACTCCACTTAGCCTACAGGAACCTTGGAATAGGCTAATGGAACTCCTAATTGATCAGGTGCAAGGGGGCATTACAGTCCTCCCTCCCAAAGATTGCTTGTCCTCAAGCAATCGCAACTCTGGACGTTGTAATATTTTCTCACTCTCCCAAGTAGCATCCTCCACTAGCAAATTCTTCCACTTCACAAGATACTACTTGATCACTGTTACACCCCGAATTGTAAGCTACTACGTAATAGTATTGCATAGGACCAAAAGATTGTAATGTGAACTTAATGCTTGAATAAAATGTGTACCTTGTTGTCAATTTGAGTATTGTTACATTTAATGTCTCATTTTAATGCATTTCAATTGATGTCATTCTAGGTGTAATTATGCATATTAAGTTATAGAATTGTTAATATTCTAACTTGTGAAATGTTGTAAAAATACTATTATGTTGTGAGCATTTGACTTCCGTGGACGTATGTCAGTGGATGCAGGTATAGGTACCATTCCTCCAGGCGGAGGGGAAATATCACTTGGGAGAGGGGCTTGGTCGGTTAACCGGTAATGTGAACTATCTAAGTATACACACACTTCACCTTAGAGTGAGTAACTGAATCAGTTGAGTTAGATAAGTCATCCATAGTCGTAGACTGGCATTAGGAGTCGTGTCTTCTTCTGTACCTCTTATAAGTGATGTTTATCTGTTAATTGTCTCATGGTATTAAATTCATTACAATGGATCGTATTTGAATGCAAGTAATTAGGAAGGGTATATATATACATATATATTATATACGCATAAATGTATATCGAAATATATATGGACATATGTATATGTATGTATATGTATATACACCACTTGTCGCATGAAGGATATTAATAAAATTATATTATTATTGCCTGTTGATATATATACATATTAATATTATATAATATATATATATATATTAAAGTTAAAAATAATTAACATAAATATATATATATATATATATATATATTTTTATTACTTAAAGTAATAAATATATATATTTATGTTAATTATTTTTAAATTTAATATATATATATATATATAATATTAATAAATATGTATATTATTTTATAAATGGCAACATAGTTAGAGAAACGTTTGGGTCTTTTACTCTCCCTAAACGTTCCTTTAGGTGCTGCATGATCCTCTGCTTCTTTGATCATCTTCCTTGCCCAAAGTGGTCTCTTTCTGCCGATGTCATTTGTGTCCTCATTTGAAGTGGTAGGAGGTTCAAGTGGTATTTCCTCAAGATGCTCCCTCTGAATCTCAGGAGCAGGTTCCATTTCAGGTGTTCTAGGGAAATAGGTTTTTGTCTCACTAGTACTTCTTGCCCTCTTGAATGCAATGTCTTCTTCGAAGATGACATCTCTGCTCAACTCAATTTGTTTCTGCCCGGGTATGAATATTTTGTAAGCTTTGGAGGTTTCACTATAACCCACAAATACTCCCTTCTTTCTAGAAGGTTCTAGTTTGGATCTCTTCTCTTTGGGTACATGAATATAGACAGGGCAGCCAAAAATCCTAAGATGGCTAATGTCAGGTTTTATGCCAGTAAAGGCTTCTTGAGGAGTTTTGTTATCAAGTTGAGAATGAGGACATCTATTTTGGATATAGACAGCAGTCCTAGAGGCTTCTGCCCAGAAAGATGTTTCAATGTTTTGGTCTAGCAACATTGCCTTAGCAGCTTCTACAATGGTTCTATTTTTCCTCTCAGCAACCCCATTCTGTTGAGGGTTGTAGGCGACAAGTGAATTCCCTCTTAATTCCGGCACTCATGCAGAATTCTTTAAAGATCTCAGAGGTATATTCTTTTCCATTGTCTGTTCTTAAGGTTTTTATTTTCTTTCTAGAGAAGTTTTTAGTGAGGGCTTTAAACTCTTCGAACCTTTTGAGGATTTCTATTGACTCTTTGCATTTAAGGAAATAGACCCAGGTTTTCCTAGAGAAGTCATCTACAAATATAACTTAGTATAGAAATCCTATTTTAGAAGGTACAGACATGGGTCCACAAAGATCAAAGTGAACCAGTTCTAATACATTAAAAGTTTTACTTAGGATATTCTGGAAGGATCCTTTAGTATTCTTTCCTAGGGCACAACCTTTACAAGTTCCCTCATGAGATAGTTTTAGCTTGGGTAAGCCTATAACAAGTTTTTTTTTCATAGAAGGTAGGGCACGGAAATGAAGGTGACCTAGTCTTCTATGCCAAATTTCATTTGAATCAATAGTGTCAAGGGTAAGGGCTTGTTTAACCTCAGTGCAAAGTTTGTAAAGGTACCCATGTCTTATGCCTATGGTATGTGCTTTCTTGATAGTTGAGTTTTTAGGCCACACTAGAACTTTACCATCCATAAATGTAACTCTGTAGCCATTGTCTTCAAGGGCAGAGATGGATATATGATTTCTCTTAATTCCAGGTACAAATAGGACTCCAGTGAGTTGTAGAGAAATCCCAGATTTCAACTTGATGGAGCATGTTCCAACCCCTTTTACAGGGTATGCAGAATCATCCCCGATGGTTACTTCTTCATCAAACTTTTCAGTCATGGAGTCTAGGTGTTCTCTGAACCCTGTGATGTGTCTAGATGAACCACTATCAATTACCCAATTTTGAGTGTTGTCAAATACTTGATTAGAAAGGGCTGTGTAGAACACAAGGTTCTCAATTTTCTTAGGTTCAGCCTCTGGTTCCCTAATAGTTTCTCTCATAAGTGAGACTAGTTTATCTGCTCTTGCAAGATGATTTTCAAATCTGATCACAATAGACATTATGAAGAATGTGATGTGAATTCGATTTTAGAAAATACGAATTTCTTTGAGCAATCTGATTTTAGATTTGATTTGGATTCGCACAACGTGGCTCTGATACCATGTAAATGTAATCAAATCTTTTCTAATGGGATCCTAAGAAACACTAGGATTGAACTAAAGTCAGCAAAATCTGTATAAGAAACTTTCTAAGTCAAATAATATTTAACTTCTATGTTCAGATTTTCGATTTCCAGATTTGAACTTCTTATTTAAATGTGTTGATTGCAGAACATTGTCCGATTTCTATGTTTGCATATCAAATGAGGAACCACCATAAGTAAGGGAGAAGCCCGTCCCTAAGAGGCACGCCTCATGAGAGGACGTGTCTCCACAAGTGGAGACACGTCCAATCATGGGACGCGTCCTTGAGGGTGCGGCCAATAACAAGTTTTTTTATCATTTGTTACATATATATTAACACATATATACCCTTCTACAAGATGGCGGATGTTTAAGAGGATTCCGATTTAAGTAAATGCAAAATACATCATCATGTGTTTTATCGAATTTTATATGTATGCTCATAACTTCGATTTAAATGTTCCTTAAATTTATTTGATTTATAAGTGATGATCTTTGATCATATCTGACCGAAGCTATCATCACTAACAATATTTATTACTTAAAGTAATAAATATATATATATATTTATGTTAATTATTTTTAAATTTAATATATATATATATATAATATTAATAAATATGTATATTATTTTATAAATGGAAATCATTGTTTATTCATTTCTCCTCACATATTTGGAAATCGAATGTTTCCAAGTATAATGGAAATCGAATTCTCTTATTTTCATCATGGAATAAATCGAAAATGAGTAAGGACTTCTCTAATGTTTAAAAAGAAATATTTGATTCATAACTATTGACTTAATTGAAATATTAAAGTTTTTCCCATGAAATAGAAATGGCAGAAGAAGCTGAACCGCGCGACTGTGTAGAGCGCTTCGCCTAGGCAAATGAATCAACCTTGCTTAAGAATAGGGGTGACGCAGCTCATTAGGTTATAGCTGTTGTTAACTAAACCAAGACATTTTCCCAGAAAGATGAATCACTTTCTTGTTGGCGCCATATTTGGGGAATTACCTATAAGTGGCGATTTCTGATAAACAGTTGAACAATTCTGGTTTTGCTGGCTAAAATGTAAGTCGAATCACTACCAAAAGTGTTGAGTGAGGGCTTGGAAACCCGCCAAGGGCCTTTGAATAAGTCTGGTTGTGTGTGTTGTCAGTTCTCATGCATTCCCATAAGGAAATGCGTTGCATTTCATAAGTCTATATAAAGGATTTCAACTGCTGCGAATTAGTACGAATTCCTACTCATTGAGACTCATTCATACTGATTACTACGAATTCATATTCTTTCATACTCATTATCACACATTCATTCTGATTCTTGATCAATCTCTTGTCATTCTGAGCATCCTTATACATACTCTTTATTGTGAGAAGTGAGTTGCTTTAGAAAGCCATTGCTATGAGAAGTGAATTTCTTTAGAAAGCCATTGCTGTGAGAAGTAAATCGCTATGAGAAGCCATAACCTGTGAGAGACCATTGTTTGTGTGAGAACAATTTCTGGAAAGAGTATTTTACTATGAGAAAGAACAAAGGAACTCTGCAATCTGAGTTATTACAGGAAAAGACCATCATCACCTGTGGAAAGCTTAATCCAAGCATGATTACTTTATTCTCATTTCATCTTATATTTTTATGAAGTCATGCTAAATCAATGAAGTATTATTCTGCTCTTTATAACTTCAAACTTGTGAAGACATGTTAGGCAAACGAAATATGATATTGTTGTATGGTGCTTGCATTTGAATGTCCAAAAGTTGCATTAAGTAAATAAGTCATAAATGATGCATGATTGTTCAAAAGAATATTTATCTGTCTTGAAAGGTAGACAATGCATTTAGTATTATTGCTTATTGTATTATGATCTCTATATATGGAGAATATGATTGTATTAGTTACTAAATACTAGGACGGAAATGAAGGCATTAAGTCAAGTAACGAACCACAGCTTAAGTTAATAGGTTAACTTAAACAGCTTGAGCTACTCCTAGGATGAAGATGTCCAGTAAAGGAAGGGAATTTATGATTACTTGTTATGTTGTTTCATTTCTAGTAGTTTAGTTTGATGTAGGATGTTTGGGGTACGGATTACCCGGTGAAGGACAAAGACCTACGCGTAGTGTAAGATAGCCCTAAGTCAAATCGACCCTGAATAGTGTATATGATAGATGACCTTCATTCGAAGTACTGAATGAGAACACTTTGGCCAAAGTAGTGAAATGTACGACATCCACTTAGATGTGAGATAGTTGAGACTACACTGTCAGATCATCATGATCCTTAAAGCAAGCTATACTAGGATTGTGAAATAGCAAGTTCTAGTTTTGTAGGACACACCACTATGCTCAGTCGGTAAACAATATCGGTTACCCTACCAATCTCTTCGTTGAAGGGAGGGCCATCTATCGAATGGTAGATGTGCAGGGGACCGCATTATAAGTTCGTGGTTGGTGGAAAAGCGTCTGAGTGATGTTTCTCCTCCTTACTAGGCTACTAAGGCACCGCGATTTGAAAGGCGGATTCCTGGACCTTCTTACCACTATTAGTTCAAAAGCTCAAACGAGCTATGTATGTGCACGTATGTATATTTTCTCTGATGTTCATTTGAAAAGGAAAAGTTTCGTTATTTGAAATATATTGTCTTGTTCATTTGAAAGGAAAAATATTTCAAATTATTAACTAGCATGTATCTTATTTATTGTTAATGAAAAGGAAAGAAATGATTCAGTACTTTCTTATATGCATGTTATCTATGTTAAAAGTTGTAGATTAAGAAAAAAAAAATTACGATAGAATCGGGTCGTTACAATCACCCTCTTCTACAGAGTACGCTCCCTGACCTCAATCGTGGCCTCTAGGACCAATATCAACTAGTCTTCCTCATCCAAAGGAGGCAACTCTGTATAAGGAACCACATTCTAACCAAGTGCCTTTTTAAGGCGAAAAACATGGAAAACATTATCCACCTTGCTACTCTCAGGTAGCTCAAGATCATAAGCCACCTCCCTAAACCTCCTGGTGACTCTAAATAGTCCAGAAAAGTGGGGCTTAAGTTTCTCTAACCCACTCTTCTTGAGAGTGGATTGCCTATAAGGCTGCAATCTCAAATAGACCATGTCTCCTACCTTAAAATCCCGCTCAATGCGATGTTGATCAGCATACAAATTTTGTTGATTCTAAGCATGTTGTATGTTATCTCTCAGAGATCTCATGATATCCTGGCTCTCCTAAAGAAGATCTTGGCTCTAGGCACCCAACAATCTCCAAAAAGAAAATCAACAAAGTTGGGAGCTTCATAACCATACAATGCCATGAATGGAGACATCTTGATGGACATATGGAAGGTAGAGTTGTAGCAGAACTCTCCCAAATGCAACCACTTAACCCACGCCTTTTGTTGCTCTAGAACATAGTTGTGCAGGTAACCTTCCATACATTTATTAACCACCTTTGTTTTCCCATCAACCTGGGGCGGATAATTGGTGCTAGGAGTCAACTCGGTGCCACACAATCTGAATAACTCCTACCAAAACAAGCTCATGAACTTCTTGTCCCTGTCACTAATGATTGTCTTAGGCATTCCATGAAGCCTAAACACCTCTTTGTCTACCACTTGGACCGCTGTATACCCTGTTGATATGGCAAAAATTTGAGCAAACTTGGTCAATCTATCCACCACCACATATATGCAATGCTTCCCCTGCACCTTGGGAAGCCCTGTAAAGAAGTCCATTAATATGCTTTCCCACTTTTGAGTAGGAATGGGTAGGGGCTGCAATAAACCAGCAAGGTAAGTATGTTCGTTTTTGTTTCGTTGGCACACCTGGCACTCACGAACATACTTAAGAATGTCATCTTTCATTCCTTTCCACGAGAATCTCTCACGGATCTGCCTATATGTCTTATAATATCCAAGATGACCAGCCATAGAAATGTCATGAAAAGCCTTAAAAGTCTGCACTTTCATCTTAGATTCATGGACTAACCAAATTCTTTCCTTGTAAAATATAAGACCATCCCCTACTTGGTACTTATTATCCTATAATGAACCATCAAAAATGTTGTTTGCAAGTGCATTCTTGGCATAATCAACTTGTATCCTCTCCTTCCAATTTGCTGATATGACTGAAATTGAACATAAATGTGGCCTTCTAGACAACGCATCAGCCACTACATTCCTCTTCCTTTGACATATTCAATGTCAAAGTCATAGCCTTGGAGTTTTCTTACACATTTCGGCTGCCTCTCATTGAGATCCTTCTGATGCAGGAAGTATTTAAGGCTGTTGTGATCAGTCTTGACCACAAATCTCCCTCCAACAAGGTACTGTCTGAATTTAGCTAAGACATGCATGATCGCCAACACCTCTTTGTCATAGATGGAGTATGCTCTCACCCCCTCTCAACTTCCTAGTCTCAAAGGCTATTGGGTGTTTGTTCTACATAAGGATAGCTCCTATACCTTCACCCGATGCATCACATTCAAGCTTGAAAGGCTTGGAAAGTCTGGAATTGTTAACACTAGGCATGTGCTCATCAACTGCTTAAAATGATCAAAGGATTGTTGTGTTGTTTCGGACCAGACAAATGCTCTCGTTTTGGTTAAATCTGTGAGTGGGGCATAGCTTTTCACATGCCCCTTGATATTATTAAAAATAAACCTTAATTATAATTTCATTTAATAATGTAAAGTAACCCTTCCTTGATTTCGTTTGAAGGATTTATCATGCCACAAAGGCTTTTGGGATAGCAGTAATAGGCTGTGATCCAGCTTAAGTGTTAATCCTTCATAAATGTATGGCAATTATAGGAACCGATACAATATGTGACAATTTCTATGAATTCCTAGGAAGGAAGACCTCTCTTGGAGTCAATAGGAAAGCTCTTAAGGCCCATCACTATGAACCTCATTAATGGCTTCTTTTCAATGTCCATCAATCTATTTTCTTCCTTCTTTCTTGTGCAGTTAATCTATTTCAGATCATTAATTTAGATTAAGAAAAATCAAAATCCACTCCCTTAGTGCAAAATTCCTAAGACCCACGGGAAATGATGGGCATTGTGTTTACTCTAGGTTTAATTCGAAGAAGGGACATTAAAAAAGATCTCAGCATTGCAACCCAGGCTCTAATATCATACAAGAATGGAAAATTTATGAACATGATGTATTTGCTTTCCAAGTTTAGGCTTGGCTAAGATAGGGTTAGTAATAGACCCATAATAAACATCCTCAGCAACGCAAAAGAAAATGTACATATATAGAATAAGAAATAGTGAAGTATGCCAATTGGCCACAATGATTAAGGTATTCACCACCCTTATAACTCGAAAAATTATAATCTGGTATATCATCTTGTAGAAAGATTACACCATCCCTTTGTTACACATTTAATCTTATAATGGTAATATACGATGATGACCAAAACTATGCTTTGCAAAATATTTCTAGGATTTCTCAATAGAATATGGACAGAATAGATGGTGCAATTGCATTCACGTCAATCATGCTGCTCAACACTTCTAATTGATACCCTATTTTATCATAAACAAAAACATGATGCTATTGATTACCAAGTGAACCAAGGACTTATGTCTAGCTACCCATGATATCTTAATATGTATTAATATAAAAGTACTAGTAATTACAGTGATAAGGTAGCATACCTAGGAATTTTTCGAATCGTGATGTTCCGGATGTGTACTTCCTTTGTAAGATCTAGTGCCAACAAGTTCTTTACCTAAGATTTTTTAATGGAGACATGATATTAAATACATTAAAATAAACAAATCAATAATTAATCACAAATGTTTTTTAAATAACACTAAACCAAAGAAAAGAGCATGTCCTCCGAGTAAATGATTACACAAAATGGGTGGTAGTTTGAGGTACAAGGATGCAAATTTGAAAATCATACATGGAAAATGCATGAATCTTTGGTGGAGAAGATAGGACTGTATGGTTTGAGAACTTATTAATCCCTGTCATTGAGCAGTAGCCCATAAAAACAACTTAAATTCATTCTCTAGAGTAATAAATAAATATTACATTCCATGAAAGCTAAGAGCTGAAAAATAGTTTTAACTGTTTCTACAGATGTAGTTACTCAATATGCATAGATGTGACGAGTTATCTAAACACAATATTTTCAATTTAGGAAAGTAAAATTTACATCAAAGGGAGCCAAAAAATTTAGTCATTGTATATGAAAGTGGTACATACATTTGGTGCTAAGTAAACTTTACCAGAAAATTCAATTTTGTAATACTAAAATTTAGAAGGGAACATGTCCAAGCTATACCAAATTGTTCCACCTGTATCATCCTTTGCTAAAAATAACTTATATTACCTAGGTAAATATCTAGTTTGAATTATATCTTACTATTTTTCCTTTGCTATGCAACGAAAATCTATAATAAATTCTCAATATAGAATTCCATCATGAAATGAAAGTATGCAAATAGAGGTCTAGTTGATCTTAATGTACTTCAGTAAATGTCTTCCCTAACAACTTTACTAATTATATCTTCCATGGGTAGAATTCAAGCAGCCTAGGTATCCAAAGAATATCTGAATGGAGGAAAGGGAAGAAAAGAGATATTGGTAAAAATAAGGAGAAAACTAGTCTCAAAGTATAAACATCACTAACATTCAATGATACCTAAAGTCATAGCCATCTTTGAAGAACAAAGTACCACATATGGATGTCTCTCACTTGCTAAACCACCCACACACCTAAGATTGTGAAGATAGAGAGAGCCTAAAGATATTCTCAATGTGAAAGGGGTTAACCGTTATATAGAAAACAAGACTTTTAAATACATTGTGGAACAATTTATTTGCAATGGATAAAACAAGCATTAGAATTTGAACTCTCTTAATATGTGCCCTATCCACAAAAAACTAAATTTGCACCCTTAACCTTTTACCCGTTTCTAACTATAGGTTTTGTGCTTGCACGGAAGATGTGCATCTTTAAAGCGAATCTTACAATGTATTAGAAATATATGAAACAAAGAATAAGACATATCCCTTGCAAAGACAATGCTGTGAAATAAGCTTCAAATTGATAAATGAGCCGATAAACCCACCTTCCAAGAAAGTTTATGTTTCTATCTTCACAATTTCTATTGTATAGGAGTATAGAAGGCTAGAAAGAACATCCCTAGTGGTATTAAAAATAAACCTTAATTTTACAAACGTTGGCCAAAAGACAAAGAAGATAAAGCGATGTAACTATCAAGGAATGTGAAATGAGGATCATATTTGGTAAAATTACCGTGGCAATCAAAACATATAAGCATCATCAAAATACACATATGTTGTATTGGAAAGTAATCCATCTAAATGGAAATGAGAGTCCACAAGAGTGGGCATCCCTATTGATTCCAACAACACTCTTGAAAACATTCATGGAGAGCCTGAAAATGACCAACAATTGCCTAATGATGCTAGTAATGAAGATCTCCAAGGCACAATTTGATGCAACCTCAAAAAGGAAACATGTCTTAGAACATAATCAAAGCCTCCCTAAAGTCTCCAAAGCAAGAAAGAAAATTTAGAATATTTTTTCAAGGATCTCCTCAAAAATAGATTGAAGTGAAACACACAAACAACAATCTATTAGTCTTTCCTATTCCTGACCTACCAAATTTGGCATTAGCATTACTCCAACCATGGGCTAGAACATAATGGAGCCTTTGATGCAACAAGTTACATTCTTTATCATAACAACTCATAGCGGGACGACTCATAGGGAAAAATGAATATAGAAAGCTAATAATAAGGGAGAAGTCAAAAATTGTCTCATAAATCCCAAAGGAAATAAGATAAATCATTATAGTTGGTTGCAAAGATAGACAAGAAATATTAGTTGTAAATGAGCTAGGAAATGTAAGAACCACAATTATTGGCATAGCAAGCATCAAAATAGTTTGTGATTGGAAAATTTATGTCGCTAAATATTTTGTAAATGTAATCAAATCTTTATCAAATAGGATCCTAATAAATCTAGGAAAACACTAAGGTCTGAAATTGTGTGTGAGAATTCTAAGTCAAAAGAACACTTTCCAGATTTCTTCTCTTTATGCCGAATGTGCTGATTGCAGAACATTAATAGATTTCGATGTTTGCATATCAATTAAGGATCTGCTATTTATGTGTTGGAGACCCGCCTCTAAGAGACGCGTCTCATGAGAGGACATGTCTCCACAAGTGGAGACACGTCCACTCATGGGACGTGTCCCTTTGAGCACGCGGGTTCAAGAGAACCAACTAACATTCGGTTAGTCTTAACTAACACTTAACCTTCAATATAAACTTGGATGTATTCCAATTTATTTAAAATGCAGATTTTAAACATCATTTATTAATTCGAATTTTATACATGCATTATAAATTCGATTTTACTTATTTCCAAAAATATAAATATGAAGAGTAATCTGATCTTATATAAATGAAGATGATGCTTAAAGCAATCATCATTTATATCTGACCTAAACTATCATTCATCAACACTCCCTCTTAGCTAGGGAAGATATTTCAAATCAAATAAGTAGAGATATCACCTTCACACGTGATATCTAAGATATGGTATGATTTCTCAATTTTGTCAAGTCACATGACATTCTTCATAACACATCTTCATTATGGTATGTGCACTGACATCAAGTCACATGATGTCTACCATAATAATTCATGGCATGTCCACGGATATAAATATCCACCATGATTTATCTCTTAAGGATCACAATGATCTTCAAATGATATCAAATCTCATGATATCCATCAAAGTATCCAAGAGACACTATCATGACATGTCCACAGATATCAAGTCACATGATATCTATCATGATAGTTTAACTCATCATTGTAGAGTCGTCACTTTACAATGTCACATACAAGTGTTCATTATTAGAAAGATCGTCACCTTTCAATAATGTACACAAGGGAAGTAGGCCCATAAGGTCATGGAGTCACACACATGACAAAAGAGTTTACACATTAAACATCTTTATATATCAGTACAACTTATATAAACAATTTCAATTTCAACATAAATCAAATTACATTTCAACCATACCAAGTTTCTTCCTGAAGTGCTCAACCTTGATTCGGGAGAGATGCTTGGTGAGAATGTCTACAATTTGATCATTTGTACTAATATACTCCAACTGGATCACTTTCCTTTCTACCATATCTCTTACATAATGATAGGGGATCTCAATGTGCTTAGATCTATCATGGAAGACAGGATTTACAGAGAGTTTGATGCAACTCTGATTATCACAATGAATAATTGTAGGATTCAAGGGTTCACCAAAGAGTCCCACAAGCAATTTACGAAGCCAAACTGCTTCTCTTGCTCCCATAGAGGCTGCAATGTATTCAGCTTTTGTTGAGCTCTGTGCAATTGAAGACTGTTTTCTGCAAATCCAGGAAATCATAGCCGATCCTAAACTGAAGCAACATCTTGATGTGCTTTTCCGATCAGTTACACTTCCAGCCCAATCTGGATCAAAGTACCCATGTAGATCTAGTTGATCATTCTTGTAAAGAAGACCATATCCAATAGTGCCTTGAAGATATCTCAAAATATGTTTCACAGCCATTAGGTGAATTTCCTTTGGCTCACACATGAACTGGCTGAGAACATTCACTGCATAGCAAATATCAGGTCTGGTGTTAACCAGATACATCAAGGATCCAATCATTTGTCTATAAAGGGTTGGATCTGCACACTTGGATTCTGCTGCTACTTCTTTTAGTTTGTGAAGGTTGGTTTCCATAGGTGTAGACATCGGTCTATAGTCCAACATTCCAAATCTCTTCAGAAAATCAATAGTATACTTCCCTTGGTTTAGTATAATGCCCTCTGATTTCTGCCATACTTCTAAACCTAGGAAGTAGTGTAGAATGCCCAAGTCTTTCATGTCAAATTCATAAATTAGATCCTGCTTTCCTTGAGCAATGAGGTGATCTTCTCCTGTTATCAACAGGTCATCAACATATAAAATAATTATTAGCATATCACCTTTGATTACCTTGAAGTAGAGATTGGAGTTAGCATCATTCTTGGAAAATCCTAGTCCCAAGAGATAGTTGTCAATTCTTTCATACCGGACCCTAGGAACTTGTTTGAGTCCATAGAGGGCTTTCTTCAGTCTGCATACATGTGAGTCTGGTTTATGTATCACAAAACCTTCAGGTTGTTCCAGATAGACTTCCTCTTCAATGGTTCCATTGAAGAAGGCAGTTTTCACATCCATTTGATGGATCTTCCAGCCTTTAGCTGTTGCAATGGCTAACACTGCTCTCACCGATGTGTAACGGGCAACAGGTGCAAATGTTTTTTCATAATCAATGCCTTCCTTTTGAGAAAAACCTCTTGCCACAAAACATTCTTTATGTTTTTCTATACTGCCATCAGCAGCATGCCTGACTTTGAAGAGCCATTTGGAAGAGACAACGGATTTCTCTTTCGGTCTAGGCACAATATCCCATACATAATTCTTTAGAATGGACTGATATTCCTCTGTCATTGCATCCTTCCATGCTTGATGTCTAAAGGCTTCTGTAACACTGACAGGTTTTGAGTTTATGATGTTGTTCATTAGAGCAATATAGCTACAGAACCGTTTTGGTCTTTTACTTTCCCTAAACGTTCCTTTGGGTGCTGCATGATCCTCGGCTTCTTTAATCATCTTTCTAGCCCAAAGTGGCCTCTTTCTGCCGTTATCATTTGTATTCTTATCTGAAGTAGAGGGCAGTTCATGTGGCATTTCCTCAGGATGCTCCCTCTGAATCTCAGAAGCAAGTTCCATTTCAGGTACTCTAGGGGAATAGGTTTCTATCTCACTAGAACTTCTTGCCCTCTTGAATGCAATGTCTTCTTCAAAGATGACATCTCTACTCAATTCAATTTGTTTCTGCCCAGGTATGAATATCCTGTAGGCTTTGGAGGTTTCACTATAACCCACAAATACCCCCTTCTTTCCGGAAGGTTCTAATTTGAATCTCCTCTCTTTGGGCACATGAATATAGATAGGACAGCCAAAAATCCTAAAATGACTAATGTCAGGTTTTATGCCGGTAAAGGCTTCTTAAGAAGTTTTGTTATCAAGATGAGAATGAGGACATCTATTTTGGATATAGATAGCAGTCCTGGAGGCTTCTGCCCAGAAAGAAGTTTCAATGTTTTGGTCAAGCAACATTGCCTTAGCAGCTTCTACAATGGTTTTATTCTTTCTTTCAGCAACCCCATTTTGCTGAGGGTTGTAGGCAACTGTGAGCTCCCTCTTAATTCCAGCACTCATACAGAATTCCTTAAAAATTTCAAAGGTGTATTCTTTCCCATTCTCTGTCCTTAAGGTTTTTATTTTCTTTTCGGAGAAGTTTTCAGTAAGGGCTTTGAACTCTTTGAACCTTTTGAGGATTTCTAATGACTCTTTACACTTAAGGAAATAGATCCAGGTTTTCCTAGAGAAGTCATCTACAAATATGACATAGTAAAGAAATCCTGCTTTAGAGGGTATAGACATGGGTCTACACAAGTCTGAGTGAACTAGTTCTAATACATTTAGGGTTTTGCTCAAACTATTGGGAAAGGATCCCTTTGTATTCTTTCCTAAGGCACAACCTTTACAAGTTCTTTCATGAGATGGTTTTAACTTAGGTAAGCCTGTTACAAGTTTTTCCACAAAAGGTAGGGCACGGAAATGAAGGTGTCCTAATCTTCTATGCCAAATCTCATTTGAGTCAAAGGTGTCAAGGGTAAGGGCTTGTTTAACTTCAGTGCATAGTTTGTAAAGGTACCCTTGTCTTACACCTATGGTTTGGGCTTTCTTGATAGTTGAGTTCTTAGGCCATGCTAGAACTTTCCCATCCATAAAGGTAACTCTATATCCATTGTCTTCAAGGGCAGAGATGGATATAAGATTCCTCTTTATTCCAGGTACAAATAAGACTCCAATGAATTGAAGAGAAAGACCAGATTTCAGTTTGATGGAGCAAGTTCCAACCCCTTTTACAGGGTGTGCAGAATCATCCCCAATGGTTACTTCTTCATCAGACTTTTCAGTCATAGTGTCTAGGTGTTCTCTGAATCCTGTGATATGTCTAGAAGAACCACTATCAATTACTCAGTTGTGGGTGTTGTTAGATACTTGACTAGATAAGGCTGTATAGAACACAAAGTTCTCAAATTCATGATCTGAATTTGTCTTTCCTACTTTGGCAAGAGATGCTTGTTGCTTTGATCTGTCAAGGCACTTCATTGCATAGTGGCCATATTGATCACATCTAAAGCATTGCACTTGAGAGATGTCTTTCTTTTTAGAAGATCCCTTTCCATTGGAATTTCTCTTTCTTTTAAAAGATCCTCTCTTGTAGGAGTTTTTCTTGTTCCTTTTATTAGACGTTGTGTTGAGTACATGAATGTCTTCATCTATGTTCTTCTGTTTATTTTTTTTAGTGGAGAGTCTTGTTTCTTCTTGAAGGCAATCAATTCTTAGCCTATCAAACTTGGGGAGTTTAGATCTCGCACTTATTCCCTGAACAAATGACTCCCATGAGTTAGGTAGGCCTCCTAATGCAATTAGAGTTAACTCTTTGCTATCAATCTGATATCCAATTGTGGATAATTGATCCCTTAGTTCAATGATCCTCATGAAGTATGCATTAATTGACTCTCCTTTGTTTATTTGAGCATTGTTGATTTGCCTCTTTAATGCAAGAGTCCTACTAGTGTTGTTGATCTCATAGGTACTCTCAAGAGATTTGAACATATGATATGCAATTTCATGTTTTGCTAGGATGGACACTATATGATCCCTAACTGCATCTACTAGGATTTTCATGGCTTTTTCATTGTTTTCAATCCATTGAGTTTTCTCAGGATCAGCCTCTAGTTCCCTTTTATTTTCTCTCACAAGTGAGTCTAGTTTATTCTCTTTAAGGATCATCATGATTCTAAATTTTCATGATGTGAAATTGTCTGCTCCTGCAAGACGATCTTCAAATCTGATCACACTTGACATTATGAAGAATGTGATGTGAATTCGATTTTAGAAAATACGAATTTTCTAGAGCAATCTAATATTTAGATTTGATTTGAATTCACAAAACTTGGCTCTGATACCATGTAAATGTAATCAAATCTTTATCAAATAGGATCCTAATAAATCTAGGAAAACACTAAGGTCTGAAATTTTGTGTGTGAGAATTCTAAGTCAAAAGAACACTTTCCAGATTTCTTCTCTTTATGCCGAATGTGCTGATTGCAGAACATTAATAGATTTCGATGTTTGCATATCAATTAAGGATCTGCTATTTATGTGTTGGAGACCCGCCTCTAAGAGACGCGTCTCATGAGAGGACGTGTCTCCACAAGTGGAGACACGTCCACTCATGGGACGTGTCCCTTTGAGCGCGCGGGTTCAAGAGAACCGACTAACATTCAGTTAGTCTTAACTAACACTTAACCTTCAATATAAACTTGGATGTATTCCGATTTATTTCCCTTTGAGCGCGCGGGTTCAAGAGAACCGACTAACATTCGGTTAGTCTTAACTAACACTTAACCTTCAATATAAACTTGGATGTATTCCGATTTATTTAAAATGCAGATTTTAAACATCATTTATTAATTTGAATTTTATACATGCATTATAAATTCGATTTTACTTATTTCCAAAACTATAAATATGAAGAGTAATCTGATCTTATATAAATGAAGATGATGCTTATAGCAATCATCATTTATATCTGACCTAAGCTATCATTCATCAACATATTTCCATCTCCAATTTGGATGCACTTGTGGTATTCCTTGAAATCCTTTGTGCACACTCCCAATAAAATCAAGATTAGTTCAAATTTCAAAAAACCTCTTTCCTAACACCTTGGAACCAAGTTGATCAGTCTCTGGTACCAAACAAAATAAATTTGCGATTGTGGAAAAAATTTCTACACTAATCTATGAGAGGATATTGTACAAAAAAATATGATCTAAACAATTTCATGAAACAAAATGACACATATATTACAATCCCACAACACAAAATATATCCTAGGAAAATTATTTTAGGAAAAAACCCAATAGCAAAGGTGTCAATAGATTTTGTATTATCAATCACAATATGATTACAATACAATCCAAAAAATTACAACCTCATGCATCACCAATTATGTCTAGAGAGTCTCTAGCAGCATAATAGTACTTGCAAATACACTATGAAACCTCCATCTTGTTACACCCAAAATGATTTTTTTGGCATTTTGTTTAAATTGAACTAAACAATGTAAAAATGCCATCGAAATTATGTTTTAGGTCAAACCAAACATGAAGTCTTTGTGGGTTTATGTCAAGGAACCAATGGTTAAATTTCTGAAAATGTGAAAATTAGGGTTTTATGCCCCTATTTTTAGGGAAACCCTTAAAAATAGGACCTTCTCAGAAATGATTGAAAATAATTCTGATAGTTTTAATTGACTTCACGATCACACTGATCAAGTCAAAATGATCAAAAGACATGTTTTACTCTGGTGGGTCTATTCCCGTTTTTCAAGAACAAAGTTAGGAGCTTCGCAACCATTAATGGCAGATTGGCCAGTATTAGGTGTCGAAAGCTAAACCTCAAAAGCTCCAACGAAGAAGCCATGGCGGAAAAGGTCAAAAAGATGTTATAGCGAGGGAGTTTCTTAAAACGAAAAAGCCCAAAATTTGGCTCTCTGGAAGGAGCACATTTTGCTGCCAAGGCAAAACACAGTCTAAAGGTGAAAAAGGTGCCCCTCTTGAAGAAAGGTGCCCTTGGATCTCAGAGGGCAAATCATATCACTTTGCTCCTTCAGATCATTCATCTCCTTCGTGTTCGTGTTGTCTCGACAATGCAATCGTCAACTATATCATCTGATTCAAAGATCAAAGGCCAACCATCAGCGAAGTATGGAGGATCTAACAACAACAAAGGTGCTAAATCAGAGAGCTTCAAGCCAAAAGCGCCCCTGGCCCCTGCTGGCCAGGGGCGCCCCTCAGTTCAAGGTAACAGATGAATCCATTTGTAGTTGCTCTATACATGACATCTTTCCAGCTTCCTCCCAGCTACGTGATCAATCTGACAACAAATTCACAAGACATGCCAAACGATCACACGCTGAGATCGAGCAAAAAAAGCCAGAATTGAAGAACTGGAAAGACAAGCCAAAAACTGGCTTAGGCATTGCCAAAAGCATCCAGATTCAACCAGAATCTTTACTACCTCCCAGGATGATCTTCTCAGCTATGACCAATCTCGCCAGCAAAACCATCAGCAAGAACTTCTGACAAATCAGTCATCTGATGGCGGAGATCAAAGGTAGGCAATTCACAACATAAGTAAAACCAGTCAAAAGCTAAAAGCGCCCCTGCTGGCCAGGGGCGCCCTTAAGTTTGAAAGATCAAAACTTGCCTTCTTCAACTGAGAAGTCAGTCATCCTGAGCAAGAACGAGTTGGCTACCCGATGCATCGTCAAGTAGAGTCATCTGATTCATCTAGCATCGAGAATGTCAGATCAAAGCAAAGAGGGTCTAAAAAGATCAAAACGAAGAACAGTCAATGAAAATTGATTAAGGCATTGTCAAAAGCGCCCCTCTCAAGGAAAGGTGCCCTTCTTTCTGGAAGCCTAAACTCAGTTTTTGAGTTGATCTCTCCCTAACATATTTCATTAGATCAATCCCACCTCAACAACGAAATTGCCAGCCACTGCCAGAGATTAGCTGAATAGCCAGAATCAAAGATCAAACGGAGGCACCTCAGCTTGCAAAATGAACAAAAAAAGATCAACTCCAAGGATGGATGCCTAAAAGAATTCAAAGTAAAAACGTTGACTTGAGTTAGCAAATTTGGAGCCAAAAAGAAGCCAAACACTCCACAATCAGTGGAAATCACCTTTTGGAACTCCAAATTAGACCTAAATCATGAGGTGGCATCCATACTTGGTGGATCTCAACTCAAATCACCATATATTCTTGCTAGGCGTCCCATTCTTCATTATTCTTTTGCAGATTGAAGGATAAAACAGCAAATAGCTCCCAAGAACACATTTTCAAGATCTGCCAGAGGTTTTGGACAGATCTTCAATATTTCTGAAGATCAGTGGCAGTAAATGTATTCTTCCCCGAGGATTGTTTCCAGAAGCAAATTATTGCAAAGTGGAAATTTATAACTTCCAATCCACCTTTTGTCTACTTCCTTTATTTATGTCTATATTTCTTTGCATGTCACAGGAAATGATAGATTACCTCAGATCTGATCAACTGGGTATGATCAGTGCATTTTTCCAGCAAAACCCATCTTCTCAGATTTGCCAGAATTAGTAAAGTGGTTGCCCCTATATTTAGGGATCTTTCTGAAAGTCTCCAAATCAAAAATCTAAGGAACTGGGTCTGTTCAGCTTCCAAGCACGAACAAAACCCACGTGCCAGATTTTTCCCGAAAAAATACTTTTCGACAGGTGCTATATTTAAGGGTTTTGGAAAAGTGTCAGAACAAGATCAAGTGTCCAGTCAATCTTTAACTCTTGCAGAATGCAGTACTCCCAAGTACAATACAAGACCAAGATGGTCTTGTACCATGATTATCTGAAAACAACTGACACAGACTTATGGCAAAAAAATCCAGAAGTCAATTTTGAGGACTTGGAGAGCATGAACCAAATTACATTGCAGAACATTGAAGAGTCCGACTTATTCCAAGTTGCATCCATTCCTATCACTTTACAGAGCGTTGAGCTTGTAACTACTTGCACAAAGCATTACAACCCTACTACAAGAGAGATCCTGTCAGTGGATGGAAAGGTGATTTGCAACTTAAAGCCAAAGGACATAGAGACGTGTTTTGCAATTCCACCATGCCATACTAGGAAGGTCGTATCTGTGACAGAATGCGAAAAGGCATTCGAGGCTTCAAGGGATGAGTGTTCACTTATAATGGCTGAACATTGGTTAAAAACGAAGAGAACCAGCTTGCCCAAATTGGTTGGGCGAGGAGAATTCAAAGATGAGTATGGAGTGTTAATCACTCTACTCAACAGAGTCACTGGACAAGAAGAGGGAAAATCCTTCCAGCCATGGATGTTCTATATTATTGGCAAAATAATCAGCAGGAAAGAACATTACGACCGGGCCTCTCTGATCAGTGACACGCTCCACCAACAATTTACCAGGTTTCTAGAAGAACACTGTTTCCACATGTGTTCCTACCTGGTATACCTGATAGCCTTCCAAGGCGATTTTAGAACACTAAACACTATGGGAACCCTGGGTGTGCAAAAGGTCCAAGAATACTTTCCTCGCCTTGAGTTCACTCTAGCGAAAAGGCACTTCAAGAAGATAAACGACCTTTTTACTATACACACCGTGCGCGAGCTAGACCATGAGATGCACGTCCATATTTCACCAGCAGCTAAGGCAACAATGGTGGCCTGGGCGGATTGGTTTATCCAATTCCCCACTTTCACCTACATACGTGTGTACGGATATAATGGCCACCCCGCCATGATGCTGCGCTACCCCTCAAACAGGGTAGTGTTCATGGAATTCTTGAGGCAGTTGACCGAGGTTCACTCTTACCTTCGTCAAAAGAAGAAGTTTGTTGCAAACTTCCCTTTTCAGATGGAACTCTACAAATGCAAGACTGCAGCCGATGTTAGGTTCATAAGCCAAGAAATAGTGAGATTTAATCTCAAATACGTCATTGATAGGAGGTCATCATATGATCCCAGAGGAATCTTCGCGGCACATCTCGAGAAAAGATCATCTCATGAACCTTTCATGGAGCATTTTTGGGCCAATTGCGAAGATGAATTTGAAGTGAGAAGAAAGAACTACAACAGATTCAAGCTCTCGCAAATTGCATAATTCATGTCAAAGGACATCGAGGGTTTATATGATGACGAAGAAGAGGTCATTCTTTCTTCCTTCTTCACAGGTCAAGTAGATGCGCAACCACTCGGCAAAGTAGACTGGTACGCAAAAGAGAGTACGTCTATCGAAGAAAGAACTGGCAGAGTAGTTCGACATATTCAACTCTACCTTGACAGTAAAAGGACAAGGAAGGTAGTACTTCCCCAATCAGAGCCACCAACGGTTCAGTCTACACTACCTTCCTCGTCTAGGAAGAAACCCAGACAAAAGAAGATGAGCATTCTTCCAGAAGGAATGCGAATGTCAAGGAGCACATGGGGAAGAAGAGGAATTGCTAGTACAAGCCAGCAAGAGATATAGGTGGAGACAGCCACCAATTTACCTGAAACAGTTGGGAACGCTGCAACTACACCAGAGGCAGTGATTGAAATAATCGCTGTAGAGATGGAATCTATTGTAGAAGAAGTTGCAGCAAAAGTGGTGCCTGTAATAGAAACAGAGCCACCGGATTCACCACCATCACAAAGGTCGCAAAGTCCCATTGATTTAGACTCACCACCACGAGGCATTGCCACGGCACAGTCTCGTTCTTCCAGTATTCAGGGGGCCTATGTTCCTCCTCCCAGCGATGCTAGCCGAGATTCTATCTGGCTGGAAAGCTCGCTTGGAAGGAAAAGGGAAAGACCTTATCAGCTTAACTTCATTGAGTTCCACCATGTCCCACAAGACATGCCGGCCAAGAAGTTGAAGAAGTAGACACATGTAGAGAGGAATGCAAAGAACGAGGTTGTCATAGAGACTCTTGCCCTGCTTGAAGATAAAGACATACACAATGTGAGGGTTGAGGATTTCACGCTTTCAAAGGTGAACCTTGGAAAGACCACTCGACGGGTGGAGGCAGACCTTCTTGGAATCGCCTCAGCGAGCGTCAAGGAAAGAATGACCAAGGATGGACAAGACTAAGCAGCCTTGAAGGTTGAAAACCGTCAACTAAGATTGTACATTTCTAGTTTGATGCATGACACTCCCAACTCCTCAGCTTTGCCTCAAGGACTATTGGATCTCCCAGCTGAAAGAAACCATCATCAGTTGATCACATACGGCAAACACTTGAGACGTCAAGTGGATGAGTTTGTCGTTAGAGGATTGTGTGCATTAGCAGAAGCATACCAGCTGAGAGACAAAGCACATGGACTTCGATCAGAAATCCAGCAGTCAGATTTGAAGGCAGCTCAAGAGAGGCCGAGAGAGGAAGCGACAGTTGCTGATCTACAACACGCATACCAGTCAGTTACAACCATTGAGAACAAACGCCATCTCTTTGATTGGAAAGAACAATTGGCATACACGGTGAGAGCCTACAATGCCAATTCAGTGGAGCTGATTGACTATAGACGCTTTGTCACTAATATTATCAACTTCGCAAGAGCGTTGGTAATATCCTTCCCTGAGTTAGAATATCAACGAGGAGGGAAATATGTTGATCTTGAAATGGTATAGACACGGTTTCGGGACGCCATCCGTGGTTCATTCCTTGAAAATCCCAATGGTTGCAAATTAGCCAAAATTGCAGCCATGTCTATCTAGTTGGATGAAGCAGTTGCCCAATGCATAAACTATCAGCAGCAGCTTCTGACAAGTGAAGAAATGCTTAGACGCCACACAGTCATCTTGAGAAGCATTAATTGCCCGGAAGCCGAAGAGGTCAACGACTGGATAGAGACTTTGTTGACCAGTGGTGAAGAGGTGTAAAGCACCAAGGAAGGACGTCCTACCCTCCAAATAGCAATAAATACGACTGAAGTCAACTTGATGCCCATTTCCAAGTTGACTCCAGATCTCCACAGATCATGCATGTCAGATCCCACTGATCTAGGATGTCTAATTGACTCCCACGATTCGTGGATCTCAAACCTCCTTTAAAGGTGGATGTCTAATTGACTCCCACGATTTATGGATCTCAAATCTCCTCAAAAGGTGGATGTCTATTTGGAGACACATTTGTAACATTAGTTCACTTTTAGTTAGGTGTCAGTCAACTGAGGTAGACTCCCAGTTTGACTTTTGTTTAGTTTCAGTTAACTGAAGTAAATTTCCAGTTAACAGCTTGCTCACCTACTTTTAGACATAGAAATAAATCTTGCTGATTGGCAAGAACTGTTTGTTAACTCAAGGAGATTTTAGGGTTGCCTACTCCTTTGAGTCTCTATAAATAAGAGCCTTGGGCTCATTATTTGTTTAACCTTTATTCTCTAAGCAAAATTGTTGTGCCATTGTTGCCAAAGTTAGCTTGTTTATATCTATTCACTCTTGGATGAGAGTTCGTTGGTTGATCGTAATTGTGCATGATTTCGTGTCTTTGCTGTCCTAACCTTTGTAATTCTTTGGAGAAAGCTTGAAGAAATAAATTAGATGGTGCATGCTTGCTTGATCTAAATACTTGAGTCTATTCAGAGTCTTGTTCTAAATAGTGTATTGTTTCAATCTCCTCCTTGGACAAGTGTCATCGCCTCCTTGGATATTTTGTCATTGATCATTATCGTATGATGTTGTCTAATGATTTGTCTTTCAGCCTACACTTTAGACAGGTGTCGTCACCTCCTCAGGAATCCTGTTAGTCAGGTCATCGTACCTTGTTGTTTCCAATGAGTTGTTTCCAAGCCTACACCTCGGACAGGGGTTCCTCCTCCTTGGCAAGTCTCAAATCCAATTTACCGTAAAAGAGTGTTTACTTGTATCAAGCCTTATCTTGGTATATATCCGAGAGTTCAAAGCCTCGGCCATATTCCACTGAAACGGAGGGTTCAAGTAATCCAACCCATCCATTTCGCTCCTACGCCCTCATGCTTTGTTTATCTTGAGGAGGTAGGATAGTCTAGAAGCTAGTTAGCAGTAGTTAAGATCTGCCGAAACCAAAGAAAAAGCTTAGCTACGGCGCATTGTGTTTATGCACCCTTGTGTCCTGCCGCTGAGTAAAAACGATAGGAACCTTAATACGCCTTTTTTTACATAGAAAATCAGCAAAGAGAGATCTTCCTCTCTATAATCCGAAGAGCATGTACTAACACACTTGCAATAGTTGTTCGTTTCCAATAAGCACTCCAGAGGTGCTAATTGAAACGCCAACACATCTCAAGCACTAAATAAATAGGAGAATGAAATTGATTGGTAAACCACAAACTATGGGCAAAAACCATGACTCTCAAATGTCACCATAATCAAGGGTCAAATATTCAACACCCTATTCCAAAGGAGTCCACCAACTATTTTTAGCAAATTCTTTACACCTATCATGGGCCGTCATAAGTTCATCATATCCCACTCCCCAAGTTGGATTTTCCATTTTGGCTCCATTATCTCCATTTAAAGATGCTCTATAATGTGTCATAACATGCATCATAAGTTGGTCAGCAAGTCAAGTCAACAATCTAACTCCCCTTTTACATGCTCTTACATGTGCCTTTGAATCGTCATAAGATCTCTTACACATCTTTCAATGTCATAAGATGCTCTTACATATCTTTATGGCATTATATACTCTTACAACTTACACACGTCATACATTACATTACACATGTCAAAATAGACAAGTCATGGTAGAGCACCCTTTTCCATGAGGGCTCACAAATAATTAATAACTAAATAATAAATCAAACATTAGAATTGCAAAGTGCATGGAACACATATCCCAATATTAGGCTCTACCCACTCAAAATTATCGTCACATACACAATAGACCTTCATTCCCTGAAACTTGTACATTGTCGTGTATGATGGTGTTTTAATTTGTCACTTTCACAACAACACAAAATAGAACAGTGGATGAAAAAAATATTTTTATAAATTTGCAAGGGAAGATCTATTAAGTTAATCTACTTTAAAATCTCAAAGATCTATAAGTGCAATTTGTTTGTTAGGGTTTTGCAAAAAGATAGAATAAATAAAAAAACTAAACCAATTTATTTTTATTCTCAAAGGCTAAAGCACAAGAAGACATTGAAGAAACTTAGAAATCCTATTCTCACCAATGAAATATCTCAATTTATGACAACTAAAATGTAAATAATAATATTTTAATCTTTGGAGCTGTATCAACAACTAATTTGATCTTTGAAGAAAACATAAAATATGGAAATAACAACACCTAGAAGAAGAATGGATGAAGACAATTAATTATCACAAAACATTCAAAGCTACTTCATGAATTTAAACAATGATGTCACACAAAGTTAACACATATCTCACTAATTGAATTCTTCCTTGAACAATTACAACACTTGATATTTGACTTGAATGGAAATTTTGGTACCATAAGCAAGCTTCAAATTCACATTCTTTATATAGTCACTTAACAATATAATTGGCGTAGAACTTGAATGACAAGTTTTGCAGCATAAACTTGGAATCAACTCTTATTACACTATATGTGTAAATGACTCAGATTTATAGTTTTCAACTCCAACTTCTTGAAGCTTCAAAAATAAAAATAATTGCTTTGAAAGAAATTCTCATCCTCTAAAAATAATATAAGATATTACTTTCTTTCATTTCTACTTTTCATCTTGGGCATCCATTTGAACCAAGGGCTTTGATTTCTAACTTAGTCTTTAATTTGTATAATGTAATGTGCCCTTTTTTCACGAGCATCAGAGTTGGGGGATTAGCCTATTTTCCTAACCCTCGTAGGCTAATAGTTCGGGATAGAGGGTTTCTTGGTCGGGCACTTGGTCGTCAGTTTGTAGTATGGATCTTCGGAGTATGGTGACAGGGTGAATTGTTGCGTTTAACAGGATACTTGTGCTTAAATTTATGATACTCACCTTCTATTTCACCATCCTCGGCCTAGGGACCATGTGTCTTTAAAAGGAAGGGGTCACTTTATATTTTTCAGTTACTATTCATTCATAAAGTGAAAAAAGAAATAACTTAAGTGAATAGTGCTCACTTTAATGAATAGTGGTTTTTAATGCAAAAACTTATAAATAGAAGGAAAAGTTTGAACCTCTTCATGCATAGATGATTTTGCTTGATGAAACTTGGGAGTGTTGCTTTGGAGGAAGAAGAAGGCTAGGGTTTCCTGATTTCTTGCAGTGGGTGAGCCTGGTGGGGCTCTGTTCTTCGTTTTTTAGCTGCTTGAGGGTGTGAAACACCACCTTAAGGTTGCTGATCAGTTATTGTTGCTTCAGTTAGAGACCTGTGTTGCTATTTGCAGGTTATTTCAAGCTTGTTTTTGAATGGTTTTGACTGGCATAGACTCCAATCGCGTTAGCACAGGGGCTGCTTACTTTCCGTGGAGTTTTGGAGCTGTTTTAGAAAGCTACAGCCAGCTGCACTTTTGTGAGGATTTGTATCAGCCAAAGCAAAAGAATCGCCTCTCTTTGGTGGCTGCAATCATTCCTAAAGGGGGCACCCTTGTCCTAGAAAGCTTCCCATTCCAGATTTTGGTGGGAGAAGTTTGTCTTTCAAGAGCAATCAGCATTTCATTAGGGGTGGGTACTGTAGCAATTCACTATTCACAAAGTTACATGGCTGTAAGTTAAAGTCTAGTATAAGATGTATTTAGTTTTAAATAAGTTGTAAGTTATTGGTTGTATGCAACTTGTTATTGTATGAAGAAGACATATTTGGCCACTGAATAGAGTAATGACTCAAAGTTGTTTCAATAGTTTGGTTTATTTGAAGCTTTCATTATATGCATATGCTTGTTAGTACCATTCTAGCATTATTGGCAAACAAACTCAGAAGCACAAAAAAGGCAAACACAAACTGAAACAAAATCAGACCTACGAAACACAGTGAAAAACAGATCAGCAGAGTGTCAAATCACTACATATAACTAATCCTCATCTCCTCAAGAAAATAACAAAATATCGATATACTTCATCTTGGGCATCACTTTGAGTAGAGAGCTTGGATTCATCGCTTTTTCTCCTTTATTTCACTTTATTTGATGTTCATCCTTCACTTGGGGCATATACTAACTTGGGCACCACTTGTTCTTTAAATCTATCTTTATTTTTGCAAGAAAAACATGCTATTTTGGTGCTTGATTGATTTTAGGCATTCCATTTTCTTTTTGATGGAGATTTTGGATGTTTTACCCTACTAACAACTTATGAAAATTGGCAAAGTTGGTGCTCAATGGAAATTTGTCCAATTGATGTCAAGTGGGATAATTATGCCACTTATGCCAAAGTGGAACTTTTTGACAAAGATGATTGTAATGTTCCCTTTTTTAGCCAATGTCAAAGTTTGGCAGATTAGCCTATCATTTGGTCCTCGTAGGCTAATGATGGTGATTAGAAGGCCTTGTGTGATGAGCCTAACTAGATCCAATCAAACCCAAACTATTTCCAATTGTGTTTTTGTGTTTTAATGTTGTTTTTAGAGAAATTTAGACAGAAGTAGAAGGGGCGCCAAGCATATAAATGCACATAGAATTGAAATACAGTAATTTTTCGAGCAATAGATGTACTAGATATTATTTGGCAATACATACAATGAGATTGCAAACAAATAACATACCCAAAAACCTCCAAAATAATTAAATAAAGAAATCTGGCACATGCCAAGCAGAAAAGTTGTAAAATTGATGAAATCAACGCCCAAGCTAGGATAGTGACTTCTCCACGCTAGAAACTGGACACAATGCCTGCAAAGGGTAGACGATCAATCTGCAGAAGAAACCAGGAGCAAAGGTGAGGCGTTTCGCCTCAAGAATTACCACGCCGCTCCTTGTGAAGCACGCCTCACAAGGTGATTTGTACGACCTCTAAAGAAGACAGGTAGATCTCCTGAAAGATGAAGTCATATGCTAAATGGAGGCGTCTAGATGAATAACCCCCTCTCCTAACACTGATCTGATGAATACCTGCTCAGATAAATACAGATGAAGCTCAATGGACTCTTGAATGGAAGCCCTCAAAAACGCACAGATTCAGCTGGTCTCTCACAACCTCAAATATGCTCAACACTAAAGAAGATCTCGCTCTCCAATGGCAGAAAATGTTGAAACCCTTGTCTCAGAGAATATCACGGAGAAGCCAAATAGCAAAGTCAAATAACATAAGTGAATGAATTTGATTTGCCTTCATTTTTCTTTATAAGCCAAAATGCATGACTTCCAAGAAGTGACGCCCTTTTTGCCATTTAAATATATTATAATATATTTAAGTCACTTTTTTCAATAGTCTCCACTTAAATACTTTGGGCGCCCAGCTTTAAGTGATTTAATTAATCACTTTATGAAATATTTTATAAGTGGCGTCACTTTATGAAAGTCAATTTGACTTTATAATAATCCATTAAGTTAAATATTAATATTTAACTTAGCCACTAAAAAATTCATAACTTCCTCCAAACTTAGTATCTTTTCGTGCCGTCAGAAGCTGGCGAACACTGAACTCCAAACGTTCGTATTGAATCCCATACTGAAGTTGAAGGGTTGAGAAGGACAATACCCACCAAAAACGACCACTGACCCTCTAACCAAATCCTATCAACCTACAAGGGTCCGAGAGATAGGCTAACTCGATATGCTCCTGAACTGAGCTATAATGGGGACATTACACCTTGTGAGGGAGTTATCAGGTTCTTCAAATGGTAGTTTATGGTGTTTTCTTCTCAGGGACTTGGTGATATTCAGGGTTTTCCTTTTGAAGGTGTTTTGGACTCAGTTTATGCATACTTACTATTTTTAGTAAGTCGCTCAGTTTTTGGGGTCCAGTCTTACTATTTATAGTAAAGCACCCTGATGAGCAGAGGATTCAATGGGCTACCTTTTGGCGCTGATAGAATTAATTAATGTTGATTATTAAAGGAGTTATGATATTTCAATTATTATTAAAGTGGTTATTATAATGACCTTATTTGACATTATTATAAAGGCCTATTTAATAATATTAAAGTCAAATCATTAAGTCATTAATATGAGTGCCCAAATGAATGATATAATATAAGGCAACAAAAGCAAATACATTTTATTATATTAAATTGATTAAATTGCCTTGGGAGTCGTGCAAATTCAAGAGGAGATATAAAAGCTTTGTAAAAAGCATGTTCAAGAGTTTGTGTGGAGGAGAAACAAGGGTTTCTTGCTGCTCCAAATCAATCTTGGAGAATGTGTCTTCTCTCAGATTCAAGCATTCTACAGGTGTGAAATACCACCCAAGCTTTGCTCATTCAGGTGGCTTCAACCAGAGGTCACATTTGTGCTTCAAAGAGTTACAGGAGAGTTTCAAATTCAAGGGTTTGAATGATATATCAGAATAATGCAAATATATTGATCATTATTTTAAGAGCAAAGAAAACTATAGGAGAACTTCAATTAATAGGTGGTTGTCAGGCAAGGGTTTTGGCAATTTAATTGTATGCAGCTTTGCACTAGGCGTGGGGATTGGTGATAGTGATCGTTGTTGGAGTTTATTATCATTGTTGTTGCTTTTATACTGCTGCAAATTTTATACTTCATTCTGGCATCCATTTTAGAGGGTTTCAAGGCATATCTTACCTATGAGTTCATGATTTGTAACCCCCAAATTTTTGGGTATTGTTGTTTTAAATAATAGGGGATATTTTATGAACTAGGTTGTCAATATTTAGTGAAAATACTGAGTATCTAAGCTGATATAAATATCTGGAATTTTCAGTTGTGTATTCCCTGTGTAATGATCAGTTTTTGAGTTGAAAATTATTATTGCAATATCTTTTATTTTGCTGCATTATATTGTTGTATCAAACATTGCAAATATATCAGAAAATCATAAAACAAATAAAAACAGATAGGCAAAAATCCAGAAAGTAAATATCCTATCAGGGGTGGGATATTTCAATGATGCCAAGTTGTGAAAACTAGCAAAGTTATTACTTAATGGAACTTTCTCCACTTGACACCAAAAAGTGGAACTTTTATAACTTGACACCAAAAAGTGAAACTTGTGGAGGTTTTTGCCATCAGCGTCAATTTTCAAATGATTGACTCACAACTTTGAATTTCTTTTAAATTTATTACATTTTTCATTTTCAAACATTGATTTTAAAATTTTCATTTTTCACTGCCTTTCATCTTTCTAAATTCCATTTTCATGTGTAAAAAGCTTAAAACTGCTCTAGTAACCTTTTGCCTCTGCCATGCATTTCCTTTCACTGAATAAGTGAAAAAGAAACTTTCTAAAAATAGAAAATTTTGGTTTTTGTGCTTCTTTTCTCAATTCAAGACAGCAAAATAAGAAAAAAGCATTTTTTTCTAAAAATGGAAAGTTTACTCTCTGACAGACACTGAAACTTCTTGAGTTGAATATTGGACCCTGCAAAATGACCACTTTATCATTGGAAGATGATCCCCATATATGATTCTATCTCAATTAGCTGGAGAAGATTTGCATTATCTTGAATCCTTCTTTCCTCTACTTGTGCTAGTGTTTCCTTTAGGATTCAGAATTTGATATCTCAAGATGAGCAACCTGCATACATCATTTAATGTACCAACACCTAAGGACTTGGCTAATTTGACAATAAAGACAACATAGTTGACATTGATGTGACAAGAGTGCCTTGGCTTTTGGCTATAAGCATGATTGCAAACAAAGTTTTCTAGGAGCACCAATAGTGTAAAGAGAAAGATCATTGATCTTCAATTACTAAAGTATGCTATAAAGGAGGTTGGCCTTGCAAATGTTGTGTAGATAGTTATTGAAGTTGACCGAGGTTTCCTCTACCTAGATTGTCTATATTCAATAAACCATGGTGTTGACACTTGGACTTGGCAAAAATTTAACAAGCCCATTTTTGTCTTGGACTTGCCAACTTAAAAAATTATTGAAAAAACTCGTGATATTGGATGTCATATCAAAACAACTTCATATACACACAAAAACTAATTAGTTAGATCTATAATACGTTTGTATACAATGAAATATGAAAAGAAATCCACAAACTTCAAACTTGAACCTTAATACGAAAGAAAAATTGCTTTGATATACTTAAAAGTGTTTTTTGTACACATACAATGGGTTAAGAAATTCATGTCTATGATACCAGCAAAAAAATATAGAAAAAACAAACTAAGGTTGAGAGGAGTCACTCCTCCCAACATTAGATACAAGTTGTTGAACCTTGAGCCTCTACATGTACATCAAAGAAACAACCACAACCACTGTATCTATAGAAGAGGTAGCAACATCTTCTTGGACAACTTTGTTTCTAGTTGCATGGACTCACACCTCTTCATCCCTCATCACCAGAAGCTCCACCTCATGATCAGCCTAATCAACCAATGCATGGTCCTCTATTGAAATGGAGTCATCCTTGGTGACCCACTCAGATATGGAATCATACTCCTCTAACCTCATGCAAGTTAATTCTTCATTTGTAACTAAAATCCTCTTGTGGTGGAGGTGCAATTTGTAATGCAAAATTACGTCATTCATTGTTTGCATTGAAAAACTATTGCACTTTTTATAAAGTGTATGTGCTCAAACATGGTCCAATTGTGCTCACAACAAAAGCATTTTATGTTTGGCTCAAAAATCAAATGGTAATTCTCTAAAGATTGGTCACCCTAGTGCCAATTTTTTCCTATCGTGCATCTAAAATGATAAAATTAAAATGTTTAAGATTTACAATTTAACATTTAATAACAAAGAAGGAAAATCTGCAATTTTAAAATCAATGTTTCAAAGAATGCAAACTTTACCTAGCCTAGAAGTTGTCCTTATTGACTTGCATATGTCTCAAGAAAAGAGATCTTCTAGTGTTAGTTTGTAAATCTCAGATTTGAACATGATCTTCACCCTCAAAAATGGGTTCTACTCCATAGCTTCTATTATGATGTAGAGGCCTCCCATATCCTACTCGTCAAACTTGAAGCTCTCAATAAATTGCAAGGCTAGGTTGAAGAAGTAAGCACAAACATGAAGTGGCCTACATGAATATGTCTTATCCAATGCTAGTCTATGATATGCCAAAAGGACCCATATTTGTCCTCAATGGCATCATAGAAATGTCCAATATAATCCTTTGATTGGTTCATTCCCTCAAAATTGTACCCCATTGCTAGATTTTCTCCATCAACAATACAAAGGATAGAAACCAATGGCTCAATTGCTTATAAAAAGTCAAATTTCAAATAGTTAAAAAAACAACCCTAGTTACTCTATACTTAAGCCTTAATATGTACATGAGGAAAAAATAAAATTTGTAAACACTTAAAAAGGAAAATGAAAAACACAGCAAAGCAACAACAATGTACTTTGAGTAAATAAAAAAAAATATCTTCACCCCTATCCCTCACAATAACCCTAACATATCTATGGTGATAGCTCCTATTTCAACTTCTTGTAGCCGTGGTCTTTTGAACCCTTCCCTATTATCAAGTACAAACTTGATTGATGTCTTTGCAACAAGAACTTGTTTGGGAGTTGTCCTTGGGTCTACAACAAATGCAAAAATTTAATGTTCTCCTATGGTGGCATGGGAGGAGAAATTAGTTGGTAATGTTGGTAGTACAATTCACGGTTTTTCTCCTAGTAGTACTTTTCCCAAGAAATATTTTTCTTTCATAGTAGATATGAGGGTTGCCCGAGCATGAAAACCTTAAAGGTTGGTTGCTTCAATTACTTTGTCCAAAAGGGACTTCATTCAAATGATTTACATGGTTCTCCAAAGAAGGATCAACAAAGGGTGTTAGCCTCAATTTCTATTGGTAGGGCTAGAACAAAGTTGAAGAGTGCTAGTGGGTCAGTGGCTAGATATGGTCCTACCCATGGTGATCTTAATGATGCTAGCCGCCAAGTTGGACATGCATATTCTAAATTTGTGGGCAGTTAAAAAAATAAAGGATGGCCAATTTAGTCAATTACTTTGAAGGAAAGGTAGTATCAATCTATTTCAACTACTAAAGCTTCATTTGGATAGAGAGGATCTAAAAGATATATGATTAATGTAGTTGACAAGATTCTAATTTAAGAGATGAGTAGTGAAGTGGTGGAGGAAAGCTGAGCACTACTCAAAATTGGCATTTATTTGCACACCCAATAATATTTGGTCTATTTAGTTGGAGTTGCACCATACGATAACTAAATCTTATAAACCCTTTCTTTTTGAGCCTATTGTGATTTTTCCATATGCTCAAAGATTTTTCATTATTGTATTTGAATCTAATGTAGGAAGAGATGGTATTCTTTCTAAGGGTCATTGGGCATGGGGGAGAGCCTCTCTGTATCAAACCCTAATTCTTGAAATTTGATCCTTTTTTAAAAAAATCAAGGTTTTGCTAGTATAGATGAATTTTCCCAATCTTTCTTTGCATTTTTGGCTTTCTTCTTCCCTGCAAAGCATTTGAAAGTAACATCTTGATTATGAAATTTTATCCTTTAGGTGTAGAAATTGTTTTGGTATTGGTAATTTGTCTAGTTCGTGTCTAGGGAGAAAAAGACAATCTTTTGGTAAGGCATCATGGAGGCAATATGTTGAGCTGCAACATCATATTATAAGCCATCCCTTGGTAGAAGCCCTATTTCCTTCCCCCAATAGGCCAGATTCACCAAGAGGAAACATGCCCTTGACTCCTAAGTGTGCTATGAAAGATGATACTATGAAGCACATGGAAGAGAAGAAAGATTGTCAGGATGTTGAAAAATCTATATTGTGAGAGACTTATTTACAAGAGTCTTATTTTTGTTCCTTTCTATTGAGGGGGATGAGGATGTTGATCTAGAGAATGTATCTCCCAAGTAAGGAGGTTGGACCACAGTTATCAACAAAAAATAGTATCAAAGAAGAATGCCTTTTCTTAAATGATTTTAAGATCACATAGGAAAAAGAGGTTAGTTAATATGTTGTGTTAGGCTTTATTTATGTTATGGTGTCTATTTTCTCAAGAAATTCCCCCTATATATTCCCCCAACTAATTAATCTATTTTAAAAAAAATTTAAAAAGTATAAAGAATTGTGTACAATCTCCTTTGAAAAAGTAAAAAAATGGGCTCCATCAATACCTAATCCACAACATCAATCCCAACACTCGAGACTTGCTCCAATATTAACTAACAAGCATTTGATTTAAATAATCTTTTTGTTGTAGCAAAGACTAGAAGCTAATGAATAAGATTGCAAACCAAGTGACACCAACTCAACTTAACTCCCTATAACTACAAACTCTTTCATTAAAAAGAGTATCCAAGTATGGTTATAAATGTATGTGGAAATGTTTCATTCATGCTACACAACTAGCTTGATCCACTCGTGTTTGACATTGTCCTCCAACATTATATTAATGCAATGTCTTAAGCAACAAGTCTAAAAAATGTTGGGATGTCTATCCATTAGTAATTCATCTGCAGAAAAATATTTTTTTGCATTATCTCTAACTACTTGTACTACATTTTCCTCCCCAAATTCTACCAAAACTACTTCCGAAATACCATATAAATAATCTTCAGTTTTGATCACCCCTAAAGCATCAATGAAGATTATCCCAGATGAAGAAGATACAAAAAGATTGGTAGCATCTATTTTTTCTATCAATCCGTCCATTAGACATGATAAGACAAACCTTCTTCCTCTATATATCCTATTGCTCATCAATAATTGGCTATACATCAGCCACCTCCATCAAAATTGGTCCCTAGAGATCATAAATAGAAGGAGCTTTGAAATCTTGACTAGCTACAATAATTGTATTAACAATTACTTGCCGATAATGGGATCTAAAACAAAAAATAAAGACATTTTAGGGTTTATAAAAACAAATTGAAGAAATGTAAACCCTAAATGAAACTACAAAAGTCGAAATAAAGAATTATCATAAAAAATGACAAATAATAAAATGTTGTTACATTAAAAGAGATGTCACAAAAATACCAAAAATCACCAATTGCATTCCTTTGCCAATTTGTAGCTTCCTTCGTTCTAACTCATGCTTTCCAATGATGGTTGGGGACCATGAGATCTATGTTAGACAACCCAAGTGCTCAAATTACAAACACTAGGCCCAAAGCTAGTAGATGAGAACTATTTTTTGAAGGGACTCTAATTCCATCTTCAACTCCCTCGCAATCTCATGGCCAACATTCTTGCATAATCAAACACTACATCCAAGTATGGTATTTGAAGCAATTAACGCTCACTAGAAAATCCATACCACAAGGTCTACGAAAAACTTTCCCTTTCTTTGTGCTTGACCTATCATGCTTCCAAGTGGGGTGTTTCTTTTGTGGCTCTGACATATTAAAATTGTAAATCCTACACCATAGGGAGAGAAAAATGTAAGGGCTAATTAAATGCAAGCAACAAAGCTAACAAAAATGCAAGAATTTTTTTTTTTAAATCTGAAAAAAAGGGAGAAAACAAAAATGCAAAGAAATTTATTGTTTCTCATTGAGCACATATCCCTAGGTTTTTACTTTTATATGTTTAATTTTTCAAATTTAAAATTTAAAATGTATAAAATTGAAAATAAAATGATAAAATGTACAGAATAATGAATAAGACAAAAAAATGAAAATTTTCAATTTATCTTGCCTCGATGCTTGAAGTTGGAAGTTGAAAAGGTCTATCATGTCCCTTTCTCACACAAAAAATTATTTAGCCATTAGCTTATTTCCCATAAATTCCCACAAGCTAATTGGCATTAAAAAAGGGAAAAAATTTAAATAATTAAGTTGTCAAAAGTTACCTTTTATATCTTATATTGACAGCTTAAATTAATTATTTAAGAAGTTACTTTAAGTTGTACTAAAAAGGAGGTGTTAGGGTCAAAGGGGAAAAAGGTGACCTTTTTGCACACTTTAAAATGTTTGAAAAATATTAAATTGAATTTGGAGAAAAAAGAGATTAATATTATATTCACCGAAAAAGTTATAAAAAGGAGGTTGATGTGGACAGAAAAGGGTTACCAATTTCATATTTGCTATTTGCTCTAAGTGAGACTTGAGTTCTTATATATATTAAGGACAAAAACCCTCTAGAAATACCAATTTTGGGGACGAAAACCCTCCTAGTTGGATTTGATGATTTCATCTTGAAGTCACAAGTATTGAGTGGTTTTCTAGCTGTCATTTCAATGGATATTTTTTTATGTGTTTCAATTTTGGAGGTGTTGAGAAAATCTATACCACTTTTCTCCATGGTGGGTTGTACCACCCCTTGCTGACTATTCCTTTCCTAGGTGGTCTTACTGCTGCAAAAATAAATTATATTTGACCATCATAAGGGTTTTAACTTGCTGATATTTGTTTCTTCTAGCCAGTGTTTGCAGGCTATACAAGTTTGCGAAGGTTGGGAGGACTTCCCTTGGGCCATACCATGTGCTTGCTAGTCATACCAAGTAAAGTGAGGTGTTGGAATGAGGATACAAAGCGTTCTATTTTAGGAGATGCTTTTTTGAGAAAACTTTACTATGTAATGTCCCCTTTTGGGATTGCCCTAGATCTTGCCCTAGATTCACAAATATAATGTATTTAGGGTTATAACTTACCACTTAAATGCTTCAAGAAAGATAAATCCTGGTTTAGATCCTGCAATCATGTTAGATAATATTGGAAATATAATTCATATGATCAATAAATAATAAATGCCTATCTATTTAAGCTATACAAAATACATAACTATCAATATCCATAATGCATAGTGGAAGCTTTAATCATAATAGGACTTGGATGAGACACATGATAAGTCCGCCCGAAGCTATCCATCTAAGCCCAAAGGCACACAACGTCCAACCAAGACAACTCACCCCTTGGCCCCAAGTGGCAAGAACATCCAACCAAGACAATTCCACCCTTGGGGTGGCCTACTTAGTGGATACTTGTACCTGCTTTTCCTATCCATGATGTCTTGTCCATCCCTCTTATGATTGAAATTCCTTGAATCCCCCCCTAACAACCAATCATAGTTTGGATTGATAGGAAAGCCTTGAAAGGGGTGCCTATAAACTACTCAACCCATCTAAGCCCAAAGGCGCACAACATCCAACCAAGACAACTCACCCCTTGGCCCCAAGCGGCAAGAACGTCCAACCAAGACAATTCCACCTTTGGGGTGGCCTACTTAGTGGATACTTGTACTTGCTTTTCCTATTGATGTTGTCTTGTCCATCCCTCTTATGATTGAAATTCCTTGAATCCCTCCTAACAACCAATCATAGTTTGGCTTGCTAGGAAAGCCTTGAAAGGGGTGCCTATAAACTACTCAACCCATCTAAGCCCAAGAGCGTGCAGCGTCCAACCAAGATAACTCACCCCTTAGCCCCAAGTGACATGAACGTCCAACCAATACAATTCCACCCTTGAGGTGGCCTACTTAGCATGGGAGAGCCCGTAAATTGCATCTCCCTAATCTACTTCCTTCAACCTTACGTTTGATTAATTATAGGATAAGACATACATAAACATCTATATAATCTATTACCCATATTCATATTAAAGAACCATAATTACTTATAAAGCTCAATAATTGTTACAAGCATCATTATTGCATAATTGTATATAATTCACACATATATATAAATATATATATAGATATATGTATATGTATATGTATATGTATATTTGATTTTATTTATATATATATATGTGTGTGTGTGTGTGTGTGTGAGAGATGTATGTGTACTTATATTTAACTTCCCTTATTGATTTATCATTTATCTTCATCTATCTTCCATTGAACTGTCTTCTTCATACATACTTTCCATATCAGACTTCTTATTCCTTCTTCCCAAATCTGGGTATATCATATTAATGTATTTTCTACTATGCTCAGGAAATACTCCTATTTCTATCATTATTCGTTGTTTATATATCTGTGTTTAAATCTGATTATATTCCATTTTGTTGCCTTTTCTGAGTGCAGATTATTATTTATTTATGAATGTTTTTCCTTGATTGCCTGTCCCCACTCATCTATTCCACCTTTAATATCTCCCACATTCATTAATATAACAATAGACACACCTTTTCATAATTGCTTATCCTTGGAAAGAGTCATGACTATTCACATATTAATTATCATTCCTTTAATAACTAATCCACAGCCCTTTACCAACTATAATTTCTGCTAACTTTACAAATATTGATCGCTGCTTTTTAGGTTCCTAATCGCTTCATATAGACTTTTGATCTCCAACGCTGCATCTTTAGTTCCTCCCCATACTACTTTTATCGCTGCTTTGTGTTTATTTATTGCTGCTATTTTCAAACACTGACTTCACCTCTTTGTAGTGGTCGGCCAGAACAAGAGGGGTATGAAGATTAGTTAATAAACTAATCTTGTTAATATTGTTTTATATTATATGTTTCTTATTAAAATATATTTATTATTATTATTTTTATATTAGTTTTATATATATTTTAATATTTATATATTATAATGATTATAATAATAATAAAATTGTCAATATTTATACTTTAAATATCTATATTGTTGATTATTGCATTTTAATGTTTGGTTTTTTTATACTTTAGTGTTGCAATTGATCATGGCAGGGGCATGACAGTCCACCCTACCCAAGATTGTTTGTCCTCAAGCAATCACAATCTAGAATGCTCCTAAAGTTACCACGATCCCAAATCAACCTTGTAGAATTGTATCACTCCTTGTGATGTAATTAGCTTTTGTTTTGATACTTTGATGTATTTAGGAGTTGAAAATTTTGTAGCTAGTTATGTCCAATTTAATACTGCAATGATGTCCTTGGAGATTGGTTGTTAGTATATTGTTAGTTCTAAAGTATAAAGACAATTTATTGTCTTATGTATTACTATTTCCCAATAACTCTCAACAACAAAACCAAGAGTTGGAAATTGATACAACCTATCATTTAAGATAAGCTTTCTCTCATATCCAATTCTTGTCCCATCTTCCAAATCAATTGGAGGTTATTACTCCTCATATCTTGGGAAAGTATTGTTTTAATTTACCTAATTCATTTAAACAATTTTTGAAAGGTGAGAATGATCCTGGGTTTTGTGTGTTATGGACCAATAATGTAACTCAACATGGGCTTATGTAATAATTTTGTTGTAGCTTGATTTGTATCAAGTTCATGAATGTAGAGCTACTCTAATCAGGAAAAAGAGCTTAGGAGAAGAACACCCTTGGATGAAATGATCTACTCTAGATATTACACATAGGGGTGAATTTGGTCCACAAGGCAAAGTCCACTAGATCAATTTGTAGGTTACAAGGTAGATCATATGTGGTATGAACTTGATTGTACATTTTATCTTGTTCATAACAAATTACTCTTTATTAGAACAATTGTGTTCTTGCTTTGGGAAATATTTTAATATTTTGATGGCTTGATTTCTTGATGAGTGATGATTGCTTGATTTCTTGAGGGATAGATGAGTGATAATTGCTTATTGAATGTCAATGAATTGATTCATCCCTTATATTCATTCCTCGAAGGAATCACCACCCTTCATGGCTGCCTTTGATAATATTACTTGACTTCCAAGTTGATTGTTAGATTTATTTCCTATTGATGATTTCTTTACAAGGAGAAGATTCCCCCTTGTTTATATCTTATTGTTGAGGGATTCATAGTCTTTCACATTTGAAGGGTCGCACATCATTACAATTCTTGAGAGCCTAATTTAATTCTCTTGCAAAATTACTTAATGTTCTATCCTTAATTTGGATTCTTCAAATGATGGTATGGATGTCTCTCTCAAATGAAATGCTCCTCTTTCATTATTCAAGTTTGAGGGGAGTCACAGCTTTTCACTTAAATAGTTACAACTCTTCACTAATTCAATTTTAGATAAGTTGATTTGTTAGTGTGAGGCATTTTAACAAAGAAAGTTTTGAACATTTTCATAAAGCATATGGAGTAATCTTGTTGAAGACACATCTAGCATGAAGCAAACACATAGATATACGCAATACATGAAGTATATAAATACATGCAAGACACGAAGCATGACGCATACACGTAATACATGAAGCATGAAGCATGCACGTGAATACACGTAATACATGAAGCATACACATAAATACACATAAGACATGAAGTAGGAAGCATGCACTTAAATACACATGAATACAAAGTATACACATAAATATACGTAAGTTGCAAGGTATACACATGAATACACATATGTCATGAAGTATACGCATGAATACATGTAAGTCACAAAGTATACACATGAATACACGTACGTTGCAAGTATACACTTGAATACACATAAGTCACGAAGTATACACTTGAATACAAGTAAGTCATAAAGTATACACTTGAATACACGTAAGGCACAAGATATACATCAATACATGTAAGTCGCAAAGTATTCGCATGAATACATGTAATACATAAAGTATACATAGGAAGCATGAAGCACACATGTGAATACACGTAATACATAAAGTATACATAGGAAGGGCACACACATATAGAAATGCATTATTGGCCTACTTAAGAAGGTCGAATAGTTAATTCTAATTAAAATTGGTTTGTACACAAGCTGGCAGGATTAAGGCTCTAATATAAATTGTAATGTCCCCTTTTGGGATTGCCCTAGATCTTGCCCTAGATTCACAAATATAATGTAGTTAGGGTTATAACTTACCACTTAAATGTTTCAAGCAAGATAAATCTTGGTTTAGATCCTGCAATCATGTTAGATAACATTGGAAATATGATTCATATGACTAGTACATAATAAATGCCTTATCTATTTAAGCTATACAAAATACATAACTATCAATATCCATAATGCATAGTGGAAGTTTTAATCATAATAGGACTTGGATGAGACACATGATAAGTCTGCCCAAAGATATCCATCTAAGCCCAAAGGTGCATAGCGTCCAACCAAG
>CM021102.1:777007877-777026368 GCA_007115665.2 Sequoiadendron giganteum
CTCAAAAGGTGGATGTCTATTTGGAGACACATTTGTAACATTAGTTCACTTTTAGTTAGGTGTCAGTCAACTGAGGTAGACTCCCAGTTTGACTTTTGTTTAGTTTCAGTTAACTGAAGTAAATTTCCAGTTAACAGCTTGCTCACCTACTTTTAGACATAGAAATAAATCTTGCTGATTGGCAAGAACTGTTTGTTAACTCAAGGAGATTTTAGGGTTGCCTACTCCTTTGAGTCTCTATAAATAAGAGCCTTGGGCTCATTATTTGTTTAACCTTTATTCTCTAAGCAAAATTGTTGTGCCATTGTTGCCAAAGTTAGCTTGTTTATATCTATTCACTCTTGGATGAGAGTTCGTTGGTTGATCGTAATTGTGCATGATTTCGTGTCTTTGCTGTCCTAACCTTTGTAATTCTTTGGAGAAAGCTTGAAGAAATAAATTAGATGGTGCATGCTTGCTTGATCTAAATACTTGAGTCTATTCAGAGTCTTGTTCTAAATAGTGTATTGTTTCAATCTCCTCCTTGGACAAGTGTCATCGCCTCCTTGGATATTTTGTCATTGATCATTATCGTATGATGTTGTCTAATGATTTGTCTTTCAGCCTACACTTTAGACAGGTGTCGTCACCTCCTCAGGAATCCTGTTAGTCAGGTCATCGTACCTTGTTGTTTCCAATGAGTTGTTTCCAAGCCTACACCTCGGACAGGGGTTCCTCCTCCTTGGCAAGTCTCAAATCCAATTTACCGTAAAAGAGTGTTTACTTGTATCAAGCCTTATCTTGGTATATATCCGAGAGTTCAAAGCCTCGGCCATATTCCACTGAAACGGAGGGTTCAAGTAATCCAACCCATCCATTTCGCTCCTACGCCCTCATGCTTTGTTTATCTTGAGGAGGTAGGATAGTCTAGAAGCTAGTTAGCAGTAGTTAAGATCTGCCGAAACCAAAGAAAAAGCTTAGCTACGGCGCATTGTGTTTATGCACCCTTGTGTCCTGCCGCTGAGTAAAAACGATAGGAACCTTAATACGCCTTTTTTTACATAGAAAATCAGCAAAGAGAGATCTTCCTCTCTATAATCCGAAGAGCATGTACTAACACACTTGCAATAGTTGTTCGTTTCCAATAAGCACTCCAGAGGTGCTAATTGAAACGCCAACACATCTCAAGCACTAAATAAATAGGAGAATGAAATTGATTGGTAAACCACAAACTATGGGCAAAAACCATGACTCTCAAATGTCACCATAATCAAGGGTCAAATATTCAACACCCTATTCCAAAGGAGTCCACCAACTATTTTTAGCAAATTCTTTACACCTATCATGGGCCGTCATAAGTTCATCATATCCCACTCCCCAAGTTGGATTTTCCATTTTGGCTCCATTATCTCCATTTAAAGATGCTCTATAATGTGTCATAACATGCATCATAAGTTGGTCAGCAAGTCAAGTCAACAATCTAACTCCCCTTTTACATGCTCTTACATGTGCCTTTGAATCGTCATAAGATCTCTTACACATCTTTCAATGTCATAAGATGCTCTTACATATCTTTATGGCATTATATACTCTTACAACTTACACACGTCATACATTACATTACACATGTCAAAATAGACAAGTCATGGTAGAGCACCCTTTTCCATGAGGGCTCACAAATAATTAATAACTAAATAATAAATCAAACATTAGAATTGCAAAGTGCATGGAACACATATCCCAATATTAGGCTCTACCCACTCAAAATTATCGTCACATACACAATAGACCTTCATTCCCTGAAACTTGTACATTGTCGTGTATGATGGTGTTTTAATTTGTCACTTTCACAACAACACAAAATAGAACAGTGGATGAAAAAAATATTTTTATAAATTTGCAAGGGAAGATCTATTAAGTTAATCTACTTTAAAATCTCAAAGATCTATAAGTGCAATTTGTTTGTTAGGGTTTTGCAAAAAGATAGAATAAATAAAAAAACTAAACCAATTTATTTTTATTCTCAAAGGCTAAAGCACAAGAAGACATTGAAGAAACTTAGAAATCCTATTCTCACCAATGAAATATCTCAATTTATGACAACTAAAATGTAAATAATAATATTTTAATCTTTGGAGCTGTATCAACAACTAATTTGATCTTTGAAGAAAACATAAAATATGGAAATAACAACACCTAGAAGAAGAATGGATGAAGACAATTAATTATCACAAAACATTCAAAGCTACTTCATGAATTTAAACAATGATGTCACACAAAGTTAACACATATCTCACTAATTGAATTCTTCCTTGAACAATTACAACACTTGATATTTGACTTGAATGGAAATTTTGGTACCATAAGCAAGCTTCAAATTCACATTCTTTATATAGTCACTTAACAATATAATTGGCGTAGAACTTGAATGACAAGTTTTGCAGCATAAACTTGGAATCAACTCTTATTACACTATATGTGTAAATGACTCAGATTTATAGTTTTCAACTCCAACTTCTTGAAGCTTCAAAAATAAAAATAATTGCTTTGAAAGAAATTCTCATCCTCTAAAAATAATATAAGATATTACTTTCTTTCATTTCTACTTTTCATCTTGGGCATCCATTTGAACCAAGGGCTTTGATTTCTAACTTAGTCTTTAATTTGTATAATGTAATGTGCCCTTTTTTCACGAGCATCAGAGTTGGGGGATTAGCCTATTTTCCTAACCCTCGTAGGCTAATAGTTCGGGATAGAGGGTTTCTTGGTCGGGCACTTGGTCGTCAGTTTGTAGTATGGATCTTCGGAGTATGGTGACAGGGTGAATTGTTGCGTTTAACAGGATACTTGTGCTTAAATTTATGATACTCACCTTCTATTTCACCATCCTCGGCCTAGGGACCATGTGTCTTTAAAAGGAAGGGGTCACTTTATATTTTTCAGTTACTATTCATTCATAAAGTGAAAAAAGAAATAACTTAAGTGAATAGTGCTCACTTTAATGAATAGTGGTTTTTAATGCAAAAACTTATAAATAGAAGGAAAAGTTTGAACCTCTTCATGCATAGATGATTTTGCTTGATGAAACTTGGGAGTGTTGCTTTGGAGGAAGAAGAAGGCTAGGGTTTCCTGATTTCTTGCAGTGGGTGAGCCTGGTGGGGCTCTGTTCTTCGTTTTTTAGCTGCTTGAGGGTGTGAAACACCACCTTAAGGTTGCTGATCAGTTATTGTTGCTTCAGTTAGAGACCTGTGTTGCTATTTGCAGGTTATTTCAAGCTTGTTTTTGAATGGTTTTGACTGGCATAGACTCCAATCGCGTTAGCACAGGGGCTGCTTACTTTCCGTGGAGTTTTGGAGCTGTTTTAGAAAGCTACAGCCAGCTGCACTTTTGTGAGGATTTGTATCAGCCAAAGCAAAAGAATCGCCTCTCTTTGGTGGCTGCAATCATTCCTAAAGGGGGCACCCTTGTCCTAGAAAGCTTCCCATTCCAGATTTTGGTGGGAGAAGTTTGTCTTTCAAGAGCAATCAGCATTTCATTAGGGGTGGGTACTGTAGCAATTCACTATTCACAAAGTTACATGGCTGTAAGTTAAAGTCTAGTATAAGATGTATTTAGTTTTAAATAAGTTGTAAGTTATTGGTTGTATGCAACTTGTTATTGTATGAAGAAGACATATTTGGCCACTGAATAGAGTAATGACTCAAAGTTGTTTCAATAGTTTGGTTTATTTGAAGCTTTCATTATATGCATATGCTTGTTAGTACCATTCTAGCATTATTGGCAAACAAACTCAGAAGCACAAAAAAGGCAAACACAAACTGAAACAAAATCAGACCTACGAAACACAGTGAAAAACAGATCAGCAGAGTGTCAAATCACTACATATAACTAATCCTCATCTCCTCAAGAAAATAACAAAATATCGATATACTTCATCTTGGGCATCACTTTGAGTAGAGAGCTTGGATTCATCGCTTTTTCTCCTTTATTTCACTTTATTTGATGTTCATCCTTCACTTGGGGCATATACTAACTTGGGCACCACTTGTTCTTTAAATCTATCTTTATTTTTGCAAGAAAAACATGCTATTTTGGTGCTTGATTGATTTTAGGCATTCCATTTTCTTTTTGATGGAGATTTTGGATGTTTTACCCTACTAACAACTTATGAAAATTGGCAAAGTTGGTGCTCAATGGAAATTTGTCCAATTGATGTCAAGTGGGATAATTATGCCACTTATGCCAAAGTGGAACTTTTTGACAAAGATGATTGTAATGTTCCCTTTTTTAGCCAATGTCAAAGTTTGGCAGATTAGCCTATCATTTGGTCCTCGTAGGCTAATGATGGTGATTAGAAGGCCTTGTGTGATGAGCCTAACTAGATCCAATCAAACCCAAACTATTTCCAATTGTGTTTTTGTGTTTTAATGTTGTTTTTAGAGAAATTTAGACAGAAGTAGAAGGGGCGCCAAGCATATAAATGCACATAGAATTGAAATACAGTAATTTTTCGAGCAATAGATGTACTAGATATTATTTGGCAATACATACAATGAGATTGCAAACAAATAACATACCCAAAAACCTCCAAAATAATTAAATAAAGAAATCTGGCACATGCCAAGCAGAAAAGTTGTAAAATTGATGAAATCAACGCCCAAGCTAGGATAGTGACTTCTCCACGCTAGAAACTGGACACAATGCCTGCAAAGGGTAGACGATCAATCTGCAGAAGAAACCAGGAGCAAAGGTGAGGCGTTTCGCCTCAAGAATTACCACGCCGCTCCTTGTGAAGCACGCCTCACAAGGTGATTTGTACGACCTCTAAAGAAGACAGGTAGATCTCCTGAAAGATGAAGTCATATGCTAAATGGAGGCGTCTAGATGAATAACCCCCTCTCCTAACACTGATCTGATGAATACCTGCTCAGATAAATACAGATGAAGCTCAATGGACTCTTGAATGGAAGCCCTCAAAAACGCACAGATTCAGCTGGTCTCTCACAACCTCAAATATGCTCAACACTAAAGAAGATCTCGCTCTCCAATGGCAGAAAATGTTGAAACCCTTGTCTCAGAGAATATCACGGAGAAGCCAAATAGCAAAGTCAAATAACATAAGTGAATGAATTTGATTTGCCTTCATTTTTCTTTATAAGCCAAAATGCATGACTTCCAAGAAGTGACGCCCTTTTTGCCATTTAAATATATTATAATATATTTAAGTCACTTTTTTCAATAGTCTCCACTTAAATACTTTGGGCGCCCAGCTTTAAGTGATTTAATTAATCACTTTATGAAATATTTTATAAGTGGCGTCACTTTATGAAAGTCAATTTGACTTTATAATAATCCATTAAGTTAAATATTAATATTTAACTTAGCCACTAAAAAATTCATAACTTCCTCCAAACTTAGTATCTTTTCGTGCCGTCAGAAGCTGGCGAACACTGAACTCCAAACGTTCGTATTGAATCCCATACTGAAGTTGAAGGGTTGAGAAGGACAATACCCACCAAAAACGACCACTGACCCTCTAACCAAATCCTATCAACCTACAAGGGTCCGAGAGATAGGCTAACTCGATATGCTCCTGAACTGAGCTATAATGGGGACATTACACCTTGTGAGGGAGTTATCAGGTTCTTCAAATGGTAGTTTATGGTGTTTTCTTCTCAGGGACTTGGTGATATTCAGGGTTTTCCTTTTGAAGGTGTTTTGGACTCAGTTTATGCATACTTACTATTTTTAGTAAGTCGCTCAGTTTTTGGGGTCCAGTCTTACTATTTATAGTAAAGCACCCTGATGAGCAGAGGATTCAATGGGCTACCTTTTGGCGCTGATAGAATTAATTAATGTTGATTATTAAAGGAGTTATGATATTTCAATTATTATTAAAGTGGTTATTATAATGACCTTATTTGACATTATTATAAAGGCCTATTTAATAATATTAAAGTCAAATCATTAAGTCATTAATATGAGTGCCCAAATGAATGATATAATATAAGGCAACAAAAGCAAATACATTTTATTATATTAAATTGATTAAATTGCCTTGGGAGTCGTGCAAATTCAAGAGGAGATATAAAAGCTTTGTAAAAAGCATGTTCAAGAGTTTGTGTGGAGGAGAAACAAGGGTTTCTTGCTGCTCCAAATCAATCTTGGAGAATGTGTCTTCTCTCAGATTCAAGCATTCTACAGGTGTGAAATACCACCCAAGCTTTGCTCATTCAGGTGGCTTCAACCAGAGGTCACATTTGTGCTTCAAAGAGTTACAGGAGAGTTTCAAATTCAAGGGTTTGAATGATATATCAGAATAATGCAAATATATTGATCATTATTTTAAGAGCAAAGAAAACTATAGGAGAACTTCAATTAATAGGTGGTTGTCAGGCAAGGGTTTTGGCAATTTAATTGTATGCAGCTTTGCACTAGGCGTGGGGATTGGTGATAGTGATCGTTGTTGGAGTTTATTATCATTGTTGTTGCTTTTATACTGCTGCAAATTTTATACTTCATTCTGGCATCCATTTTAGAGGGTTTCAAGGCATATCTTACCTATGAGTTCATGATTTGTAACCCCCAAATTTTTGGGTATTGTTGTTTTAAATAATAGGGGATATTTTATGAACTAGGTTGTCAATATTTAGTGAAAATACTGAGTATCTAAGCTGATATAAATATCTGGAATTTTCAGTTGTGTATTCCCTGTGTAATGATCAGTTTTTGAGTTGAAAATTATTATTGCAATATCTTTTATTTTGCTGCATTATATTGTTGTATCAAACATTGCAAATATATCAGAAAATCATAAAACAAATAAAAACAGATAGGCAAAAATCCAGAAAGTAAATATCCTATCAGGGGTGGGATATTTCAATGATGCCAAGTTGTGAAAACTAGCAAAGTTATTACTTAATGGAACTTTCTCCACTTGACACCAAAAAGTGGAACTTTTATAACTTGACACCAAAAAGTGAAACTTGTGGAGGTTTTTGCCATCAGCGTCAATTTTCAAATGATTGACTCACAACTTTGAATTTCTTTTAAATTTATTACATTTTTCATTTTCAAACATTGATTTTAAAATTTTCATTTTTCACTGCCTTTCATCTTTCTAAATTCCATTTTCATGTGTAAAAAGCTTAAAACTGCTCTAGTAACCTTTTGCCTCTGCCATGCATTTCCTTTCACTGAATAAGTGAAAAAGAAACTTTCTAAAAATAGAAAATTTTGGTTTTTGTGCTTCTTTTCTCAATTCAAGACAGCAAAATAAGAAAAAAGCATTTTTTTCTAAAAATGGAAAGTTTACTCTCTGACAGACACTGAAACTTCTTGAGTTGAATATTGGACCCTGCAAAATGACCACTTTATCATTGGAAGATGATCCCCATATATGATTCTATCTCAATTAGCTGGAGAAGATTTGCATTATCTTGAATCCTTCTTTCCTCTACTTGTGCTAGTGTTTCCTTTAGGATTCAGAATTTGATATCTCAAGATGAGCAACCTGCATACATCATTTAATGTACCAACACCTAAGGACTTGGCTAATTTGACAATAAAGACAACATAGTTGACATTGATGTGACAAGAGTGCCTTGGCTTTTGGCTATAAGCATGATTGCAAACAAAGTTTTCTAGGAGCACCAATAGTGTAAAGAGAAAGATCATTGATCTTCAATTACTAAAGTATGCTATAAAGGAGGTTGGCCTTGCAAATGTTGTGTAGATAGTTATTGAAGTTGACCGAGGTTTCCTCTACCTAGATTGTCTATATTCAATAAACCATGGTGTTGACACTTGGACTTGGCAAAAATTTAACAAGCCCATTTTTGTCTTGGACTTGCCAACTTAAAAAATTATTGAAAAAACTCGTGATATTGGATGTCATATCAAAACAACTTCATATACACACAAAAACTAATTAGTTAGATCTATAATACGTTTGTATACAATGAAATATGAAAAGAAATCCACAAACTTCAAACTTGAACCTTAATACGAAAGAAAAATTGCTTTGATATACTTAAAAGTGTTTTTTGTACACATACAATGGGTTAAGAAATTCATGTCTATGATACCAGCAAAAAAATATAGAAAAAACAAACTAAGGTTGAGAGGAGTCACTCCTCCCAACATTAGATACAAGTTGTTGAACCTTGAGCCTCTACATGTACATCAAAGAAACAACCACAACCACTGTATCTATAGAAGAGGTAGCAACATCTTCTTGGACAACTTTGTTTCTAGTTGCATGGACTCACACCTCTTCATCCCTCATCACCAGAAGCTCCACCTCATGATCAGCCTAATCAACCAATGCATGGTCCTCTATTGAAATGGAGTCATCCTTGGTGACCCACTCAGATATGGAATCATACTCCTCTAACCTCATGCAAGTTAATTCTTCATTTGTAACTAAAATCCTCTTGTGGTGGAGGTGCAATTTGTAATGCAAAATTACGTCATTCATTGTTTGCATTGAAAAACTATTGCACTTTTTATAAAGTGTATGTGCTCAAACATGGTCCAATTGTGCTCACAACAAAAGCATTTTATGTTTGGCTCAAAAATCAAATGGTAATTCTCTAAAGATTGGTCACCCTAGTGCCAATTTTTTCCTATCGTGCATCTAAAATGATAAAATTAAAATGTTTAAGATTTACAATTTAACATTTAATAACAAAGAAGGAAAATCTGCAATTTTAAAATCAATGTTTCAAAGAATGCAAACTTTACCTAGCCTAGAAGTTGTCCTTATTGACTTGCATATGTCTCAAGAAAAGAGATCTTCTAGTGTTAGTTTGTAAATCTCAGATTTGAACATGATCTTCACCCTCAAAAATGGGTTCTACTCCATAGCTTCTATTATGATGTAGAGGCCTCCCATATCCTACTCGTCAAACTTGAAGCTCTCAATAAATTGCAAGGCTAGGTTGAAGAAGTAAGCACAAACATGAAGTGGCCTACATGAATATGTCTTATCCAATGCTAGTCTATGATATGCCAAAAGGACCCATATTTGTCCTCAATGGCATCATAGAAATGTCCAATATAATCCTTTGATTGGTTCATTCCCTCAAAATTGTACCCCATTGCTAGATTTTCTCCATCAACAATACAAAGGATAGAAACCAATGGCTCAATTGCTTATAAAAAGTCAAATTTCAAATAGTTAAAAAAACAACCCTAGTTACTCTATACTTAAGCCTTAATATGTACATGAGGAAAAAATAAAATTTGTAAACACTTAAAAAGGAAAATGAAAAACACAGCAAAGCAACAACAATGTACTTTGAGTAAATAAAAAAAAATATCTTCACCCCTATCCCTCACAATAACCCTAACATATCTATGGTGATAGCTCCTATTTCAACTTCTTGTAGCCGTGGTCTTTTGAACCCTTCCCTATTATCAAGTACAAACTTGATTGATGTCTTTGCAACAAGAACTTGTTTGGGAGTTGTCCTTGGGTCTACAACAAATGCAAAAATTTAATGTTCTCCTATGGTGGCATGGGAGGAGAAATTAGTTGGTAATGTTGGTAGTACAATTCACGGTTTTTCTCCTAGTAGTACTTTTCCCAAGAAATATTTTTCTTTCATAGTAGATATGAGGGTTGCCCGAGCATGAAAACCTTAAAGGTTGGTTGCTTCAATTACTTTGTCCAAAAGGGACTTCATTCAAATGATTTACATGGTTCTCCAAAGAAGGATCAACAAAGGGTGTTAGCCTCAATTTCTATTGGTAGGGCTAGAACAAAGTTGAAGAGTGCTAGTGGGTCAGTGGCTAGATATGGTCCTACCCATGGTGATCTTAATGATGCTAGCCGCCAAGTTGGACATGCATATTCTAAATTTGTGGGCAGTTAAAAAAATAAAGGATGGCCAATTTAGTCAATTACTTTGAAGGAAAGGTAGTATCAATCTATTTCAACTACTAAAGCTTCATTTGGATAGAGAGGATCTAAAAGATATATGATTAATGTAGTTGACAAGATTCTAATTTAAGAGATGAGTAGTGAAGTGGTGGAGGAAAGCTGAGCACTACTCAAAATTGGCATTTATTTGCACACCCAATAATATTTGGTCTATTTAGTTGGAGTTGCACCATACGATAACTAAATCTTATAAACCCTTTCTTTTTGAGCCTATTGTGATTTTTCCATATGCTCAAAGATTTTTCATTATTGTATTTGAATCTAATGTAGGAAGAGATGGTATTCTTTCTAAGGGTCATTGGGCATGGGGGAGAGCCTCTCTGTATCAAACCCTAATTCTTGAAATTTGATCCTTTTTTAAAAAAATCAAGGTTTTGCTAGTATAGATGAATTTTCCCAATCTTTCTTTGCATTTTTGGCTTTCTTCTTCCCTGCAAAGCATTTGAAAGTAACATCTTGATTATGAAATTTTATCCTTTAGGTGTAGAAATTGTTTTGGTATTGGTAATTTGTCTAGTTCGTGTCTAGGGAGAAAAAGACAATCTTTTGGTAAGGCATCATGGAGGCAATATGTTGAGCTGCAACATCATATTATAAGCCATCCCTTGGTAGAAGCCCTATTTCCTTCCCCCAATAGGCCAGATTCACCAAGAGGAAACATGCCCTTGACTCCTAAGTGTGCTATGAAAGATGATACTATGAAGCACATGGAAGAGAAGAAAGATTGTCAGGATGTTGAAAAATCTATATTGTGAGAGACTTATTTACAAGAGTCTTATTTTTGTTCCTTTCTATTGAGGGGGATGAGGATGTTGATCTAGAGAATGTATCTCCCAAGTAAGGAGGTTGGACCACAGTTATCAACAAAAAATAGTATCAAAGAAGAATGCCTTTTCTTAAATGATTTTAAGATCACATAGGAAAAAGAGGTTAGTTAATATGTTGTGTTAGGCTTTATTTATGTTATGGTGTCTATTTTCTCAAGAAATTCCCCCTATATATTCCCCCAACTAATTAATCTATTTTAAAAAAAATTTAAAAAGTATAAAGAATTGTGTACAATCTCCTTTGAAAAAGTAAAAAAATGGGCTCCATCAATACCTAATCCACAACATCAATCCCAACACTCGAGACTTGCTCCAATATTAACTAACAAGCATTTGATTTAAATAATCTTTTTGTTGTAGCAAAGACTAGAAGCTAATGAATAAGATTGCAAACCAAGTGACACCAACTCAACTTAACTCCCTATAACTACAAACTCTTTCATTAAAAAGAGTATCCAAGTATGGTTATAAATGTATGTGGAAATGTTTCATTCATGCTACACAACTAGCTTGATCCACTCGTGTTTGACATTGTCCTCCAACATTATATTAATGCAATGTCTTAAGCAACAAGTCTAAAAAATGTTGGGATGTCTATCCATTAGTAATTCATCTGCAGAAAAATATTTTTTTGCATTATCTCTAACTACTTGTACTACATTTTCCTCCCCAAATTCTACCAAAACTACTTCCGAAATACCATATAAATAATCTTCAGTTTTGATCACCCCTAAAGCATCAATGAAGATTATCCCAGATGAAGAAGATACAAAAAGATTGGTAGCATCTATTTTTTCTATCAATCCGTCCATTAGACATGATAAGACAAACCTTCTTCCTCTATATATCCTATTGCTCATCAATAATTGGCTATACATCAGCCACCTCCATCAAAATTGGTCCCTAGAGATCATAAATAGAAGGAGCTTTGAAATCTTGACTAGCTACAATAATTGTATTAACAATTACTTGCCGATAATGGGATCTAAAACAAAAAATAAAGACATTTTAGGGTTTATAAAAACAAATTGAAGAAATGTAAACCCTAAATGAAACTACAAAAGTCGAAATAAAGAATTATCATAAAAAATGACAAATAATAAAATGTTGTTACATTAAAAGAGATGTCACAAAAATACCAAAAATCACCAATTGCATTCCTTTGCCAATTTGTAGCTTCCTTCGTTCTAACTCATGCTTTCCAATGATGGTTGGGGACCATGAGATCTATGTTAGACAACCCAAGTGCTCAAATTACAAACACTAGGCCCAAAGCTAGTAGATGAGAACTATTTTTTGAAGGGACTCTAATTCCATCTTCAACTCCCTCGCAATCTCATGGCCAACATTCTTGCATAATCAAACACTACATCCAAGTATGGTATTTGAAGCAATTAACGCTCACTAGAAAATCCATACCACAAGGTCTACGAAAAACTTTCCCTTTCTTTGTGCTTGACCTATCATGCTTCCAAGTGGGGTGTTTCTTTTGTGGCTCTGACATATTAAAATTGTAAATCCTACACCATAGGGAGAGAAAAATGTAAGGGCTAATTAAATGCAAGCAACAAAGCTAACAAAAATGCAAGAATTTTTTTTTTTAAATCTGAAAAAAAGGGAGAAAACAAAAATGCAAAGAAATTTATTGTTTCTCATTGAGCACATATCCCTAGGTTTTTACTTTTATATGTTTAATTTTTCAAATTTAAAATTTAAAATGTATAAAATTGAAAATAAAATGATAAAATGTACAGAATAATGAATAAGACAAAAAAATGAAAATTTTCAATTTATCTTGCCTCGATGCTTGAAGTTGGAAGTTGAAAAGGTCTATCATGTCCCTTTCTCACACAAAAAATTATTTAGCCATTAGCTTATTTCCCATAAATTCCCACAAGCTAATTGGCATTAAAAAAGGGAAAAAATTTAAATAATTAAGTTGTCAAAAGTTACCTTTTATATCTTATATTGACAGCTTAAATTAATTATTTAAGAAGTTACTTTAAGTTGTACTAAAAAGGAGGTGTTAGGGTCAAAGGGGAAAAAGGTGACCTTTTTGCACACTTTAAAATGTTTGAAAAATATTAAATTGAATTTGGAGAAAAAAGAGATTAATATTATATTCACCGAAAAAGTTATAAAAAGGAGGTTGATGTGGACAGAAAAGGGTTACCAATTTCATATTTGCTATTTGCTCTAAGTGAGACTTGAGTTCTTATATATATTAAGGACAAAAACCCTCTAGAAATACCAATTTTGGGGACGAAAACCCTCCTAGTTGGATTTGATGATTTCATCTTGAAGTCACAAGTATTGAGTGGTTTTCTAGCTGTCATTTCAATGGATATTTTTTTATGTGTTTCAATTTTGGAGGTGTTGAGAAAATCTATACCACTTTTCTCCATGGTGGGTTGTACCACCCCTTGCTGACTATTCCTTTCCTAGGTGGTCTTACTGCTGCAAAAATAAATTATATTTGACCATCATAAGGGTTTTAACTTGCTGATATTTGTTTCTTCTAGCCAGTGTTTGCAGGCTATACAAGTTTGCGAAGGTTGGGAGGACTTCCCTTGGGCCATACCATGTGCTTGCTAGTCATACCAAGTAAAGTGAGGTGTTGGAATGAGGATACAAAGCGTTCTATTTTAGGAGATGCTTTTTTGAGAAAACTTTACTATGTAATGTCCCCTTTTGGGATTGCCCTAGATCTTGCCCTAGATTCACAAATATAATGTATTTAGGGTTATAACTTACCACTTAAATGCTTCAAGAAAGATAAATCCTGGTTTAGATCCTGCAATCATGTTAGATAATATTGGAAATATAATTCATATGATCAATAAATAATAAATGCCTATCTATTTAAGCTATACAAAATACATAACTATCAATATCCATAATGCATAGTGGAAGCTTTAATCATAATAGGACTTGGATGAGACACATGATAAGTCCGCCCGAAGCTATCCATCTAAGCCCAAAGGCACACAACGTCCAACCAAGACAACTCACCCCTTGGCCCCAAGTGGCAAGAACATCCAACCAAGACAATTCCACCCTTGGGGTGGCCTACTTAGTGGATACTTGTACCTGCTTTTCCTATCCATGATGTCTTGTCCATCCCTCTTATGATTGAAATTCCTTGAATCCCCCCCTAACAACCAATCATAGTTTGGATTGATAGGAAAGCCTTGAAAGGGGTGCCTATAAACTACTCAACCCATCTAAGCCCAAAGGCGCACAACATCCAACCAAGACAACTCACCCCTTGGCCCCAAGCGGCAAGAACGTCCAACCAAGACAATTCCACCTTTGGGGTGGCCTACTTAGTGGATACTTGTACTTGCTTTTCCTATTGATGTTGTCTTGTCCATCCCTCTTATGATTGAAATTCCTTGAATCCCTCCTAACAACCAATCATAGTTTGGCTTGCTAGGAAAGCCTTGAAAGGGGTGCCTATAAACTACTCAACCCATCTAAGCCCAAGAGCGTGCAGCGTCCAACCAAGATAACTCACCCCTTAGCCCCAAGTGACATGAACGTCCAACCAATACAATTCCACCCTTGAGGTGGCCTACTTAGCATGGGAGAGCCCGTAAATTGCATCTCCCTAATCTACTTCCTTCAACCTTACGTTTGATTAATTATAGGATAAGACATACATAAACATCTATATAATCTATTACCCATATTCATATTAAAGAACCATAATTACTTATAAAGCTCAATAATTGTTACAAGCATCATTATTGCATAATTGTATATAATTCACACATATATATAAATATATATATAGATATATGTATATGTATATGTATATGTATATTTGATTTTATTTATATATATATATGTGTGTGTGTGTGTGTGTGTGAGAGATGTATGTGTACTTATATTTAACTTCCCTTATTGATTTATCATTTATCTTCATCTATCTTCCATTGAACTGTCTTCTTCATACATACTTTCCATATCAGACTTCTTATTCCTTCTTCCCAAATCTGGGTATATCATATTAATGTATTTTCTACTATGCTCAGGAAATACTCCTATTTCTATCATTATTCGTTGTTTATATATCTGTGTTTAAATCTGATTATATTCCATTTTGTTGCCTTTTCTGAGTGCAGATTATTATTTATTTATGAATGTTTTTCCTTGATTGCCTGTCCCCACTCATCTATTCCACCTTTAATATCTCCCACATTCATTAATATAACAATAGACACACCTTTTCATAATTGCTTATCCTTGGAAAGAGTCATGACTATTCACATATTAATTATCATTCCTTTAATAACTAATCCACAGCCCTTTACCAACTATAATTTCTGCTAACTTTACAAATATTGATCGCTGCTTTTTAGGTTCCTAATCGCTTCATATAGACTTTTGATCTCCAACGCTGCATCTTTAGTTCCTCCCCATACTACTTTTATCGCTGCTTTGTGTTTATTTATTGCTGCTATTTTCAAACACTGACTTCACCTCTTTGTAGTGGTCGGCCAGAACAAGAGGGGTATGAAGATTAGTTAATAAACTAATCTTGTTAATATTGTTTTATATTATATGTTTCTTATTAAAATATATTTATTATTATTATTTTTATATTAGTTTTATATATATTTTAATATTTATATATTATAATGATTATAATAATAATAAAATTGTCAATATTTATACTTTAAATATCTATATTGTTGATTATTGCATTTTAATGTTTGGTTTTTTTATACTTTAGTGTTGCAATTGATCATGGCAGGGGCATGACAGTCCACCCTACCCAAGATTGTTTGTCCTCAAGCAATCACAATCTAGAATGCTCCTAAAGTTACCACGATCCCAAATCAACCTTGTAGAATTGTATCACTCCTTGTGATGTAATTAGCTTTTGTTTTGATACTTTGATGTATTTAGGAGTTGAAAATTTTGTAGCTAGTTATGTCCAATTTAATACTGCAATGATGTCCTTGGAGATTGGTTGTTAGTATATTGTTAGTTCTAAAGTATAAAGACAATTTATTGTCTTATGTATTACTATTTCCCAATAACTCTCAACAACAAAACCAAGAGTTGGAAATTGATACAACCTATCATTTAAGATAAGCTTTCTCTCATATCCAATTCTTGTCCCATCTTCCAAATCAATTGGAGGTTATTACTCCTCATATCTTGGGAAAGTATTGTTTTAATTTACCTAATTCATTTAAACAATTTTTGAAAGGTGAGAATGATCCTGGGTTTTGTGTGTTATGGACCAATAATGTAACTCAACATGGGCTTATGTAATAATTTTGTTGTAGCTTGATTTGTATCAAGTTCATGAATGTAGAGCTACTCTAATCAGGAAAAAGAGCTTAGGAGAAGAACACCCTTGGATGAAATGATCTACTCTAGATATTACACATAGGGGTGAATTTGGTCCACAAGGCAAAGTCCACTAGATCAATTTGTAGGTTACAAGGTAGATCATATGTGGTATGAACTTGATTGTACATTTTATCTTGTTCATAACAAATTACTCTTTATTAGAACAATTGTGTTCTTGCTTTGGGAAATATTTTAATATTTTGATGGCTTGATTTCTTGATGAGTGATGATTGCTTGATTTCTTGAGGGATAGATGAGTGATAATTGCTTATTGAATGTCAATGAATTGATTCATCCCTTATATTCATTCCTCGAAGGAATCACCACCCTTCATGGCTGCCTTTGATAATATTACTTGACTTCCAAGTTGATTGTTAGATTTATTTCCTATTGATGATTTCTTTACAAGGAGAAGATTCCCCCTTGTTTATATCTTATTGTTGAGGGATTCATAGTCTTTCACATTTGAAGGGTCGCACATCATTACAATTCTTGAGAGCCTAATTTAATTCTCTTGCAAAATTACTTAATGTTCTATCCTTAATTTGGATTCTTCAAATGATGGTATGGATGTCTCTCTCAAATGAAATGCTCCTCTTTCATTATTCAAGTTTGAGGGGAGTCACAGCTTTTCACTTAAATAGTTACAACTCTTCACTAATTCAATTTTAGATAAGTTGATTTGTTAGTGTGAGGCATTTTAACAAAGAAAGTTTTGAACATTTTCATAAAGCATATGGAGTAATCTTGTTGAAGACACATCTAGCATGAAGCAAACACATAGATATACGCAATACATGAAGTATATAAATACATGCAAGACACGAAGCATGACGCATACACGTAATACATGAAGCATGAAGCATGCACGTGAATACACGTAATACATGAAGCATACACATAAATACACATAAGACATGAAGTAGGAAGCATGCACTTAAATACACATGAATACAAAGTATACACATAAATATACGTAAGTTGCAAGGTATACACATGAATACACATATGTCATGAAGTATACGCATGAATACATGTAAGTCACAAAGTATACACATGAATACACGTACGTTGCAAGTATACACTTGAATACACATAAGTCACGAAGTATACACTTGAATACAAGTAAGTCATAAAGTATACACTTGAATACACGTAAGGCACAAGATATACATCAATACATGTAAGTCGCAAAGTATTCGCATGAATACATGTAATACATAAAGTATACATAGGAAGCATGAAGCACACATGTGAATACACGTAATACATAAAGTATACATAGGAAGGGCACACACATATAGAAATGCATTATTGGCCTACTTAAGAAGGTCGAATAGTTAATTCTAATTAAAATTGGTTTGTACACAAGCTGGCAGGATTAAGGCTCTAATATAAATTGTAATGTCCCCTTTTGGGATTGCCCTAGATCTTGCCCTAGATTCACAAATATAATGTAGTTAGGGTTATAACTTACCACTTAAATGTTTCAAGCAAGATAAATCTTGGTTTAGATCCTGCAATCATGTTAGATAACATTGGAAATATGATTCATATGACTAGTACATAATAAATGCCTTATCTATTTAAGCTATACAAAATACATAACTATCAATATCCATAATGCATAGTGGAAGTTTTAATCATAATAGGACTTGGATGAGACACATGATAAGTCTGCCCAAAGATATCCATCTAAGCCCAAAGGTGCATAGCGTCCAACCAAGACAACTCACCCCTTGGCCCCAAACGGCAAGAACATCCAACCAACAATTCTTGGTTGGGCGTTCCTGTCGCTTGGGGCCAAGGGGTGAGTTGTCTTGGTTGGACGTTGCGTGCCTTTGGGCTTAGATGGGTTGAGTAGTTTACAAGCACCCCTTTCAAGGCCTTCCTATCAAGCCAAACTATGATTGGTTGTTAGGAGGGATTCAAAGAATTTCAATCATAAGAGGGATGGACAAGACAGCATGGATAAGAAAAGCAGGTACAAGTATCCACTAAGTAGGCCACCCCAAGGGTGGAATTGTCACGGTTAGACGTTCCTGCCACTTGGGGCCAAGGGGCGAGTTGTCTTGGCTGGACGTTGTGTGCCTTTGGGCTTAGATGGATAGCTTCGGGCGGATTTATCATGTGTCTCATCCAAGTCCTATTATGATTAAAACTTCCACTATGCATTATGGATATTGATAGTTATGTATTTTGTATAGCTTAAATAGATAAGGCATTTATTATGTACTAATCATATGAATTAAATTTCCAGTATTATCTAACATGATTGCAAGATCTAAACCAAGATTTATCTTGCTTGAAGCATTTTAGTGGTAAGTTATAACCCTAACTACATCATATTTGTGAATCTAGGGCAAGATCTA
>CM021102.1:777029169-777267510 GCA_007115665.2 Sequoiadendron giganteum
GTTGTTGGTGCATTGGTTTGTGTGTCAGGGTTTTTTGTGCATAATGGTGATGGCTAGCTTCCTAGATTTGGACGCCTAGCTCTTAGGGACCTTTTGCAAATGATTTGAGGTGTTTCGGATGTGTGGTTGGAGAGATATGTGCATTTGAAGGGGTGCTGATTGGTGTTTGTGCACATTGTTCTTTCATATCAGTTTGCTGCTACTTCATATCAGACCTCGTATTTTCATTGTTTTATCATACTTTCATGATGCCTTGTCTGATATAGTAGCACTAATCAGCTATCTCTTACAAGCATTTTTTATATTATGCTCCCACTGGATAAGTGGTTGAGTTTTTCTTTACTTTTTGTTGTCTGCTAAAAAGTGGAAGTGGTTGGCTATGCCGCCTAGTACTTTGCTTTACTTTACTTTCCTATAGCCCGCTGAAAAGTGGAAGTGGTTGGCTTTGCCACCAAGTACTCACATTTTCTCAATTGGTTGGCTTGCCGCCAATAACTCTTGTACTTCCAGCATTTGATATTGTAATCAAATCCCCTTACATCATATGCTCTCACCTTGCCAACTACAGGATCTAGGTGATTAGAAAATGAAGGGTTGCTTCCAGTTTGCTTATCTTTACATTGGGCTAACGCTAACGGGTGAAGTTTGTGTGAAAAATTTGGGAAAAAACTAAGGGGGTATATTTCCATCCAACCCTATCAGCTCCTTGCACAAGAACATTCATCTCCATTGAAAAAATTAATGGAAAACCAAGTAGAGTGAAAATAGTTTGAAAGTAAATGAGAAAGTGAAAAAAATCTCAAAATAGTGAGTGTTTTAAAGTGTTAGTACCTTTTTGGGGTTGAGAATGATGTGTTTTTTTAATGATTTTTTAAAATAAGTGTTGTCAAGTGCATAGTCAAGACTCACAAGTCCTAACAATGGACTCAGCGAGTCTATGAATCTAGTCTATGGACTCACTGAGGTTGCCTTGGACTCAAACTTGTGAGTTTGGCCAAGGACTCAATTAGTCTCAACAATATGCAATAAACAATGCATTAAAATACACTAAGAAATTTAAATTTGGATAATAAATGGTGATGAGCATTAAGGAATTATATAGGCTTGTGGAGAGGAGAATGACCTCTTATTTCGTATTGTTGAGAGGACACTTGAGTTTCAAGGGACATTGCAAGTCATGATTATGACTCATGAGTAGACAATGTGGGTGGAGGCCACAAGATCATGAAGGCTGTGGTGGTGACATATGAGTTTTGTCCAAATGTGAGGTGCATTTTTTCTTGTGTAGCACTTGTTTTTACCATTATTTGCCAAGGCAAAATTGAATCCCCAGGCTTGAGATAGGTACATAAGACCATTGATAATATGCTTGGCTAGATGAAGGCAGCAATTTGTGAGAGATCCACTTTTGCTTTCTCTAACTAGTAAATTCAACACAACCCATTGGTCAAAGAAGGTGGGAGAAGATAAACACCTCACTACACATGGTGGCATATGCAATCAATCCTTGATGGTTTGAGGAGATCCCTAGGAGAGTAATCCTATTGATAATGAGGTGGAGGGATTACTTAAATCATTTAATAAATTCTGGAGAGAAAGTTAAATTTAGGCTAGGTGGAGTGCATTTGCTAGGCTCATAGGCTACAAGATCCACCATTGGGGAGGATGGACTCACTCTATCATAGGATGACCCTAGAAGATACTGTCAACCACATGGGGGTTTGGCAATGCTATGAACTCTCCCTATGCCTCTTTTCATCGGTTACTAGCTCATCTGCTACTAAAAGACATTGGTCCTCTTAAAAAATTATCCACTCTACCAAGAGGAATTGAATCACCACTAGGATAGTGGAGAAACTAGTTGTTGTACATGGTACCTTGGACCTCCAAGACTGCAAGACAAGTGCTCATGCAAGGAGAGTCTAGTCACATGATGAAATGTGGAGCCTAAGGAGTCAAACCTAGTAAATGAGGATCAGATGGCATGGAAGATTGGTTAGGGTTCCACTGGAAGAGCCAGCTGATTCAGAATCAGAAAGCAGCGAGCTACTAAGGCTTATGAGAGATATTTCTGATATTCTAATTATTGAGCTAGTTGCTTCACTCTTGCAGCTTAGTATTTTTCCATTATTCAGATAGGATTGTTATATTTTCTTGTTTCCATTTTGTTCTTTGAGATCTGCAGTTATTTTCACAAACAGTAACCATTAGATATTACCTACTCATATTTTTCAAACTTATAGTTTTCAATATTCAAGGTCATTGATGAATGAGAGTTTTAAATTTATTGTGTTTATATTTGCACTGCAGCTCTGTTTAATGCTTAACAATGCTCAATTGTGCATTTGAAAAGTCATCCAATTTGTATTTTAAATTTTTGAGATATGCATGTTTCCGTCTCCTGCATCGTCCCATAATCCAGGTATAACTTTTGCTGCACTGGAAACATGTTTCCCCATACCAAAAACTCAGAGGAATTTAGTTTGATTCACTTTGATAAAAATTACAACAAATATTCAAGGATTTGTTCTCTGTAGACTTAGAATTTACAACTATGTGATTTGAAAAAGCTGCAGTAAAGCAATGATTTAGAAAATGCTAATATTGTAAACTTACAGCTTGGTGATTTTTAAAGCACAACAACAGTGTAATCAATTAAAAATTCTGAAGGAGTGTTAACTTGTTCAGAAAAAACAAAAATTTGCAACTGAGATACAGAGATGTGTTCTTTATGGGATATACTGCATTGTGATATTGATTAATATCCAACAGTGACATCCTTTTCAACACACCCATTTATACTCTTCTGACAAAATGTTTCTTGTTTATACTATTTGTCGCTAATCCACAATATGGCAGAGAAAGGAACAAACAATGGCGAAGATGAAACAGTTCTTCTGACCATCCAACAGAATTGACACAGACCAAGAACAAATAATGTGGAAATTTTATCAGTAGTGATGAGATGACTATTGCTATTGGCATCATAACAATTAACAAGGAGATGTCAGTACCTGCATGTGGTCTGGAAAAACTAAAATGATGGTTAAAGGACATAGGAAAAAATATTAATAAGGCTCTACAAGGAGATTACAATAACAAATACGATGGCATGCATGTGATAAGGCCTACTAAAGGTATGAGAAAAATAATAAATGATGTGTGCCATGTGTGAGTAGTGTAGAACTCCAGCAAAGATGACAGAAATGATTTTTGTCAGAATGAAACCAACAAGTATTGACATGTAATGTAACAGGTTCCAAGGCACTAAGCTTGATATTTGGTTCACATGGCAGTGTGACAAAGGGATAGAGTCACTTTGAGGCAAATTCTCAAACAAATAGGACAATATGATAACAATTAGAGAGGGTCTCCATCTCGATTGAAGGTTTGGCATGGCCATAGCATCTCCCCTACAAGCACAACCATAAGCAACTTTGTGCTTAATCATTGGTTCAACATGATTGAGAGTAGGTTTCACTTGCATGCTAACAATAGAATTCTTCCCTGATTTGTAACAAAGAAATCCACTTACAAGGAAAAGAATTTTTTTTCATGAATAGTGGATTTCCATTAACAGCGTGAAAGATGTAATGGAACACAGTCTATTTTTAAAAATGACAGGCTTTTATTTCATCAAACAAACACTGATCTAAAGTTTGCAAGCCTTCTAATTAACACATTTTTAATGTTAAATCTAGTGTTACAAGACTCGCCTGGACTCACCCAGACTCGACAAGTCTCGAGGCGAGCTAGGCTCGACGAGTCTAGGAGACTCGGACCCTAAGTACTCACCAGACTCGTCGGGTTTGGATGAGTCTCGAGCCTAGGACTCAGCCATTTTAATTAAATTTTTTTTTTAAATTACGATCTTTCAATGCTTGTTTGGTTTATGACATGCCCATCTAGGATTTACAAAAAAAAATTGAAAATGGTGTGTGCCATGAATGTTTGTGTGGTTTTGAATGTCTTCATTTGGGCTTGATGGCGGGGGCTCTGCCCCTCGACCCCGTTGGGGGCCTCGCAAGGGGCACTGCCCCTCGATCCCATTGGGGTGTTGCCCCCAAAGTTCAAACCCCCATCAAACTATAAGTCTAAGCAAGTGATGGGCCAATGATGAATCATGATCATAAAACCTAGAAAATACATATCCCTTGTTGCAAATCTCTGCATCTTCACAATCAAGGATTATCTTGTTTCATACTTTGGACAACTTGTTTAGTATACAAGGACGCCCGTGGACAAAGTTGGCATACTATAGTCATGGTACTGTTGAATACAGGTTAAGTCATAGTTGGCAAGAAATGCCATTTTCATAATGCAAAAATGTATCAATCATGCCCTACGCAGACAGCTCATAAAACAATCCCATCTATTGATATCCTAGCTAAGGTCAAACTAGAACATAACCATTAATCTTTTTACTTAATCGTTCCTCTTTGTTAATGAGCTTTACAACAAAACATTCAATCTTGAAGCCTTCAAGAAAACTTTAATAATAAATTCCTCACTTGAATATACACACCAGTCACTACGACACAAGCAAATATCATGGCTATATCATCATACAGGACCTATCTTAGACGTTAGCACATGACTTGCCATGATGTTGGGATGAGTAATGCAAGCTCTCTGAGCCATACACTTATATTTTTAGTTTTGATATTTGTTTTGATGCCATGGATTTCATAATCCATGAATTTTGTATAAATTTGACAATATTTATATATCTAAATGTGTTATTTTCTTCAGCTGAAGTTTGTGTTTATACTTATTTGATCGATGTATACTTGTATATGTGATCAAAGTAGCTTCTATTTGATGAGGTTATTGTGTCTTTAAGGTTTATTTATTAAAGGGTTTTAAATCCTTAAAAATCTCTGACTTTCTTGGGTTTTTCAATTTGTCAAGTCTGCATCGAAATTGGGCACCAAATCTGAGGCCGAGTCAAAAATCAGCTTGCCAAGTCCGAGGCGAGTGAGTCTTGTAACACTAAATAAGAATTTTTACAAATATTGATATAAAAGATATGAATAACTTTGTGTTTGAATTCTTGTTTGTTTCATATTGATAAAAAGACAAGAAAACAGGTGCGCATAAAAATCCATGTATGCTGATTCTAGTATTTCACAATAGAAATCATTTTTGACAAAACTGAGTGGATAGGGCATGCTTACCAAAATTAGTCCAATGATATTTGTTGGTTGTCCAGAAAATACAGGCACTCTGCTGTGTCCTTTCTCTAATAACATAATCATCTTTTCCCTGAATCAGAGAATGAGAAGCATGAGAAGAAATGTTAAGAATAAAATCTTTGTAAATTAAGTCATAGAAAGCATTTGGATGCAACAATCATACCTATCAAGAGTTTCATCAATATCAAGAGAGAATGTTTCAGAAATCGGAGTCATTGCATGCAATGCTGCTTTTCCAGCTAACTCCAATGCTCCAGAGATAATGCTAGTTTCATGATGTGATAATTCTCCCCCTTTTCCAGCCTATAATGTGAACAAGAAAAGATCAAATCTTTTGTCTTTCACTCTTCCCAAATTGAATCAGTTTATAAAGACAATCCATTATCAAGTTACCCAGAAAGATAATTAACACAGGTAACACAACTTTTCCTTGCCAACTTTATAGTAGATCATTAACTTGGTTAAAATGTGGTGTATGGAAATAATTTTGAACAAAAAGTTGAAAATTATAACTATATCAACCAAATTCAATTCTTGAAAATATTGTTACATGGCACGTGCATAGAAGCTCATGGTTCATAGATTTTACCACTAAATCTGCAACTACTTATTAGGTTTGTTCTATTTTCAGACTCTTGAATTATAATAGTTGCTTCTAGGCTCTTTTATGTTCTGAGTTCAAAAATCGCAATATAGACACATGAAACTTGAATCTTTCCAAGAAGTAAAGTAGTGATCTTTTTACATGATTAAAATTTTAGAACTGATCATAAGTCCTGCTATCAACCACAACTTGCATGAGTAAAACACTTGTTAGATCAAATTTAATTTGTTTCACTTGTATAAAAATTCCCAAGAACCAACGATACCATCAACCTGACTAAGCCTAAAAACTGGCACTGCAACTATGCTGATCACCAGTCTCTAAGAATTACTTACCTCATTCCCATGCATCGTCACAAGAGTCTGCAACTCAGCTCTGCGAAAAAGAGCAGCATGACCATCACCCAATAAATAATCCAGAATCTGCAATTTATAGGTGCATTAGCTTGGATAGAAAAGTGTTCTAGAAATTTCTAGTTATCTATTCTATTCCAACATCAATCTTTACATTTATATCTAACTCTAAATACACAGAATCATTTATGGAGGTGGAAACCATAATAAGCTTGAGCAAACGAAGTTTATAGGGGCCAAGGCTTACAATTACCAATGTCAAAAACTGTGACAATATAATGTGATAGTGTGACATGAGAATTGAAATCAATAACCTATTATATTCATCCTTAGTGTGGCTTTATTTCAGATAACTAATGAAAACCAGTGAAATAGCACAGCATCAATGTGTAACATAGAAGACAAATAGATGATAAAGAAATCATACCTTGCTTATTGGGAAAGCAACTGGAAAGCAGAACCAAACAAGCCCACGAACTACTGGGGCCATTGTTGCCCCAACTGCTAAACCATACCGAGTAGAAATAGATTGTGGGAGAATCTGATTCGCCCAAAAGGTAGTAGATAATTATTATAGTAGATATTAACCAATGTGTTCCGATTCCAGCATAATAAAGAGAAGAAATGAAAACAAAGCATGTATGAAGTTCATCACATCAAAGATACTTATAGAATTTACTATGAAAACAAAAGCAAACAAGAAGAGGCTAGAGCCTTAACTTACTTCTCCAAACAGAAGAATAAGAGTCACAGATACAAGAACAGTACCCCAATCTGACATGAGTGAATCCAAAAAAAGAGGAAGTGCCTGGAAGTGTAAAGTGTGATAGAAGTACAAGTATTATTTATCTTACTAGAATATAATTTCACAGTATCTGTAACACTTAATTGTAATTATATGTATCTCAGAGACATGCTAAAACCTTAAAGATGCAAGAAAGAGTTACGTACTTCCATTGCAATGGCATTGTTTATGAGAAGAGTACACAGTAATAAATGTTGTCTTCTTACCACAGGCAATATTTTAGCTGCCAAAAGTAGAAGACAATGAAATTAAATATTTTTATACTTAACAATACTCTGACTGTAGCTTTTAAACAGTAAAAGTCATCACTTGAGGTATGCTTGCGACATCTAGTGAATGACCCAGTAAAAGCCAAACTTGTTCCAAATAGTAACAAGTTAAAAATTTAGATAATGAAAATTTATAAATTAATCTTAAAGCAACCACTCCAAAAAAGGTACGTGAAAAAATAGAGTAATCTGTCTAGTACAAGTGACAAAACAATTTGTTATACTATCATCACATATGAAGTTATTTCTTTCACATTTATAACCAAATACTGAATGAAGATAAAAAAAAATTGCAGAGGATATTTATTTGCACAGAATTAATCTCTTTAAACACTGTACCTGAAGCATTTGCAAATTCATGGATAATATTTCATGCACCAATGACATGGAGGTTATGATAAAACAATGGCAGAGAAGGTCAACCAAGTTTATTGTCTAAGTCTGAATTTAGGGTAAGGACTGCATATTTGTTATAGTAAATAGATTCACTAAGTACGCTTATTTCTTTGCAATATCTTCTAAGTTCAAGGCAGCACAAGTGGCTAAATATTTTTTCAAAGAAGTATTTAGACACTATGGTTTTCCTAAGAACATGGTGAGTGACAAAGACAATAGGTTCCTTAGCCTATTTTAGCAGGAGCTTTTTCACTTAACAAGAATCAAGTTGACATCCATTCCAAGTTATCACTCTCAAACAGATGGGAAAACAAAGATTGTAAACATAGTTCCACGGAGCTTCGGGGACGGGGACGGGGACGGGGGGATGGCGGGGGACGCGTTTCCAAGATGGGAGACGGGGGGCCTAAATTTGGGGACGGCAGGGGGACGGCGGGGGGACGGTGGCGGGGGGTGGTGCTGAAATACATTTAGTACTTGAAAAATTAGTTATAGAAAGATGTATAACAATATAATTATATAACTATAGAAGCCTAATGAATAAGTAAAGTTAACACATTGAAACAAAACTTAAAAAACTTAAAAGTTTAAACACAATAACACATTGCAATGATATATCATTTCATTGAACTAGTGAACCACTGAACATTGAAAATCAAAATGAAAATATAGACATTGGAAATGCAACAAGAACTAGATGTTTCATAATTTGAGTTTCATAATCATGATTCATGAATCATAATTACAATCAAGTATCACTGTATCATCAATGTTCAAACTTCAAACTTCAAAAACAGAGTACGAAATGGTAAATACTAATAGTAAATGGCTCCAGGCCAATGGTTTGATGCCTTTTGAAGTCTCCCAGAAGTTTCCCTGGAGTCTCCTTGAAGTTTCCTTGGAGTCTCCCAGAAGTTTCCCTAGAGTTTCCTTGGGTGGAGGGGACGTCTGAAAGTTTCCCAGAAGTTTCCTTGGAGTCTCCCAAGAGGAGACTTCGGGGGGACGGCGGGGGGATGGCGGGGAAACGGGGGGACGGCGGAGGGACATTTCCTAGGCGTCTCCTCGTCTCGGAAACGTCCCCGTCTCGGAAACGGGTGGTTTTTCCGGGGGGACGCGTCCCCGTGGAACACTGATTGTAAATAAGTAGATTGAGGGGTATTTGAGGAATTGTAGAGTAGGACAACAAATTGGGGGAGCATTTCTACAACACTTCCCATCACATGTTCTTCCATATGATTCCATCATAGCTTTATATGGTTATGAAGCTCTAACTTTTATTTACTTAATCATCACAAACAATAGAGTGCCAAGAGCTAGAGACATGGTCAAACAAAGCAAAGAAATTTTAGAGTCACTCAAGGAAAACCTCTGACAATCATAGAACAAAGGTGATGTATGCAAATCAATGTCACACTGAGTGGACTTTTGAGGTTGAAGACATTATTTTCCTGAATCTACAACCATATAGGCAATCTTCTCTCAAGAGAAATGGAGCTGCGAAGCTCAAGCCTGGCTTCTATGAGCCTTATAGGATTGGGAAAGTTGCATATGAGCATGAATTACCATAGCACAGCAAGATGCATAATGTTTTTAATGTTTTGTGACTCAAAAGGGTACTTGAACAGCATATCACTCCTTAAGTAGGGGTGCCTCCTCTAGATGATGAAGGAAAGCATATTTTGTGAGTTAGTATTTGCTATTTATCTTGGGTAGTTTGAATAATATATGCAAAGGGATCTCTACTGCAACATCATTGCTTATTTTGTAAGTGCCCAGCCTGCTGCAATAATCGCTGCAATATTCATACATTTGGTATGCAAAGGGTTTGAATGATAAATATTGAATCTTTAATTACTATTATTCATAGTTGCTGGGAGACGCGTCTCCCCCCCTCAAAGACGTGTCTCGGAGACGGAGACCCGTCTCGGAGACCGGTACCGTCTCCGGAGACTTCTCCAGGAGGCTGGAGACTTCTACTGAAGTTTCCCGAGTACCCTGCCGTCTCTTGCTGCAAAAAATGTCGTCTCCCACTAAAATACCTAAAAAGACTTTAAAGTTCAAACATTTGAAACTTTAAAAATTAAAGCATAATGTATTTGACATGTCTAAGAGTGATTAAATTATTGTTTTGAAAGTTCAATGTCATCATATTTTCAGATTTTCTATCAATTACAAAATTTATTTTCAGATTTCTATAAATTATTTATTTTTTATTTTTTATTTATATTAAAAAAATTGGCGTCTCCAAGTACCCCCATCTCCTATATTCAAAAAAAAGGTGTACCGGTACCGGTACCGGTCTCCCGTACCAGTACCAGTACCAGTCTCGCGGCAACTATGCTATTATTCAGTATTTCATAGTTGTTCAACTACTGCATGGTTATGAATCACAAAAAATTGTAGAGTTAAAAAAGACATTATGAATATCTATCTTTGTGATCTTGGTTGGGAGAAGCTTTGACCCTAAAACAAAACAAATCTACTCCTTGACTGAAAATAAGTTGGATAGGACACATTGTTAGTAACATGCCAAGACCAACATTATATCACCAATTCATCTAAGTGTGTAATGATTGTGGAGTGGTGCATAAAAAAAGCACTCAACTTGACAAATCTCAAGGTCCTCAACAAGGATCTACACTAGAGAATGATAGTCTTCTAGAGGAACAGGTCCTAGCACCTATGCTAAGGTTACAAGTGGATAAAGAACCACTTGAACTTCTATAAAGATATTGTATCTCCTGTGGATCTCATAATAGATAAGACCCTTGAAAATATAGTGCTCCTTAATTTCCATCTCTTGGAAGCACTAGAGATAGAAAATACTATCACCGCGTCAAATATAGTGGTCCACCTCAACTCATAACTAGTAAGAATAGACCCTCAACAAGCCAAGAGGAACCCTCAATTGATGCAAGAGCATCCTTGGTCTTCGTGGAAATCTTGCATTGTTCTGAGGATAGTGGTTATATAGTCTATTTCAATTGTTTGCTTGTCTATGAATTTGTAGTTACCTATCTCTATGATAGAGGAAGTTAGCACAATTTATCGCAATTTGAAATTGTCTTTCACAATTTTGAGCATAGTTTGAATTACTATTAGTAATGAACAATGTCATGTTAACGTTTGAGGTGATCTGGATGGGTTAAAAATTGTTAATTGGCTTGAGAGCATCTACGAGTAGACAATTGTGCATAGTTGTGATTGTTTCTAGGTAGGGTAGGTTTTTTAGAGTTTGTGCCAATAGAGGAATATTTGTAAGGATTTAATTAACCATAGAAGGTGTAGGTTGTGTACCACATGGATGTTCTCCTTTGTTTTACCGTTTGAATTTGTAAGTTATTACTTCTAGCCAATGACACATTTCATGTGGTTTTGGGCTCTACACCAACATGTATCCAATGCAAACCATAGAGGTAGCTTGAGAATCGTATTTACTATTTATGCATATGTGATGATCATTTGAAGGTAGCCGAAGAGGTAAGGGAAGGATCAAAGAGGTAGAGATGTCAAAGTGAGATTATGAGGTCCAAGATGGAGATTGTGAGTAGAGAACAAGGAGTATGATGTGGTGTGTGATCATGCAGTATATAGGATGATAGTGGATGTGTAATCATGCAGTATATCCAACCATGATTCCAAATAATAGTAAGAAAAAAAGAAATATCAGTACAGTCATGCCAAATTAATCCATTTTAAGGCAAAGTAAAAAAAACCTCAATTCTGATGCTCTATACATGTGTAAATATTTAATTAATTACTAAAAGTAAAACATTTTTTATTTGTAATAAAAAGAATGAATGCAACCTAATTGCTTTGTATCAACTTATGTCCATCAATATTCACTCTTAACCTTTAAGAGAATTATGATTGTAAAATTAACAACTAATTCACACTAACTACACAACAAAACCATATAATGGATGAAGCCACCCAAGAGCACCCACCTTACAAACGAAGAATTTGCAATAGGTGTAACTAATGAATTAAAGGATGAAACTCTTCCTTTCTATTTGCCCACAATATCATTAACGATATCAAAAAAACAGCCACAAATATTTACTATCACAACCTATTATTATACAATACACAATTACACACATATTTTAAAACATAGTACATAAATTCTCAGATGAAGACAATCAAACAAAACTTAGAGAATTCGTTTAAAGCTGGACACTAACAAACCAATAGCAACAATCACTGAAACTACTAGACTCCAGACACCAACTTTGAAATTTTCCCAAAACGAACATCAAATTCCATCTTATCTCATATAATTTGATATCAATCCATTAGTCAATAATGATCAAAATCCGAGAGGTTGTCATGCAATGGTAATGCGAGGCACTCCTAAGAGTACAACCTAGGTTTAAATTCCTTCGTCACAATAAGGCAGCCCATAACACCAGCAGAGTGTGTGGCGAGGTTGTAGCGTAACTATTACAGGGTACAGTTGATTGCAATCCATGTTTAAAAGTAAAACTGTTAGCAATAACACCAGCAAGCATGTGGCGAGGTTGTGTGTAACTATTACAAGATACAATTGCTTGTAATCTATTCCAAGCTCACCCCATATTACTGCATTAAAGGCATCATTTAACCCTAATCAAGATTTCCAAGAAAAGGAAATTGTATGTCTTTACAACCAAAACAACTAGGCACCAAAACACCATAGAACAATAATGTAAACAAGCAGATACACTTTTAGATGTCCCACTCACCAATGCGGTCTGACAGAAATTAAAAGCAATCTCATCTTATATAATTTGATATCAATCTATAAATTGATTGATGAGGTATTTTCAAATGTAACCCATGTTAACCCCGTCCAATATTTACCAGAGGAAGGGGAAAAAGAAAAAGCAATCTAAAATTTATGGGAGGAGATTGAAACCTGCATGCTCCCTGTCTTTCGGCTTTCCTGATTTGGAAATGACTTCCAAATCGACTAAACTTAGAGACATAAGACCCAGCGTCAGACCTGACATCAAACCAGCGAAAAGAACGAGCAGCACTACAACTAGCACATAAAGCCAGAATTCCGCATCACAGCAGTACTTCTGGGAAACCATTTTAGCTTCGAACTCCTCAGTATAAACAAAATTTAAGACCTACAGCAATTCCATCCTATACTTAACAAACCAATTTTAAAAGTATCTAAGGAATTACGTTGCGCAGAGACTTGAGTTTAAATTCGGCTGCTGCAGCCTTTATGGTTGGAAATAGAAAAGGTATGTACGATGATTTTTCATTGATACATTAATATATAATTATAAAACAAAAACCTATGTTGTATACGCCGCACAGGGGCGGAAAAGTAATAAATTACAAAACAGAATTTGCCGTAGAAATCAAAATTCCACACATATTTCAATGTCCTGATATTTAAGTTCAGGAATCGGGAGCGAACTCTTTAACGCTTGACGCTTAACATTATCATAAAGTCCGACCGACGTTGCCACAAGAAATATAAATCAGAAATCCATGTACTTAGCATATGCTTACTCTTGGAAAATCAGAAGAAATTTTGTTAATTACATTAGTAAGTTAACAATGCGCGCCTTGAGATAGAGAAAGAAAGCAAAAGACCTTCTCGAATCGAATGATGCACACTGTAGTTTTGTTTACTGTAAGGAAATCAATGGGATTCAAATGCAGGAGAAGGAAATTTAGGAAACGGGCCAACCCTGTTACAAAGAGCATAGCAGAACATTTCATTCGATAATTAAAAGAATTCCGAAAGAAAATGAAATGCGAGAATGCGTGCTTTCAATTTAAGTGCCGTTATTAGTTTATTGGAGATTCATATATACATTTTCAAAAAAGTAAATTTGGAAACTGTTTTTGAATTTTTTGTGAATATACGAAATTTTCGAGGTTTGCCTTGCTTGTGCTGGTACCTATTAAGATATTTGAAAATGTTGTATTTAATTTTTTTTTTAAAGAAATACGTCTATAGATTTTTTTTTTTAATTTTAAGTTAGAATTTAATATTTAAAATTTGTTTAGAATTATATCAAATTCACATGCAATAAAATTATAAGAAATAAAAAATAAACCTTGATTTTTTTATGTTGAATTTATAAATGTTAAGAATTCATCAAATATATATTAAATCAAGTAAAAATATAAACATATTGATATATAATAAAAATATTTTTTAAGTTGAGATGTGGATATTGTTGTTGTTGGTTTAATTTTGTGATGTAAATTCTACGAGGAAACCCAAGATTTTGATATGAGATCTCAACATAATGTCATTTTTTATTTACATACTTCATGAAAATTCTTATACATATTTGATCAAACTTGAGTAAATGTGGAAACTATATTTATGAAATTTTAGAGTTTTGCTTGCTTGATATTTGAAATGTATTATTTAATTTTTTTTAGGATTAAGACAAATTTTGTGGATACAACATTGTATGTTTAATATCAAATTAGAAATTAATAATTAATTAAAATTTTATGTATAATGTTAAGAATCTATCGATTCACATAAAATCAAATAAAAATATAAGCATAAAATTGGCATGTAATAAAAAATTACTACATTTTTATGTTGAAATGTTGATATTGGTGTTGTTGATTTAATTATGTAATGCAAGTTCAATGATCAAATCTAAAATTTTGATATAAAATATCAATAGAAAAATATTTTTTATTTAAACTTGATGTTTTTTATGTTTATGGAAGCAACTGTATGCAACTTTGACCAAGATTCTGGCACAGCACTTAAAAGTTCAGTTGACCAACCAAGTGGAAAACATCACTACCCACTAGCCAATGGGGACAAATCAGTGAAAGAAAGAATTAGGTGGTACAATCTCCTCTACCATGTCACAATTATATTCCCTTCTACTAAAGTTGCATAAACTTGTGAACATGTTAAGATATCTACTTTTAGGACCTATAAGAATCACATCAAGGAGTCTATTCTAAAGCATGATTAATGCACCTAGATATGGACTCTCCAAGCGCACACACAAAGGAGTAGCATTCACCAATCATTGTGAATACATGACAAGAGCATCACTATGTTATTACTTCCAACAACTAAGCATGAGAGGGTCATAGAACCATAACAAATATAAGCTTAGGGCATAATATTAACATGAGATGTCATAACATCAAGATTTGGAAGAACACACAAATCCCCAAATGCAAAGGTTCACAACTTCAAATGAATATGTAATCCATTGTACAAAGAAAGAGAGGTTTGTTTGAGGTACTATCCATGGAGTATCATCACATTTCTCAACCATGTGGAAATTGAGGATCATGCCCCCATCCCATAAAATTCCTCAACAACATCAACATCAATACACAAGTTTGTCACAAGATCCATGGTCTGAAAAATGCTAAAGTGTCTTACCTATTGTTTGTGGTCATTTCCATATATCCTCTTAGGCATACAAAAGTATCTTGTAGATTATCTTACTTAGTGTAAATATGTGAAACTTCTCATTAATTTTAATTAATTCTTCTTTACCTTCTCCTTGTTTGACATACAAGCAAATGAGCAAGAGGGTCTACTCCATCCTCGCTTAGGTTCCTCAACTTATACATCTTACAAAATAACACTTGATCAAAAAACTTGAAGATTGAGATTCCAATAAATCATATTAGAAACAATTAAATTTATCATCTCATCCTCCTAACCATGTATTTTCCTCCATTAAAACTATTCATCCACAATGCAATCATTTTATATAAATTTCAATGCACAAACAAGCCTTTTCTATAATTGTTGTTTTCATGAAATTTTCAAACTATAATTTTTTAAATTATAGAAATACCCTCTTGAATCCAAGGGCTTGGATATCACTATATTTTGTGCACACATTCAAAAGTAAAAAAAAAAATCTATAATTTTATATTAAAATATATATAAAAAAAATTGGGGGAGGATGGTGATAGGAACGTGTTGTGTGTGGGTGAATGCCCACAGCCTATGAGGTCTTGGTGCATGTCGTCGCTACTCTGTGCATGTGCGAGCCAAGTTGTTGATCGTGTTTTGTTGCATTCTCTTTGTGGTGGGGTGGCGTTCTTTGTCGTGTTTGGGGTGGGATATCTTTTTTGTTTGCAGACTTTTCTTTCCTGCCACATTTGATGAGCCAACGTTATCTCTAGTTTGGGCCTCTCCTTGCCCACATGGGCTACCGACTTGTGGGTCGAAGTGTGGGGCTTGTTCGTTATTTGTTGTTTTGCATGTTTGGTGGAGTGGGGTTTGAAGCGGCCAGGATTCGGTGAGTGGTGGTGCTTGGCAAGGGCTACAGGGTGTGGCTCTCATGGCTTTGAATGATGGTTTGGATGGGGTGATGGGGGGTGATGCTATGATGGAGGCGGGGGACGAGGTTCCCACTCCATCTTTTTCTGGAGCGGGTTTGTCTAAGATCAATGCATTTAAAGTGAAAAAGGTTAATGGTTGCTTGGAAAGGGCTCAAGTACACCCGGTGGTGGTGATTCAAAGGGAAGCGGTTGCAGAGGATTTAGAATATTATAGAAAGCATGATGTAATCTATAAGTTTTTGGGGATGAGGGTCTCTCTTCCTTTCCTTGACTCTTGGATTCAAAGGACATGGAACCCAAAGGGGGATTTTGAGGTTCTGTTAGCTATGAATAATTTCTTTTTCGTGGATTTTTCATGCATTTCGGATCGAAATAAGGTTTTTGAGGGTGGCCCATACTTTTATAATCAGTTGGACTGTTCATTAAACCAGGGCATGCGAGCTTTAATTCGATGGAAGAGTTGTCATCCAAGTCACGATTTGGGTTTGCCTTCCTCGGCTACCGCTTGAATGTTGGAGGAGAGATATATTGTAGTCTATTGCCATGTCATTGGGAAAATTGATTGGCCCCTCTCAACAGACTCTGGAGAAGAGGATTTTTTCCTATTTGTGTTTTTGTGTGGAGATTGATTTGATTCAACCTCTGCCTGAATCTATTGATCTGATAGTGGGGTCTAGCTCCTGGACTCAATCGTTAGATTATGAAACTCTGTCGTTTAGATGTTGTTTGTGCCATGAGTATGGTCATCTTTAGATGAGGTGCCCTCGTGCTCATGGTGCGAGTAACTCCAGTAATGAGATGGCTCCATCAAATCTAGGATCCGAAAAGGGAAAAGATCCCATGCAGGGGGTGACTTCGGATAAAGATGGGTTTGTGCATGTTAGGCCTTGAAATAAAAGCTAAGGGAAGAAGAGGATTTTTAGGGATCACCAAGAGGAGGGGGTGTTTAACAGGTTTGATGTGTCGGATGGCTTTGTTCACGAGGAGGGGATATCTCCTGACATGCATGTGGATGCTCCCCCTTTTACTACTCATAATCTTGAGCCTATGGTTGTTACGTCTTCAATTCTTGGCCCTATGGAGTCTCTTGGGGAAGTGAAGGATTTTGTTGTTCCTTCCCCTAAGGTTGGGCTTGGGGACCCTTGTGTGTTGGTTGGTACTTCTTTGGTCTTTGCTACTATAGGTGCATGCCCTGTTGGAGGTTCGGGTCCTAGAGATGTTGCCAAGAGTAAAGCCTCTACTTCTTCCCCTATTTTGGGCGTGCAACAAAAGCCTCTAAAAAAGAATGCTCTTGATAAGCCCAAGAAGGTGTGTAGGAAGAAGGATCAAGAGAAAGTTAAGTTGGTTGGTGAGATGTTGGTTGAATAAGGGTCAGTGAAGACATTGGATACTCACTTCTCTCACCCTTGGCAATGATTGTGCTATTATGGAATGTGAGGGGTATGAATAGCATCCCTAGACAAAAGACTATTCAGGACTTGGTTCATGCTCATTCTCTGGATTTGATTTTCCTCCAGGAGAAAAATTTATCTGTGGATAGTATGATGCAGAGTGCTTCTAAAATTTGGAATAGAGGTTTATGTCAATGTGTCGGTGCACAAGGAATCTCTGGGGGTCTTCTTGCATCTGAGATCCTCGGTGAATCTCTCTTGTTTGGTGGTTCTCTAGTAGATTCTCCATTTCTCTTGTTGTGATTAGTTTGGCAACGGGGGAAGAGTTTTTCTTTCCAAAATTTATGCTCCAATGGATGTCCCTGGTAAGATTATCTTATGGTCTCATATCAATTTTCTAAGATCATTGGATCCCTTCCTTCCCTAGATTATGGCAGGTGACTTCAATGCAATTGCCTCTCTTGAGGAGAAAAGGGGGGGAGTGCCTCATTTGGACCCCTCCTCTGATCTTCTTAGGGAGAATTTGGCTCAAATTTAGCTTGTGGATATCAAACCTTTGAATAGCATGTTTACTTGGAATAATAGGAGGCTTGGGGATGAAGCCATTTCTGAAAGATTAGACAGGTTTCCTGTTTCCAGTTTTTGGGTTGGTGACAAGTGGTTGTCAAGCTCTAAAATTTTAGATTGGCACGGATCAGATCATTGGCTAATTAAATTCTCTGCCTATCTGGCTAGTGGTTCTAGGAAACAAACTTTTAGATTTCAGCTTATGTGGCTCAGGGAGGAGAGTCTTCATGACCTAGTTTCTAGATGGTGGATTGAAGGATGGCCTGCTTTTGGTACGGTGATGTACTCCATTGTGAAGAGGCTTCAATATGTGAAGTATAAATTAAAACATTGGAATAAGTATTAGTTTGGCAATTTGTTTCAAAATAAAAGGGTTGCGCAGGAGCGCTTGGATTCTATTACCAGGAAGATTCAGGATTAGGGTTTTGATGTGGATTTGAGTAGGCTAGAGGATAGTGCAGTTAAAGACCTAGAGGAATGGGAGCTTCATGGGGAATTATTTTGGAAATAGAAGGCTCATGTTAACTGGCTTCAGGAAGAGGATAGGAATACTTCCTTATTTCATAACTCGGTGAAGGCTCGAAGACAAGGTAACATTATTTCTTCTCTTCGCTCTTCTGAGGTGTTATCGCAAAAACTAGCAGCGCTCGTCCCATGAATAACCCCTCTACGAAACTTGTTTGTTTCCTAAGTTCATGATGTTCAAGCACGTAAAACGAGGTGATTTTCAATCCACCTTGAAATGTGTTCCAATGTCTCAAATAGTCAATCTGAGAATCCCCCCATGTTCGCCTTGCTAAGACCTTCAAAACGAGTATCTTTGTGAGTGTTCATTGCGTGTTTTAAGTGAAAATTGTCAAAAGTGCAAAGCTCTGAAAAAATAGCCCTCTAACTCTTTTAAGAAAAATGGCTAAGTGTCAAAAGTGCAAGGGCGCACTTTTTCAGCGCCCTTGCACTTAAGAGAAAGTGAATTTTGGTGTAAAGGCGCTGATTTTCAGCGCCCTTACACCTAAAGTCTATACTTAGCCATTTTCATGAAAAACGCAGTTTTTTGCTTCAATTACATTTTTCCCAGTTTAATGCCATTTTATGTGCCTTAATTGGTGGTCGACTTTCAGTTCTTTTTGTTCATTTGCAAGTCACTTAAAAGTGATTTTGGCCTTTCCTTTGTTCATTTTTACTTTCTTTCTCTCCTCTTCTACCGCAAGCTAGGAGATTGACCTCTGCAAAATGCATTTTCAGATCTAATCGGTTTTTCTTCCATCTTGGCATCATTGCATTTCTCAGGTTTGTTCTTTTGTTTCACATATTTGTCTTCAATCCTTTTTCTTTTGTTACTTAGTCGTCATGCTTTTCAAATGGTCATGGTTTGTGTTTTTGAAATTTCTTTCCTACCATTCACATTTCCTTTTCTCTCATTCACGTTTTTCTCTTCAAACACTCGTTTTTTCCTCCCCAAGCAAAAAGTGTTTTTTCCTCTCTAAAAATTTGCATTTTCTCTTCCAGATTCGTGTTTTCTCCTTTCACCATTCACTTTTTCCTCATTCACGTTTTCCAATTTGTCTAGGGTTCTTGATAAAATGTTAAGGCATGTAAAAATCAATGCCCTCTTCTCTTTTTCATGCTTCTTGCACTCCATTCTCAACAAAAACATCAAACTCATGATGCCAAAGCATGAAAACTCAACACCATTACATCAAGATTTTTTCCCCAAATGCTAAAGCGCTGAAAAAGTGCGCTTCTACACTTCCACAAAAAAAATTCTAAGTCCCAAGTGCAATGGCACACTTTTTTAGCTCCATTGCACCAAAAAACATTTCACCAAGTGCAAGGGTGCTAATTTTCAGCGCCTTGGGACTTTTCCCTGAAAACACCAAAAAATTAACTAAGTAAAAAGGCAAAAGCGCACTTTTTTGGAGCCATTGCACCATTTCCTGCACTTGACCGAAATCACTTCCAAACTATCTAGCTTCACTCTGAACCACTTCTCGACCGTTCCTAGCATCGTTTTGCATGCCTCATCACTTACATCATGCTTGCTCGACATCCCTCCTCACTTCATGCATCCCCATGCTACCTTTTAACTAATGGGTTGTTGACTCTTATTTGCAAAGTAGTGATTGATCTCGTCAGAGGATCCCTTCCCTAATAGAGCTGAAGTAATCTCAGATGACAGCTAAGAAACCTCCTTTGTCTTCAAAAGCTGAAGGAAAGATGAAATACAAGTACCAAGGTGTTTACCCACCAACGGTGGTGGTTTCAAAGGTTGAAGAGATCAGAGACACGGAGGTTGGCCATCAAGACCTTCTTGACTTCGTGAAAAAAATCGAACAAAAGCCTCTCGAAGACTCTTTGAGAGCTATCATGCACAATAATCTTCATCTGGTCTCTACATTTCCAATTGTTGCACATCACACAGAGTTTGTTCTCCAAGTTGCATCTCACTATATTCAGGAGAGAAGAAGTGTCATTAATTCTTCCGGACATGAGGTTTTGAGACTAGATCCAGACTTCTTTGATATAGTTTTCAAAATCTCACAAATGGAGAAGTATGTTGACATTTCGGTACAATCGACACAGGAGGTCTATTACTCAAATCTGAATAAGGCCAAGTATCTGATAAACAGTCAATGGTTGAAGGAACCTCGGCATACTATTTCTAAATGGTCGAAAGGACTTCCTCGAGCTGACTTCAAAGAAGATATCAAAGATATGATCATACTTTTGAGCAGGGTGAAAGGGTTGCCAAAAACTTCCCATTTTCATGATTGGATGTATGAATACATTTGAATCATAAGAAGGCAGAAATCTCACATTGACTGGGGTAAATAGATCAGTGATGCAATTCATGAGCATTTGATTAATGTGCCGACCACCTTGAAGTTCTACATGACTTCATACTTGGTGTACGATGCAGCCGTGATGAGACAATTCCCAGGCCTATCCACAAAAGGGAACCAAATTTCTACACCGGTGTACAATTACTTCTACCAGCTGGAATTGAAGGAGAGTCACTGACGCTTTCTTCGCGCCTTTGCTTTTCAGTTTTGACCCAACTCTCGAGAAAAAGAGAGTATCTGATGAAGCTTACAAAGTGGTAAGGTTGGATGCATATATCTTACATTCCTGACTTTTACTTACATAAGGGTAGGATGCTATACTGGTTTCCCTTACATGTTGCCTAGATATCCTTCAGACAAGTGGATTTTGATGGAGTTATGCAGACAACTAATTTTAGTTCACAAAGAACATTGAAGGATTCATAAACCCGGTTTTAAGTTCCCAATGACAATCGATAGATATACCATCAAGAGTGTGCAAAAGGAAAAATCAATCTATGTTGAGATGCAGATCATGATGATCGAAAACTATAAATATATACTTGATTTTGATTACCAAGATGTTAGAAAGAAGCTGAAAAACGGGCACAAACATGGATATCACTTTGAAGACATTTGGGTTGATTGCAGAGATGAAGAGGCTATTTGTAAGATGGATTGGTACAAGTTGACTGTTCAACAAATCAAGGAACTTGGTGTTGTTGATTTACTAGAATATTTCACAGATCCTGGCGACGTCTTGAACGTTGCTTATGATGAGCAACATATCTTCAAGAAACCCTTGCCTGTGATTCAATGGTCAAAAAAGGAGAGCATTTCCATCAGAGAAAGGTTAGCCCCAATTTTGGCTAACACTACTGAATGGTTACATAAGCATGGTTTTCAAATGAAGGTTTTCAGAACAAAGTCTAAAGGAGAAGAGTCTGGAGTACAGGTCAATCTACAACAAGAACCTCGCATCAAAGACAAATCTGCGGTTATTCCCGCTTCCTCCAGAAAGGGTCCTAGGATAAAATTCACTATTTGCAAGAAGGATGCTCGAGCCATCTGTGAGGAAGGAATTATGGAATTTGAACTATCCCGCTCGAAAGGAAAGAAGTCTATTTCTGAAGAGATAGATTCTTATGAAGAAGAAAGTACAAGTGATCAATCTGTTGAAGAAGAAGATTCAAAAGAAATAGACTTCGATGAGGAAGGGCATTCTGAAGATGAACATGAGTCTGAAAGTGATCAAGAAGGTGAGAAAGAGAAAGAGGATCAAGAGAATGATCAACAGGAACTCAGGCCCAATGAAGAACAAGCTATGTCTCCACCCAAGCACGTAGTTGAAGACTTTCCCCAATCATCATCACATGTAATTTCAAGTGTTCCTCACACATTCCCTATTCCAAATACTTCACTACCACCGCCTTCTACGTTGCCTATTCCTACATTTGTCATACCTACAATGCACATTGCACCACTCCCTATAGCGTCAACCACACTAGATACTACTTCAATAAGGAGTGTTCAAATGGTTGATGTTCCATCAGGTTCTCCATCATCCATTCCCAACTTATCATCGCCATCATATGATCTCAATTCAGAAGCCGAATTTAATAGATTTATGAGTGACTCTCTGCAGAATCAGGTCAATGTGTAGGTTTCTGGAATAGTAATGACAGATACCTTGCCAATTGTTTCCATACCTATCCTTCCATCAGAAGTGGTGGTAACAAACTAATTGATGGTCAACCAGGAATCATTTGCCTCCTCTCTTCCCCTGTGGTTGGTATCCCAAGTATCAAAGAAAAAGAAGCAAATGATTTCTCCACAAGAGCTCGATCTCGGAGAGGTACCCCCACCAAAGGCCAAGGGTAAGAAGAAAGCGAAAGTATATTCACGGCTTCAGGTTGACAAAGTAGGTCAAAAATATGCAGAGATTGGCATTCCACCTCGAGAGGAAGGAGATGTTAATATGGAGGATTATAAAATTACTAGGGTCCAACTTGGAAAGGTTACTAATGAAAGCGCCAAGGCAGATGCACAAGTAACTTTGAATATATTGATAGGTAGACTAGGCAAAATGGATCAAGCCCGTGACTTGTACAAACAAAGGGCGGAGCATTATGCCACTATTGTTAAAAAGCTTGCAGGATCTACAAGTAATGCACAACCATTGGCAATGGTAAGTCCTGAGGACCCAGCCATCAAGAAGGCTGAGAAATTTTTCTCCAAAGGTAAAGCGTTGTATGACTTCATCAACAAAGTTGTAGAACACGGTTCTCAAATTATAATTGCCACTGATGAGAAAGCTACCCAAATAGCTCAACTCAAATTAGAGATGGATAAATAAAAAGTTGTTCTCTCTCAAGAGCTCAAAGAAATTGAAAAATACCTGTCATTTTGGTCACAAATGAAATAGGTAAAGCTCAGTAAACTGGTGGAAGTCGGGGTTATTCCCGACAAAGAAAAATATGTTGATGTAAGGGAATCTTTGAGGCATCATATTCAGATGATCAAAACCCTTACAGAAGATCTCCACCAAGTTTAGGAAGATGTGGAAGAACATCAAATTATTCTTTAAAAAAGGGTTAAAGAGTTGCTAGGCAAGCTTCTCGAAGAAGACTGTATCTTCCTTCCGGTCGCCGAACTATCAAAGATCTTCAAAGAAGCCATCATGGGTCAAGTAGAGAGTGCAAACTTTTCAGATGCCTCCATAGATGACGTATGTGATATCAGGCTCACCCTTGATAACCTTAAAATGCATCTTGACAGGTGCAAGAAGGTTCTTTCATCCGCCAAGAGATTAGTCACGAGAGTTCACACCATTGTGGATTATACCGTTGATCTGGATGATAAATTCATGCAAGAGACCAGGAAGAAATATGAAGACTTCTGCGCCCAAGCAACTAACCATGAAGATTCTTGATCTCCTAGTGTTGAATGTTTTGATGCGTTCCCATATGCATTTTGTAAATAGTTCTTGACATCTTAAATGTCTTTTTGTAAAGTGTAATGACACCAAAAATATGAGATGTAACTTCTTAGAGAAAAATTACACTTAGTTAAATTAGGGTTTCCTATTTTTTCTCACATAATTTCCTAGATTAACTCATCTCTCTTTTCTATATATATGAGGAATCTCTATTGTAATATTTACCTTTTGATATTTTGCAACGAAGTGCTGCCCCTTTGAAACAATCATTGAAAGTTTGTGTTCAAGTTTATGAATCTAAATCTAATCAATAAAGAAGAAGATTGCATACCAAACTTTGTGTTGGAATCGATAATCTTGTGATTTGATTATATTGGCGGTGATTAGTATATGAGATCTGAAGGGCTTCAAGTAATCTATGTAAACTTTGTGTTACATTCCTTATTTGAATTTACTTTTATGTATGGATGTTTTGGATGAAAGATCTACAAGACTTTGTGCGTGTAATCATTCATGCAGTTTGAGGAATTGATGCATCTAAGAAGACTTTGTGCTTCTAATGCGACAAATGATACTTTTGCAAATCCAGCATTGAAAAGGCTACGGAACAACTTTGTGCCTTCGTGAGCTTTCCCTTTTCTTTTACTTTGTTATTATAAACCATATCTGGTATCTCTACGTTTTTCTTTGACAAGATAGAGATATTGGCATTACTGCTTTTTGTTGAATTTCTAGTTATCAGATCTAGAACTTTCAAATTGTGAAGCATTGTAAACATCTTCTCTGAAAAAAGAGAGAAGTATGAATGTAACAAACCCCCCCATTTCGTAAGTGCAGTGTACATTTTGTAAGTATTTCATTAGTTTTACTATAGCTTCTATTAGCAGTAAGAAGGGTGCCTCCCCTTTCTGAGAGGAGAGATTATATCTTACATAGTTGTGGTTGAAATCTAGATAGCGTAATCTATTGAAAATTTGATTACATTATTTTCACCCAACAGGAGGGATCTGTTCTTTTTCCTCTTTGGAGATTTCTAGTGAGGCGGTTCACTTTTTCTCTAATCTCTTTTCTGAAGATACCCTGCTTGCTAGTGAGGGTGAAGCTTCTATTTTGGCTTGTATTCCTCCTTTGGTGACTATGGATATGAATGCCTCTCTTCTTAAGCCTATTTCTTTGAAGGAGTTGGAGGATGTGGTGTTTCAGTTGAAAAAGGGAAGGCTCTGGGTCTAGATAGGTTTCTGGTGGAGTTCTTTCAGGAATTTTGGGAAGTGATCAACCTTGATCTATTGGAGGTTGTATAGGAGTCTTTAAGGAATAAGAAAATGTTGAAGGCCATGAATGCCATGTTTCTTGCTCTTATCCAAAAATGTGAGGGTGCTAATTCTCTAGATCATTTTCAACCTATTGCTTTGTGTAATGTGGTGTGTAAAATCATTACAAAGCTAATTGATGAGCATCTGAAACCATGGTTGGATAAGTTGATCTCAGAGGAACAAGGGGGCTTTGCTGCAAGCAGATAGATTTTGGATAGAGTAGTTATTATGGTTGAGACTATTCATTCCATAGCCTCTTCGAAGGAAAAGGCTATGTTTATAAAGTTGGACATGGATAAGGCTTATGACAGATTTAAATGGGGTTTTTTTAATCAAAATTCTAGGAGCCTTTGCGTTCAATAGTGAGTGGATTGATTGGGTCATGAGTTGTGTGACAACGTCCTCCTTTTTCATTCTCATAAATGGGGAGTCCTGTGATCTGTTTGGTGCTTCTAGAGGTCTTTGACAGGGAGATCCTTTATCCCCATATTTGTTCATCTTGATGGTTAAAGGCTTGGGGAGGTTCATAAAGCCCTGGGTTGCAGATGGGCTCATTCAAGGATGGAAATGGAGCAACTCTCTCCCTCCTCAAACCCATCTTCAATTTGTGGATGATTCAACTTTAATGGGTACTGCTAAGGTGGTTGAAGCGGTTGCTTTTCAAAAGACTTTGGATTGTTACTTGGTTGCCTCAAGTCAAATCACTAATGAAAGTAAGTATTGCATTAATTTCTTTAATACCCGTAGGCTTATCTAGCAACGTATTGTCGGGATCTTAAGATTTCAGGTGGGGAAGCTACCCTTTATCTATCTTGGTATCCCTTTAGATGTGTGTCTGCTTCCTAGGCATTTTTGGTAGGACGTGACTGATAAATTTCGAGGTTGGTTTGTCATTGGACCTATAGATGGTTATCTATGGTTGGTAGAGTTACTATGTTGAAGTCTATGTTGCAGGCCCTACCTGTATATAGGTGCTTTGTGATCACTACTCCCTCAAGATTCATCAATGACTTTGAGGGGCTCTATAGGTAGTTTCTTTGGTTAGGTACTCTCCTTTCAAGGATGTGGAATTTAATTAAATGGGAAGTTATTTGCCAGCCAAAACAAGACATGGTGGTCTGGGATTGCACAAGGTGGATTGGAATGGGTAAGCTTTGGTTGCTAAGTTGTACTAGAGATGGTGTTCACACTAGCATCAGTCTTGGGCCATGATCCTTAGATTCAAGTACTTGGGGAGGTGGATGGCACTGAGGTTCCTTGATTTAGTCTTTTGGGGAAAGGTTCTATGATCTGGGATACTCTCAAGAGGGGAGCCATGCTGGTTAAACAAGGCCTATTTTGGATCTGCAACAAAGGTTGTAATGCTCTTTTTTGGCATGACTCATGGGATGATATCCCACCTGTCCTATCCTCGCATCCTCACTTGGGGGATTTATGTAGTATTTTTTCGCAGGCTAGTTGGAGTAGAGCGATGGATTTCAAAGCCCTTCAGGCTTTTGGGAAAACTAATGTTTACCAGTGGAAGGATATGCAGGAGTGGCCCATGGGTGGATCTTTGGAGGATGGGAGGGAGTTGTCCTCCATTTTGGTTGATAGAGTCTATTGTTCTCTTCCAAAGTGGGATGTGTTGGCTTGGGTTCCAGATCCTAAAGGTATGTACACTATAGCTTCAGGGTATTGTGTTTTGGATAGATAGGCCTTAGGAAGTACTGAGGTTCCTTGTTGGAAAAACATTTGGAATAAATTCTCTTGGCCAAAATTCAAATTTTTTTCTTGGTTGGTGGTGAATGGTAGGTGCTTTACTTGGGATAACCTTTGTAAGCGGGGTTTCCAAGGTCCCTCATTATGTTTCTTATGTCTAAAAGATGTGGAGACTATTTCTCATCTTTTCTTTCAGTGCCCCTTTGCTAGGACTATTTAGCATTTTTGGTGGGGGGCCTGGAATATGCAATGCAGGCATCCTTCTTCTCTTGATGAGTTTTAGTCGAACATTGGGCCCATTTCGGTGAAGACTTCATTTTTGCACATAGTGTGGCCTATTGGTCCTAGTATGATTATTTGGAATATTTGGCTGGAGCGCAACTGCAAGATCTTTTTGGATAAGAAGTTGTTGGTGGGTCAAGTTTGGGCTCACCTTCTTGGGGATTTTACAGGAGATTTTGTATGCTAAATGTGATATGTCAGTCCCAGTGGGTCCTAGAGATACTAGAGTGATTCATAATTTAGGGATTTTTGTTGGTGGTATTGGAAGGGCCAAGATTGGGCAAAGCAGGTGTTCTAGAGGGAAGGTCTTTAGGGGAGGGAATCGGATGCTTCCTCTCACCAGGATCTTGAAAATCAACACTGATGGGTCTGCAAGGGGTAATCCTGGGTGATGAGCCAAGTTTTTGGCACATTTGGATCATACTTTTACAAACACTTTTCTGATTTTCATTATGCTAAAACAAACATTTAGTGTTGATTATAGGATAAGACATAAACTTTTTATGCTTAATATAATAAGTATATTATGCTAAGTCTTTCCATGATTATTACCTTTAAATGTTTTATTAGTTTGATGAATGCCTTATAACTTTGTGTGATGACAAACCTTTCCTGCAACCTCTATTGTTGAACTTCCTGTAGCCATGTTTGGAATAATGTTTGCTTTAGATTAATGCTTGAATGAATGTATAAATGAAGTGATGGATCGTCTTAGAGGTTGAAAGTGTTGAGCTAACTTTCTGCCTCAGGAATAGCTATCAAGATATTTTGCAGGTACCACGTTTTGAGGAAGGAATTCAATTTCCACTTGAAGGATAGAAGACCAAATCAAACAAGACTGGTTCAACAACAAAAGGATAGGGAGGCAGTTTCAACTCATCCACCATGCAAGGGGAGTGTTCCAGAAATCTAGCTCAGGCATCTTGATGGCGCATGAATCTAGGATGGTGGCACTTTAAGACTAATGAACTGATTTGACTTAATTCTTGCATTTCCATCCACCTCTTTACTTAGTTAGTTGAATGTAATAAAGACTTCCCATTTTATGAGGGAAGAGTTAGTTAGTCGTTAGATTCATTTTTCAATAAATGGCCCATTCTCCTTCAGAGAAAGGGATGGAAGTTTGCTGTTGTAACACATTTTAGTTTCCAGAAATACAGTTGAAGATTATGAGCTATGTACTTGTCTATTTTGAATTAATAAAGTGTTTATGAAGTTTACAGCCTAATCTGTTGTTTACTTTTGGCATTACCTAAGGGGACCAACTTAGGGAGTTGTCCATTCTTTCATTTTGCATGTTAGAATAGCTGCACTTCCTTTAATAGAGGTTAATGTGACTGTTCCTATAGTTGGCGGAAACATAGAGTTGTCAATTGTTCTTGCAACCACTAGATGCAGAATAGTTTTGTATTTCAGTTTTCATTTCTAAGCAAGTTTATTCAGTTTAGTTATTTCCAATTACTCAAATTCTAGTATAAGTATCTTTAGGAAGTCATGCATGTCTGGGAAAGGTGATTAGTGCATATATTGTGCTGACCCATTTCAAGTTTATGTCCTTGGGTTGATGATTAAATGAGGTTCTTTAGCAGGTTATGACTGTCGGTTGTGATGTTTAATCCCTGAGTAAAAGGAATTCATGTTCCTAAGTTATTAAGTTGATTAAAGGACACTACATTTTTGGCGTCGTTGTCGGGGATGGTGTCAAACTAAAGACCTATTACAAACATGCTAGTTGGAAGTTTGAAATTTTTGTTTAGATCAGAATTTACTGTTCTAGCATTTTTCCATAGTTTAGACTTACTTTTTACTGTATGCTTAGAAGAAGAGACCAATTTGGAAGATTCCTTCCTAGAAGTTTAAATATCCAATAAATTGACCTGGAAATTGTCCCAGAAGAACCATATTTGGATGTTGGTCACAACCTAGTCACCTCATCTTCTTCTTCCTCAGAGATAAGTTTTAACCTGTTTGATGAGCCTGACAACCTTGATCCACTCACCGAGAAATTGAATAACCTGCACAATTTCAATAACCAGGACCCCCATAATAACTTGCTTGCCCTTGTCGTCTACTAGCCATGAGCTAACCCAAGACCACCACGAAGGATGGCAAGGCCTATTTTTCCATTCCCACTCCCTGAACTACATGACAATAATAATCTCAAAAATATCCCTGCCTCATTGCTTCCAAAATTCTATGGCCTTATTACAGAGGACCCTCATACCTTCTTGTTTGAGTTTGACATCCTATGTAGGAGTTATGATTATACTATTGAAGCACATAAAATGAAATTGTTTCCCTCTACTTTAAAGGAGTCAGCCTTAAGATGGTTCATGGGATTAGGAGGCAATGCAACGGCCACTTGGGATGAATTGAAGGAGTTGTTCTTAGGGAAGTATAAAGAATATTGTAGGGGGAATGATACGAGAGGAGATGACATATTCAAGATGTCACAAAAGGAGGATGAAACCTTGGAATATTATGTGTCCAGGTTCCTATTCAGTGTGCAGAAAAACACTTAGCACTAGCTAAATGAGGAGTCTAAAAAACTTCTCTTCCTATGAGGAGTCAATGATACTTGCATGGAAGCACTAGACCTCATGGCTGGAGGAGATATCACCCAAAGCAATTGGGATGACATCAAGAAGATCTGTCTCAATTACTCTAGGGAAAATGTGAAGAAAGGCAGGGGGTTCAAACCCTCTGTTGCAAAAGGAAGTGGCTCAGGCATATCAAAGGGAGAACTCTATAATCTCTTGGCTCGCCAAGTCATTTCTTCCAAAATCAGCAATTGTTTCAAAGTTGGCAAGATTAAGTGACACCAACCTTGGGTCATTTAATCTAAATGCACTCAAGTCAAGGATGTATGGACTGGGAGGCCATCAACCGTCAGTCACGACACATAACATCATGAAGAGTGGTATCTACACAACCGCTGGTTTTCCACTAGCAATTCAATGCTCGAAGCTAATCATGGAGTGTGCGAACTACTACAAGCGGGAGCGTAGAATCATTGTCTCTCCAGATGGCAAATTGCTTGCCAACTTCACGCCAGATGCCATCAGAGAGGCATTTAGGATTCCTACTTCCGAAAAGATGTTGTACAGATCAAAGGAGAGGGTGGATAAAATATACTCCACCTCCTTCGAGAGGGTTGTTGCGGTCATCAATAGAGTCTGGATGCAGAAGCCAAAGCTACCCCACACTAAACTCCCAAAGCAAATAATTGTCGAAGATGTGAAATAGGAATACTGCGACTTGATGATGATGCTGAGCCAAATAAATGGGAGTGCACAAGCTTACTTCTTCGAGCCTTGGATGTTCTACTTCATCGAGATCATCTTGGAGGGGAAGGAGTGTATTGACTGGGCAAGAATGATTAGTGATAACATAGATGAACAGTTCAGGAGCCTGAGGGGGACGAAAACCTTTTACATGAGCTCGTATGTGATATATATGCTGGCAAGAATGACCAAGTACCGAGGGATTACATACAAGGAACCAATTGGTAGTGCCCCTGACCAGTTCAAAATCCATGAGGCCTGCACGTAGTTGCATCTAACTAACCCTGCCAGTTACAAACGGAAAATGATGTAGCTACTCAACTAGACACCATGTAAGATAGGGGGAAGAAAGATGAGGTTGATTCTATGCTAGCTGAATATTGCCCTCACTACAAACAAAGGAAGAAGGATTGCAGATGCAAGGTGGTGGCTAATTTAGAGGTGCAACATCTACCCACTGAGTTCAAAACAATTGAAGGAGATGAGGAAGTGTTTTTCGTTGCTCAACGTAGGCCTTGGGCCCCAAGACAAGGTATGCCTTAGGACCTCTTGCAAAATTTTGGTTCATATAATAATCAGTGGCAGAACCAATACCCTCCAAATTATGGCCCATATTCTCAACCTCAATGGAATAATCCTTGGCCAAATACTCAACAAAATCGTTGGCAACCCCCACAAGGGAACTGGCAGTCACCACAGCAAAATTAGTGGCAACCTCCACAGGGGAATTGGCAGTAGTTTAACCAGTGGAGAGGAGGCCAACAATGGTCAAATCAACCCACTGGTTTCTAGCAACAACCCCAACAACAGTCAATCATGCCACCTCCTGGCCCTTATCAGAGCAAAAATCCTAAGCCAACCCAACTGCCTACTCAAGCAACACCCAATCGAAATAATCATCTTCAATAGCAGCAGCAGCAACAAGTTTATTTTATTGATCTTAATTATCAGCCTTCCTATGCTCTCAACCTGAATAATATCAATTTACGTTCAAGAACAATGTTACACACACCATCTCCTCTCATAATCTCATAATTTTCATCTGAGGAGAATGAGCAAGAAGATATTAATGAGCCCATACAAAGTCCATCACTATCTAAAGTATCCAATAAGCCTCCACCTCCTTTTCCACAAAGGTTGGAAGGTGAAGTTGTTCCAAAGAAAGAAGAGCCTACCTTTGACATTCTTGACTAGCTAAAGCACATATGTGTAAAAATTCCTTTGTTCCAAGCAATTAAGGAAGTACCTATCTAAAACAAAGCTATCAAAGAAGCATGTTTAAAAAATCCGCATAGGAAGAAGAAAGACCCTCAGACTGTTCATGTCTTAGGCCAACTCTCTGATTTGATGCTAGGGAAGCTTACCATCCCCAAATATTCAGACCTTGGCAGCCCTATTGTTGAAATCAATATTAATGGGGTTCAAATTAAGAATGCTTTAGTAGATCTTGGAGCAGCAATCAATGTCATGACCAAAGACCTTGTACTAAAGCTAAGTATTTCAGACCTAAGACCTACACCTACAGTCTTGCAACTTGTTGATAGTTCAATTGTCAAACCTAATGGAGTAGTGGAAGACTTAGTTGTTACCCTAGATTCATGGGAATATCTTGCTGATTTTATGATTTTGTCTCCAAAAGTATCACTAAGAGGTTATCCCGTAATTCTAGGAAGGCCTTGGTTAGCCACTGCAAATGATTATATAGGATGTAGGACTGGTAACATGACTATCTCAGATGGGTATACCACTAAGAAGCTCACCCTTTATTCTCCAGCCTAGCCCCAACTTGAGTCTGGATAGGCAGTTTGGCCAGATTTGGGAGACGATGTGGGAGATATAAATTCTGTGGAAAATCTCATGATGATTACCAGAGAGCCTTTCATTGCACAACAAGAAGAGGAAGAGATACTTTCCAATTTCCTACTGAATAATTATGGTATTGAACACCTTCATTGTGAAAAAAATCCATGCACCTTGCAGACCATTCTTCCTCCACCCACATCAGCTCATTATCCTGCAACAACTGACTGCTTACACACCATATTGCCACACGAGGTAGAAATGACATTTCTTCCTGAAGTATCTATGGTTGAGTTAACCTCACAAGTGGAGGTAGCAGCAGGAAAAACTTTGAGTATCAACAAAAACCTCACCAGTGAGCAACAAGAATCTATGGTCAAAATGCTTGCTAAACATAAGTCAGCATTTGCTTGGGATTACAGTGACATGAAAGGACTTGATCCAAAACTATGTACGCATCGAATTTTCATCAATAGTGAGTTCAAACTTGTTAGGCAGCCCCAGAGGAGAATTAACCCAGCCTTGAGAGAAATTGTTAAAGAGGAATTGTAGAAGATGTTGAATGCTAGCTTCATCTACCCAATCTCAGATAGCCAGTGGGTTTCTCCACTAGTTATTATCCCTAAGAAAGGAGGGAAATTGAGAGTATGTGTAGATTACAGAGAGCTCAACTTGGCAACAAAGAAAGATTACTTTCCTCTTCCCTTCATTGATCAAGTACTGGATAATTTATCAGGGAAAAAGTATTTCTCCTTCCTTGATGGGTTCAGTGGATACAATCAAATCAAGATTTCTCTAGAGGACCAAGAAAAGACTACTTTTACATGCCCATGGGGAATGTTTGCGTACTCAGTTTTGCCTTTCGGTCTCTGAAATGCACCTGCAACTTTCCAGAGAGTAGTAATAAGTATTTTCTTAGACATCTCATATGACTGCATGGAGATATACATGGATGACTTTACTTATTATGGTGCAACATTTGAGGAAGCTCAGGACAACTTGAAGAAGGTACTACAGAGGTGTGAGGATCATAACCTATCACTGAATAGTCAGAAGTGCTTCATGATGATGCAAGAAGGAATTGTGCTTGGTCACTCTATTTCTGCTGCAGGAATACAGGTAGATCCCTCTAAAATGGAAGTCATTTCTAATCTACCCTTCCCTACCAAGCAAAGGGAACTTAGAAGCTTTCTAGGACATACCGGCTATTATAGAAGATTCATTAAAGATTTCAGTCAGACAACAAGGCCCCTATACAACTTACTAAAGAAATATGCAGAGTTTACCTAGACAGCAGAATGTGAAGAAAGATTCCTTGATCTGAAAATTGCCCTTACACAAGCACTTGTTTTGAAAGGACCTGATTGGTCAATTTCATTCCATATTCATACAGATGCATCAGATTATGTTATTGGTGTTGTCTTAGGACAAAAGGGTGGTTCAACTGAGCATACATTGTATTACATCAACAAGAACTTGCAAGGAGCTGAACTCAACTACACTATTACAGAAAAAGAAATGTTAGCAAACATTTATGCCCTCAAAAAATTCAGGCATTATATCACAGGCTATCAGATATTTGTCCACACTGATCATGCAGCAATCAGGTATCTTATGAATAAAAGCTCAATAACAGGGAGACTAGCAAGGTGGTTGTCGCTCATGCAGGAATTTGACATTACAATTGTGGACAAGCCAGGTAAAGCCAATGTGGTTGTTGATTTCCTGTCTAGAATTCAAAGGCAAGATAACTCTGCACTTATAGAGGATTCCTTTCCTGATGAACATTTATTTGCCATCAAAGTTATTCACCAATGGTATGTAGATATAGCAAATTATCTAGCTGTAGGAAGAACTCCTCCTCACCTCTCACCTAAGGAAAAGAGATTGTTAGTAGAGAAAAACTTTAACTTCTCTTGGATTGCAGATTGCATGTTTTATACAGGGTCAGATCAAGTAATGAGGAGATGTGTAAGAGAGGAGGACACTCATGATATACTACATGCAAGCCATGATGAACCTTGTGGGGGACATTTTGCTGCTAAAAGAATAACAATGAAAATTTTAAATGCTGGCTATTATTGGCCAACATTATATAAAGATGCAGCCAAATATACCAGGAGATGTGACAGATGCCAAATGATGGGAAGGCCAACCAAATCAGATGAGATGCCTCTGTTTCCACAAGTTATTGTTACACCCTTTGACAAATGGGGACTGGATTTTGTAGGGCCAATTGATCTGCCTTCAAATGGTAAGTCTTACATCCTTGTATGCACAAATTATGTAACAAAATGGGTAGAAGCTAGACCTATGAAGCAGGATAGGGATAATAAAGTAGCAAAATTCCTCTATGAGGAAATATTCACCAGATTTGATGTCCCTAGGGAAATAGTGACAAACCAAGGAGCACAGTTTACCTCTACACTTATTATAGCCTTAGTGAATGAATATAACATAAGGCACAAAAAATCAACTCCTTATCATCCACAGGCTAATGGCCAGGTAGAGATCACCAATAGGGACATCGAGGCAATTCTGACTAAGACTATAGATTTGCGTAGAAAGGATTGGGCTGCAAGATTACCAGAAGCTATATGGGCCTACCATACTACATGGAAGACTACTACAGGATATACACCTTTTGAAATGGTGTATGGTAAAAGAGTTGTGATGTCGATAGAGTTTGAGCATAAAACCCTTAGAACAACAATGGAAATGAATATGGACTTAACAACTGCACAAAAGGAACGAGTCATGCAACTCAATGCCTTAGATGAGCTCCGAAAGAATTCCCTGCAGCACATTGAGATGATACAGAACCAGCGAATAAGGTGGCATGATAAATATATCAAGGAGAATAAATTCAAAGCAGGAGATTAGGCTCTGCTTTATGACTCAAGGTATAAGGATAGTACCAGATAGTTAGGTGCATATGAGATAGAAGAGGTATTCAACAATGGTTTTGTACAATTAAGGAACATTGATGAAATCAGGTTTAAATTATTAGTCAATGGGCACCGCCTAAAGCTCTACTTCAAGCTCATTGATAGGGAATAATTTCTAAAATAGTTCAAATTTGTGCAGGAATCCATTGATCTTGTAGCCAAAGGAATGGAGTCTCGACTCAATTCCCTAGGCCATGCATAAAAGTGCATAAAACTGTCATAATTAAGGGGTCATCCACTTAGATCCCCATTCCATTCAATCACTCCATCCGGAATCCGTACACTCACACTCTTTCTACCACCTCATCTACCTATCATTCTCCATATCATCCACATTTCTACGAATCACATTTTCCAGTGAAGAAGTGAAGTCACATCAGGTAATCACGACGGATAATTCTAGGTAAGCTCCGCTTCACTTGATGATTGATTAGTTGTTTAATTTATTACATTTACTTAGGTATTAATTAATGCAAACTAATTTCCTATACAAATGCCATTTCCTTTGGCTTTTCCACACGATTGAGCACGTTTTTCTATTTTATAACTTTGAGCTACGTCATTGTTTCCGTCGCCACAAGGCCTTGTCACAACCATTGTCACTGTCATTTCGGCATGAGCTCCGGATTTTTGAAAATATGCAATTAATGAAAAGAACACCATTACCTCCTGCAATAATGAACCTGAATGTATTTCGCTCATCTATGATTTCTTTCTCCTTCAATAAGATCGGATGTTCGAATTCCTTTTCCTATTTTTCTGCATCTTTTGAAGAGTGGTTCAAAAGTTTCGGTTGAGGGGAGACAAAGTGTTGTAGAATTGGGTTGCAGGAAGATCATTGGTTGTGTAAGTTTGGAAAAGCCAGGTGATCATCGCCTAAAGCATTAAATTACAAAAAACTAAGGAGATGGGAGGTCAGTCGATTCGACATGAGCCTAAAGATCATAACATCCTGCTGCAGGATGTGTTGCATGTGTCGCCATTCAGACAATATGGGTGGCTTAATTACTTCTTGAAGCTCGAAAATTTTGATGTAGGCATTGCAGAGGAGTTCACAAGGACATTTCAAGAAGGGGAAGTGAAAGTTAGAGGTATAACGGTGAATGCATCAGTTGACAAAATTGCAGAGATAATGAGATTACCTCAAGTCAGTGAGCCATTTCCTAGGGGAAGGGATGCACGAGGTGCTAGGGCAGAGTTTGCTCTGCCGAATGACCCTCCTTTATGGGTAGACAAGCAAAGTGCACAAAGGATGAGTCTTCCACAGGACTGGGTGTCACGAGCAGGATATAATCAAATACATAACTTGTGAAGGTTGGTTTTCAGTCTTGCATTCTCATCACTTTAAACTTTTATCTCATTTACACCATGGCTTGTTGATGAATATTCCCGACTTCCTTTACAATTTGCTATCTAATAGTGCTGGTGAATTTAAAAAGGGTAGGGTTAACTCTATTTCCCACCATTGCCTTATTAAATTACTAGTTGAAAAATCCGTTAAAGATGTATCAGGAATGACCTAGGAAGAATTCATTGTCAATTTTAACCCTAGGATTCAAAATGTTGGACCTAGAGGGCAACCTCTTACCTTCAAGCAATGAACCTCCTAGTCCATAGGTCAGTCCTCTGCTGCCACGTCCCCTATTCAGGAATCATCTGATTCACAAGATGACATTCCTCTTTCTGAAAAAGTTTCCAAGCAACCAGCACAAACCCCTATCATGAACCCTGAGCCTTCTTCCAAAGATAACAAAGGGAAGTCACCCATTGTGGTGACTCCTAAACCTGTAAAAAGAAAACAAAAGGAAAACCTCTATGTTCCTGCAGCAAAACCCTTAAAGAAGCATAAGAAAATTCCTACTTCCATAAGAAGGAGCTCTAGACTCCAGAATCAGGCAGCCTGCCAAACACTTGATGCTACTCCAGCCAAACCACCAACCTCAGACCCTTCCAGTCCTCTACTACATAAAGGAGGAACTTGTTGTTGAGGAAACTGTGAGTACACCTGAAGGAGCTGGCCTGGATGAATTGGCTACCATTGCAGAGCAGATACAGAAAGGGATGGTAGAATAACTACAGGAAGAAGTAGGATGTGTTGAGAAGGAAGAGGTAACAGTTGTGATTCCATCAGAAGAAGAGGGTGAAAGCATTGGCATGACTGATGAGATTCCTTCTGCTCAGGAAGAATAGGAAGGTTGGAAACATAATGATAATTTAGGATAGGAAAACTCTAAACAAACAAATAATATAGAGATAATTGGAGAAGAAGAACAAGGAAAAGTGGATGTATTTGAAGAAATATTGGGGTCACCTGTAGTAAGTTATAATCATAGGCCTTCGCTCCATGTCATGAACTTTGCTACAGGAATGACATGTTTTGAAGAACTCCAGCATCAACAGACTACTTCTGCACTTGAAATTGAGAGATTACAAAGGATAATCCAGAACAAGAATCTAGAAATTGCTAACTTAACCGACACTCTCAACTAGGTAGTAGAGCTTGTTCCATGAATGATGCAATGTCGAGCACCTTCACTTGTCTATGCAATGTACCTCAAGGAGCTGTATTTAAACTTCCAACTGATTAGAATCTGGAAAGGTAAAAACCCTTCATTAGATACCCCAGAAGAATTTTATGAGGCATATAGAGATTGACCTTTGCACATTAGGAACATCTTGTGTGAATTTTATTTGCACGGTTTAGTTGTACCCCAGGATAAAGAATGGAACCCTTTATGCTATGTTGGCGATATTCACATTAACGCTCTGATCTCTTGGATCACAAATAAGATAAGCAGAGGTGAGCAATTTGATAGCCACAAGCATGATGAGGTTAATATGCCATTATTTGTGAGGAATGAATCAAGGAATGGGATGGGTATCTAATTTGATTGGAAGAAACTGTGGAGAGATGAAAGAGCCAAGCCACTGATTGAGCCTTTGAGACAAGAAGTAATTTCTCAGTATTCCCAGATTATAAACAATGATCTTAGTGTTGCAAATCTGCACATTCAAACAAGATGGGAACATCTTTCATTTCAATTAAAAAGGGCAGAACCACACACTTCCAACACCTTGTATGCAACAACCAAAAGGGCAGAAAGATACATGAGGAATGCTAGGACAAAAAGGGAGAATTGATTGCCCTTAGTTATGCAACCGCCTATTCTCCTATGGCCATTATTGGCTATATAGGGGGACAACAACATGTATAACAGGAGTTCTGAGGATAAAAGATGGCAGAGGTTGGAGGCAATGCGAGCTCACTTCTAGAAGTTTCCAGCATGGAGAGTGTGAGCAGCAACAAAATGCTGATTTGAGAGAATTTTCCAGAAGAAGAAATGCTAGACTTGTTGAAGGGCCCAACAAGTAGATGGTTGAGGGGAATGATGAGCCAAGTTTTTGGCACATTTGGATCATACTTTTACAAACACTTTTTTGCTTTTCATTATGCTAAAACAAACATTTAGTGTTGATTATGGGATAAGACATAAATTTTTTATGCTTAATATAATAAGTATATTATGCTAAGTCTTTCCATGATTATTACCTTTAAATGTTTTATTAGTTTGATGAACGCCTTATAACTTTGTGTGATAACAAACCTTTCCTGTAGCCTCTACTATTGAACTTCCTGCAGCCATGTCTAGAATAATGTTTGCTTTAGATTAATGCTTAAATGAATGTACAAATGAAGTGATGGATCGTCTTAAAGGTTGAAAGTGTTGAACTAACTTTCTGCCTCAGGAATAGCTATCAAGATATTTTGTAGGTACCACATTTTGAGGAAGGAATTTAATTTCCACTTGAAGGATAGAAGACTAAATCAAAGAAGATTGGTTCAGCAACAAAAGGATGGGGAAGCAGTTTCAACTCATCCGCCATGCAAGGGGAGTGTTCCAGAAATCTAGCTCAGGCATCTTGATGGCGCATGAATCTAGGATGGTGGCACTTTAAGACCGATGAACTGATTTGACTTAGTTCTTGCATTTCCATCCACCTCTTTACTTAGTTAGTTGAATGCAATAAAGACTTCCCATTTTATGAGGGAAGAGTTAGTTAGTCGTTAAATTCAGTTTTCAATAAATGGCCCATTCTCCTTCAGAAAAAGGGTCGAAAGTTTTTTGTTGTAACACATTTCAGTTTCCAGAAATACAGTTGAATATTGTGAGCTATGTGCTTGTCTATTTTGAATCAATAAAGTGTTTATGAAGTTTACAACCTAATCTCTTGTTTACTTTTGGCATTACCTAAGGGGGACCACTTAGGGAACTATTCATTCTTTCATTCTGCAAGTTAGATTAGTTGCACTTCCTTTCATAGAGGTGAATGTGACTGTTCCTGCAGTTGGTGGAAACATAGAGCTGTCAACTGTTCTTGTAGCCACTAGATGCAAAATAGTTTTGTCTTTCAGTTTTCATTTCTAAGCAAGTTTATTCAATAAAGTTGTTTTCAATTACTCAAATTACAGTATAAGTATCTTTAGGAAGTCATGCATGTTTGGGAAAGGTGATTAGTGCATATATTTTGCTGACCCATTTCAAGTTTACGTCCCTGGGTTGATGATTAAATGAGGTTCTTTAGCAGGTTATCACTGTCGGTTGTGATGTTTAATCCCTGAGTAAAAGGAATTCATGTTCCTAAGTTATTAAGCTGATTAAAGGACACTACACTGGGCATGTTGGTGTTGGTGGGGTGGGCATAGGTAGTTATGGGGTGGTTGTGTTATTTTGTTCAGAGTATAGGGGGCCACACTCTAATAACCTTATGGAGGCCTTAGCAATTTTTTTGGCAGCGTGCAATGTGGCTAAGTGAATCACCGGTCTTGGAGAATTACTAGATTCTATCATATTCTCTCATATCCCTCGGGAATGGAATAAGGTGGCTGATGGGTTGGCCAAATGGGCTTCTGAGAAGAATGGGACCTGGTTGGTGGATGATTGGGACAGTTTATCGGAGGATCTTGCCCAGGATTTGGAGGGTTGGGTTACTGAGGATATGATATGTTGCATGAACACTTTTTGATTTCTTGTATGATGTTTCTTGGCCCTTTTGGGTTTCTTCCTGCTTTATGCTTTGTACTGCTCTAATTGATTAATAAAGTTTTTACCCTCTTTTGTTAAAAAAAATAAAATATATATCTCCAAAAATACATACAAAATAAAGATTATTATGTCAACTCTCATTGATTCACAATCATGCCAAGAAAAATAATTATGATATAAAAAACTACAACCAATTAAGGTGAGCATAGTATGAAAGAAATAAAAATTTAAAAACCAAAGGGGATTGAAACCCTTACCTTTTAACTAAAAGAACCACAAAAAAGAAGAGAGATGTCTACCCAAAGAGAAGCTTCCACCCCAATCACATGCAAATAAAACTCCTTCAAAACCCCCTTTCAAATCCAAGTATTTCACTTTCGAATTTATCACTCTCTCAAGTGCAACACAAAGTTCCAAAGAGAGATAAATCGAGAGAGAGAAAAAGAACAAAAGGCAAGAAATGAATGGGAGGACAAAAACTTTTCCCCCCTTTTCCCAAAATCTACACCCTATTGAGGGTTTTTTTCCCTTTTTTAATAAAATATTGTTTTCCACTATGGCCCTTTATTTGCAAATAAGTAATAACAATTTATTCTTAATTTTTTAAACGACTTTCCAAAATTATTTTATTAAAGCATGATTATTTTAACTAATAATTTTGATGTTGGATAGAGATGCATTAAAACATTAGAAATTTTTGTTTAAATCCATCATCAATATATAACCACTTTCCAACACACAATAATTTATGAAAATTAATTAAATAATTTAAATCACAAGAATCGAGCATTTTTATAAAAAAATAATATAAATAAATAAAACGTAGAAATCGGGTAAATATTCCAACACATCAACAAGTTACACATGACTCCAAGATCCATAATTAGTTCATTCAAAATAGAGCTTATAGGTTCACATAAGACACATCTCATGGATTGACTTTGAGTGAGATGGGAAACAAATAAAACATAATACATTATCAACTATCTCCAATGTAATCACCATAGAGAATAGTATGTGCTATATAAAATAGTTGAAGCACAACATAAATATCCAACAATGATATAGTATCAAAATACACATCCATTGAAATGCATCTAACCAATGGCATGATTCGAGTATAAAAATGTGAGATACATAATCATGATGTTGTATATAATAAATGTAGAAAACTAAAATTATCCATGTCTTAACTACATCTTATCTATCTAATTTTACCCTTACCCACAAATTAAATAAAACCACTTTTTTAATTAACCTTTCCATTCATCTTCCAATCATTAATTAAATGAATTTAAATTATTTATTTAGTTTCATCCTTGATTAAATAAATTTATTTAATTGACTAAGTTTACCCTTCATATCTCAATCCTCCAATAATTAAATAAATATAAACTATTTATTTAATTATTATTTTTCCACTTAGCTATTAATTGACTAAAATTAATTAGTTGATTAATAAATCCATTTGTGAATTCCTAAACATGCTTAATCCATAGTCAAACTTGCACATGCTATGCATGTATATGGCTCATGCTTCCCACTTCCCCACAAAATCCTCTCGTCAAATTCCATCTATCCATTTCTCCGAAAGAAAAATGGCCCTTCAAATGTCTCCAAAAAAGAACTTTTTGAACTTCCAAAAACAATCTTTTTAATCCTCTCTGTTCATATTTTTCTCGATAGTCTTAACCATCCAAATCTATTTAATCTTGGGCCTCTTCAAGTGCACCAATCACAAGGTGACACTTGGAGGCTTCTCCTTCTCTCAATCCTCTTAAACATCCTCAACCCTTGATCAATCATCCATCCAATATATAAATAGATTCTCTTGGAAGTCATATTTATTGGAGGTTCAAGAAGTAAAGTCGTGATGTCAATTTGAGCATTCACACAACATCTCTCAAGCACAAATCCATTGGATCAAAACCACACACACTTTGTGTGTGCAACAAGAAGTTGTGAGTGAGAGAATTCTTGTTTTATTTTAAATTTTGTGAAATTCCTTTATTTAATTGAAGGTTTCATTTGATGTAGAATGTGATTTTGAATGCATGCTTTGAGTCCTTGTTTTACCTTCCATAGCTTTATTGTTCACAATAAACATGAGAAAAATAATATATTAACATGAGAATAGTGGAGCTTAAACAAATCCGAGTCTAATACATAAATCCACACGTATTAGCCATGTATAAAATCCAAACATGTTTGAAAGTGCATAGAAGAACATTTAATTTGATAATTAGAATAATTTGAAAGAAAATGAAACATGACAATGCTTGCTTTCAATTTTAAGCTTTATTTTAGTTTATTCGAGATTCATATACATATTTTGTAAAACTTGAATAAATGTAGAAAATGTTTCTAAAATTTTGTGAACATATGAAATTTTTGAGGCTTGCCTTGCTTGTGCTAGTATTAGTTTAATTATATAGTAAATATTGATGTCCAATGATAAGTTGTTATAGTTTGGATATTTGAAATGTTGTATATAATATTTTTAGGATCAAAGATAAATTTTGTGGGTATAGATTTTTATTTTTATTTTAAGTTGAGATTTAATAATTAATTAAAAATGATTTATAAATGCTGAGAATCTATCAAATTTATGTAAAATCAAGTAAAAATATAAGCATAAAAATGATATGTAATAAAAATACATAAGTCAAAAAATTCTTAACTTTTTATCAATAATGAGATGTTGATATTGTTGTTGTTGATTTAATTTTGTGGTGCAAGTTTAGCAATTAAATCTAAGATTTGTATATCCAATCTAGAATTTTGATATCAAATCTTAGCAAAAAACTATTTTTCATTTGTACTTGATGTCTATTTTTTTATGCAATTGTATGCAATTTTCACCTAGGGTGGTGTTAGAGCCAAAATTTTCATGAAAATTCTAAGGGTTTTTATCCATTAGAGTCCAATTTTATGCTAGCCTTTTCATAAAAAAGTCATCTTTTACCATCCACAAAGCCAAAAAAGCATTTTACCGCCATACTGTTGCTTTAACATCCACCCTTCATAGCCTACACCATTTACCTCCTTACCGCAGCCCCTTGTAGGATGGCTCGCAGTGTCACAGTTGAGAGCAGTCACATTATACCCTTATCGTTGCACCGCAAGGAGTTTGAACAAAGCCCGCGGTTTAGAGGTGAAGTGAAAGGCCACCACCATACCATGGAAGGACAACAAGGAGACCACGGTAGAGCGGTAGAAGGAACAAAGCGTTGAAAAAGGTACATACCACCATACCGCGGAAAGGTCAACAAGCAGCCCGTGGTAGAGTGGTGAAGGAAGCTGAGACGGTGACAGGCGATACCGCCATACCGTGTGGAGAGAAATGTTAGCCCGCGATAGAGCGGTATATAGAAGAGAGAAATTAAAAGGCCACCGTATTACTACCGGAGGAAGAAGTAGAGCCTACAGTAAAGAGGTAAGTGATGCAAAGGTGAAAGACAAACCGTGGTAGGGCGGTGTCTTGATATAAACACAATAGAACACCACGTCACCACAACAAAGGAAGAGGAGGCGTGAGGTAGTGCGGTAAAGTAGTTGTTGTTATTGCAACAGTTATTATTGTTATCTTTCTATTATGTTTTGTTTTTGTCATCAAGCGACGCGACCTTTGGTCTAAAGCTTTTGCCTCTTGTGAGAATACGAGGAGACCAAGACCAAGAGGCACAGGGGGATTTTCTAAAAGATATAAAAGTAGGAGATTGATAGGAGTTAGGGGGTTAGAAGTTAGAAGAAAAGGGGAAATAAAATAGGGGATGCATATAATGTACAGACTTTCTTGAAGCACAACAATGGAGATAATGTTTTAACTGGTGAATTTATTTCTTGGTGTTCATTTGTTGTGATGTAATGATTTATATTTTTATCTGGTTGTCTCCAACTTGAGGTCTTTTGATCATTTAAATTAGTATATCAAGTATATTTCTGATTTATCAAAATGTATTCTCATTCTGTGTGATTTAATTAATTGGTGTTTGCAAGTCATATTTAAATTCTTTTGAATAAATCACAGTGATTTAGGGATTTCTTTTGGATAATTAAAGAAGAACCTGGTAAGGAAATATTCTGACACAATTTATGCAAGTCATAAATTTAGTTAAGTTTTATGACAGTCATAGAATCTCATTCTCAAAGTGCCTAGCAACTAGAATTAAGCCAGAAAGGGAAACACATATTATTCTTGATTTTTGACTCCATTGCCCAGGTGGATAAAAGGCACTGATCTGTCATACCCTAGGAAATAAAATTCATAAAGACAAAGTATATAAACGCTTTCATTTTCTATGCAGTAGGAGTAGTTATTAAGATTTCATCTATCCCATTCCCAATTGCTATTGTGGATAGATTTCTCAAGCAGGAAACATATAGTTTAAGTCTCCCTCATTTGCATAGGTGCACCTGCCTAGGTTTGGCAAAGCCTGAAGAGAAGAAGGTTCAAATTCATTATTTGGCCTTGTACGTTAGCCAGAAACATTGTGAGAGCTTGGAAACCTCTCATGGTTTAAACCTACATTTTTGAGACCTAATAGGTGGCATAATCTTGTCTATCATGTCATGATTCTATCCCCTTCTACTAAGAGTTACGAAAAATTGTGAACATGTGAAGGTGTTTTCTTTGGGACCTAGTGATACCAAGAATTGCATTAGAGATTATATTCTAAAGCATGCTAATGCACCCATGCACAAACAAGGAGTCACAACCACCAATCATTGTAAATGCATGACAAGAGTATCACCACATCATTTCTTCTAACAACCAAGCATGAGGTCAGAAAGCCATAACAAACATAAGCTTCTAAAGTATAAAATTAACAGGAGATATCATAACACTAATATTTGGAAGAACACACAAATCCCCAAATACAAAGGTTTGCAACACCAAATGGATATGCAATTTATAATAAAAAGTAAGAGAGGATTGTTCTAGGCACTAGTCATGGAGTATTAGCATAGGTCTCAACCATGTGGAAATTTAGGATCTTGTCTTGATCCCATGGAGGCCTTAATTACATCGACGCTGATACACAAGTTTGTCCTAAGATTCATGCTCTCAAAAATTCCAAAGTGTCCTACCTATAAGTTGTAGTCCTTTCCATGTATCCTATTGGGAACACAAAAGTGTCTTGAGGATTCTCTTAGTGTGAATATGTAAAACTCTACATTAATTTTAATTAAGTCCTTTTTAACCCTCTCCTTGCCTCATCCTTTCTCAAAATACAAGCACATGAGCATTAGGGTCCACTCCATCCAAGCCTCGGTTACTCAACTATTACAACATCTTACACAATAATACTTTATCATAAAAATTGAGGAGTTAGATTATAAAAAAGGCATACAAGAAACCATTAACATTCACATCTTGTCCTCCTAACCATGTATTTTTTCCAATTAAAACAAGTCATCCACAATATAAGCATTTCATATAAATTTCAACACACAAACAAGCCTTTTGTATAATTGTGATTTTTATGAAAAAAAATTACTAAAATTTCAAGCTACAACTTTTAAATTATAGAAATACCCTTTTACATTCAAGGGTGTGAATATCACTCTTTTCTACTCACATTCAAATTTTAAAAAAATTACCATAGCTTTAGTGTAAAATATAAACATCTAAAAATATGTACAAATGGAAATTGTTGAGTCAACTATCATTGATTCATGGTCCTCCTTTAAATAAAATTCCCCCTATGATATTAACCATTTCAACCACTTAAGGTGGGCATGGCATGAAAAAAAATCAAAAACCAAAGAAGGGGATTGAAACCCTTATATTTTCACCAAAAGAACCACAAAAAAGAAGAGAGATGGCCACCCAAAGAGAAGCCTACTCCCCAATCACATATAAAAATAATCCTTCAAAACCCCCTTTCAGATCTAAGAATTTCACTACTGAAATCCCTTTGTCAAGTGCAATATAAAGTGCCAAAGAGAAAGACAAAGAAATAGAGAAAAAATAACAAAACGAAAGATTTATGAATGTGAGGATAAAATAATTTTCCCAAAATCCAACACCCCATTTATCTTGTGACTTTTTATTTTCAATTAAATATCACTTTCCCCTATGGTTTGATGAGGTAAAAATAACCTCATTGATAACAGTGATTAAAAACCCTTCCCTATGATTTTCCAACCCTCTACTTTGCCAATTATTTACCTTTAGGATTAATACGTGCTTCCTTTTTGAGGAAATTGTATAAAATTTATTTCTTGAAATTGTTTGGTATTTACTAACCCGTGCTGACTTAATAGTTTAGATTTTGCAAAAGTAAACAGGTTCCTCACGAATAATCGGTCATCACGCCCAACTGGAAATAATTCAATGAAGAAGACTCAACATTAAAGACTCAATAAGCTCATAAAATAAATGCAATGGCATCACTGGGCGTGAGGAGCTCGTTGGGCGGGAGGAACTGCACAAGTGAAGATTTGAATGTAGAGGATGGGGGTGGTGACGATGATGAAGATGACGTAGTTATGGAAGGGTTTTATGGTAGCTTTATAGGTGGGTCCTTCTTTGTTGTTGTTCTCAGTGTTTTTGAGCTTGATGAGGGCTCTGTGGACATTGGGGAGGTGTGTGTTTTGTTGGTGGAGTCGTTGTCCTCTCCTTCCATTGTCATTGTTGTGGTGGAAGTTGTTGGGTGTTGGTCTGCTCTTCCCTCTATTTATGTGAGGCTAGTGTGGGTGCCCTTCCTATTTTTATTTTGGTTGCCTTCTAACTATGGGTGTGATTTGGTCTCTCTAAGGAAGAATGGTTGCAAAATGGGCTTATTTTTGCTCTGACTCAGCGTAGTTGGGGCTTGGGGGATTTCACTGTTGGCTTGTTCCGCTTCTTGTTTTTTCTTGGTATGCCTTTGCTTCTACATGTTGCCTATTTGGTGGCTCTCTTATGAGGTTTTGTTTTCTCTTTATGTTTTAGGTTCTTGTGTTTCCTTCTCTTTGAAATGGTGGTGGCTTCCTCTGGATGGCTATAAGGAGCTTTGGCCCATTTCTAGCTCTAATTGGTATGTTGGGCTAGCTTGGTGTTCTTTTCTAGTGGCTCTTCTTCTTACTTTTGTCTTGCTTGGGACCCCCTATTCCTCAAGGGGTTTGGTTGTTCCTGTTCATTCAAAGACTAGGACTTTTCCTCTGGTGGCCTGGTGGCCTTTGTTTTTGTTTGTTGCTATCTTTTTGGGGTTGTGTTATCTCTGGCTGAGGGCCTCTTGTTGCCTTGTTCTCTCTGGCTAGGTGTCTATGGTCCCTCTTTTCTTTAGGTGTTGGTGTTCCTTATGTCCCCCAGGTGGATGCTAATGTTGGAGTTTGAGTTTTGTGCTTGGGAAGAGTTGTTTCATTATTATATTTTGATGGCTCAGTGTTGGTGCTCTTTTTTGGTGACTATGAAAAGGGTTGTGTTCTTGGTGCTAGTTTGGGTACTGAGATTACTAAAGGAGCCCTCATTCATGCATTCTTTTTTTGTGCTGACTATCTCCTCAAACCCTATGGAGGTGGGTTCCTTTCCTTTTGAGGTGGATTTGGAAGGAGATGGTTTATGGGTCCCTCAAATGTGGTTCTTATGGAGGTGGATGCTTCTCCTATGGAGGTAGAGGGTGAGGGGGTTGGAGTTTATAGGCTGTGGTGGGTTTGCTGAGTGAGGTTTCCTATCCAATAGAGGGGATCTCCCTCCTTTAGAGGTGGAGGCTGAGTCGATTTCCTGGAACCAGATGTTTTTGTGCTGCAAGGTTGTTGATTTCTTTTTCGGGTTCCTGTGGTTTGTTGTGCTCTCTTACCCCACTTTTGTGGAGGGTTTGTTGGAGGTACTGGTGTTTTTTATTATGGGGTTAATGGTGTTTTACACCATTAAGGTGACTATTTCCTTTGGCTCTGGGATGAATTCCATGAGCGGTTGGTGTGTTGATGCTTGGCAAATGTAGGTGGGTTATTTGTATGTTTATGGGTTTCTAGTCCTGGGTAATAGGGTTTTTGATATCAGTTAATATTGAGTTGTGTAAGGGTTTCAGGCCCTTGCTTGTTTACTATTTGCAGCGTATAGTCTTGTTTATCTTGTAGAGGATGTTGTGGTGCTGCTATTGATTTATGGTATATCATAAGTGCAACTTGCTTTCCTTTGTATTGGGTTTCGGGCCCCATCAAAACCCATTTTTTACCTCTAATCAAAATATTGAAGACTCAACGCCAACTCCATAAAGTTGAAGATAAACACCGTAATTTTAGGCACCAGAATTAATGGGCATTTGATGCATCGAAGCTTCTATAGTGTTTTGTTATTTTCTATTGAAAACACTTATGGTTCATTACAAGCCTATTTAATATTTATGTATGGATTTAAAGTTAGTTAGTTTGCTAAATACCAGTTGAAGACTTTTTTAGAGGTGCTTTTCAGCTATTGAATTTTAGGATTCTAGTAAAAACAAGTTTTTATAAGTATGTAAAATTCAAAATGAAAAGACAATGGGAGAATATCGTTATGTTGTTGTAATAAATCTCTGAGCTATGTATTACTCTCTTAATATGAATAAAGTGAATCTTGTTTATCTTATTCTGTTTTGCTAAGTATTGGGATGGAATTGGTCTGGATGGAATAGTTCTGAAGTTACTAGTTTATGTGACCTGAGTTAGATATAGAGGCTCGCGAGCTAGCCACTCGAGGGATTGTATGAATAGATAGATAAATATTTTACTTCTAGATTTTTTGTTATTTACATTTTGTAGATGATGAAGTGTGAATTCTAGTTTTCTTTCAATTTGTTAGTTAAAAGTTTTGGTGCACCTTTTCTCTCTGTTAAGTTCTAAGTTGACAAGTCATTTTTCTGTTAGTTATTAAGGTTGATAATATATTATTGGTTAAATGTTTCACAGTTTCTTTACCTGTTTTTCTATTTCAGCAATTTATACATTTATTAGTTTAGTAATTTTGATGCTTTCTAGTTTAGTTGATATGCTCTTTAGATTAATAATTGTTTGCTTTTTAGTTTAATCATTTCAAAGCTTTCTAGTTTAATGGCCTTTCATTTAAGTCTTGTTTCAGTTGCTTCATTCATTTATAAAATCCAAGGGAGAAATATTCAAGAAGTGTCCTATTGCATATAGCCTTGAACACTGCTCGGTTGATAATTAATGTATTTTTTAACTAAAGAGATAGGTATAACAACAACCTATCACTTTTTGGCATCGTTTCCAGGGAGATTTCTTTTTCTAAGTGTTAGTAGGAGATACCTTGCATAAATCTTTTGGAAACAAAAATAGCCCTTTGGCTTCCTTTTTTGCATGGTCAGGAAAAGAGCCCCCCATGGAAGATTCATACCAAAAACCCACCCAACCGATGTACCAACCACGAGTGGCGAAGAATAAATCTCAGCTCAAGAAATTTCTGACCAATTGATCGACTTGGATCAACCTGAGACCTTCTCATATACTCTGGAAATAAGACCTATAGTTGAAGAGGAGCGTATTGATCTTCTTCAAACTCTTGAACCTCACCCATTTGAGAATTTTTTTGAAGAAGAATGAATTCCCTTCGACAATATGGGTGATCATGATCGTAACCATAGAAATTCCAATGTTCATGCCCCACTAGCATCACAAAGATTTACTTATCCTATCACTATTGACATAGATTACGACACGACCATGAAAGACATTTCTCTAGCTTTCTTGCCAACCTTTTGAGGTTTGTCTTCTGAGCACCCCGACCAGTTTCTATTTCAGTTTAAGGTCTTATGTCAAACATATGACTACAAGACTGATAAAAAGAAACTTAAGCTTTTCCCCTCGACTCTAAAGGACTCAAAAATGCGTTGGTTCATGGGGTTGGCCTTGGGATCCATAACCTCTTGGGATGACATGGAAATTGTTTTTCTAGATAAGTACCAAAGTTACTATCGTGTGACTGATAGGAAGTAAGAGTTGTTCGAATTAAGACTGAATGAAGATGAGAGCCTCAAAGATTACCTGGATAGGTTTCTCTTCTTATCTAAATGATGTGGCACAAAATCCATAAGTGTTGAGATCTTAAAAAAAAAAATGTATTAAGGGTCTTGATGATGATGCTCGAAGGAGCTTGGATTTAATGGGAAAAGGGGATGTGTATCAACAGGACCTTAGTCAAATCATGGAGCTATGTCAGAAATTCTCTCGTACTCGAGGAGGGATCTGAAAGTCTACTCTTTTCAGAGGGTCCAATGAGATAGGAAAATTGTGTGAGGAAATAGCGAACCTTAAGATTGACATTCTGGTTCAGTTGAATACCACGTTGGATGAAATACAAGCTAAAACATGAAATCCTGAGACCTTATCCATCTACTACACTAGGTGTTGAAATAAACATTTGTTAAGGGAATGCCCTTTGGACAAAGTCGACAAAGTTTTTATTTGTAAGTTTTGTGATAAAGACCATCCCACTTACCAGTGTGAGCTTTTGAATGCCATAAAGAACTCTAAGAAAAGAACAACCCCAATGGAGGAAGAAGTCAACTTTGTAAATCAGAGAACCAGGGGAAATTTTTCCTATGGCCAAAGTTCAAACCCTACTTGGAGACCACAAAAAAAATGGAATAATAATCAATGGGTAGCACCTTGTCCTCATATTCCACCTCAAGTACCTCCTAATTGGGGAATTTACCCTTGGGGGTCACCCGAGTGGGAAAACCACTCATGGGGAAATTCTCAATGGCACAATCAACCTCCACAACAGTGGTATCCTCAAAACTCTTCTCCTCAATGGAACCAACCCTAGAATAAATTTTACACTGGCCCTAGGAGAGGACCGAACCAGCAACAAATTCTCCTGCTACCTCCTTAGAATACTCAATAGGATGAGCAAGTTAATCAACCATAACTTCCAATGTAATCGATTTTGAATCCAAAGAACAACTGCTAGAATGCCCCAGTGTATTCTACAGAGCAGGATAATGTAAACGGACTAAATTCCATACATTGTGGAAACCTACAATTGAGATCTGGAAAAACACTTTAGTCGCTGACCATTGTTGAGATATTAGACGAACCCATTAAGGAAGCTATTGAGCCCACAAAAAAACTTCCACAACTAATGAACTAGCTCCAAAAATTACTCAAGAAAAAACTATTCCCCCATCTCCAGCTGGAGCTTCTGACCTACCTCAAGAAGGGGAGGGTCAATCTCCAACTGAAATTGTGAATAATTCACCTGCCAAAAAAAAAACACAAGCACCTTTTTTCTAGAGCATCTTAAATCGACCATTGTGAGAGTTGCTCCGAAAATTTCCTCATCCATTGAAACTGTGTTGATTCAAGAAATCAAATAGTTACAAATCGAGGTTCCTTTATTGCAGGCCATCAAGGAGATTCCAGAGCTAAACCAACTGATTAAACAATTGTGTATCAAGACCCCAGGAAGGAAACCAAAGAAAATAAAAATTGTCCACATAAATGTTTATTTAGCTAAATTCTTGGTTGGGAAGACCTCTGCTCTGAAATATGATGATCCAGGTAGTCCACTGATAACAGTCACAATTAATGAAGTGGCAATACCTAATGCTTTAGTTGATTTGGGAGCAACCATTAATGTAATGGAATAATTAGGGCTTTCTGACTTACGCCTTACAACCACAATTTTACAGATGGCGAATCAAGACATAGACATTCCCAAGGGTGTCCTTGAGAATTTTCTTGTCAAATTCGATGGATGGGAATATCATGTGGACTTTCAAGTAATCCAGTTGCTCACACCAAAAGATAGCTACCCTATAATCCTAAGGAGACCATGTTGGAAACAGTTGCAGCCAAAATTGACTGTAGGGAGGGAGGAATGACCATTTCACATGGTTTGAATAGCAAACATTTATTTTTGTATCCTCCTACCAAGCCTGCTAAATGTAACACAGTCTCGGTTGATGAACCAAAAATCCCTAACAGAAAGGAAAATTTAGCCTCATTGGCCATGGTAGTCAGCATACAACATGGTGAAGAAATAGAAGATGAATTAGAAAACAATATGGGGAATCTCACCATGGATTCAAGTGATGAAGACATGTTGGATGTAGAAGAAATATTAGGGCAACCCATCAACATAGGAAATACTAAATTCGATAGTACCAATTTCATGGGACTACCTTGTCCTCTAGCGAATATCATTCCAAAAACAGAACATTTCTTTGAAGATATTGCAAGACTTCACAGTACCATACCTCATAGTTGTCCCCTTAACACTTTGAAAAGACCAATGTATACAATCATATCCAGCCATCCTGGTGTTAAATCTATTATTTTGTTGCCATAAAAAACTTTGAACATTAACAGTTGGTTGATCAAGCTGGAAGAACATAAAATCTTTGATGTCTTGGTAAATAGATCCAAGTCCTTTGCTTGGACTATACAAATATGAGGGGAATACACCCTGGCATGTGCACTCATCATATCTACACTGAAAATGTCTAACCTGTTCACCAACCCCAAAGGATACTAAACCCTGCCTTGAAAGATATTGTCAAAACTGAGATTGAGAAGCTCCTGCGAGTGGGATTTATTTATCCCATTTCTGATAGCAAGTGGGTTTCACCACTAATGGTGGTTCCCAAAAAGAATGAAAAGTGGAGAATATGTGTAGACTATAGGGAACTTAACAAGGCGACCCACATAAATTATTTTTCCCTACCATTTGTAGACTAGGTTTTGGATAACTTGGCTAGGAGGAAATATTTCTCGTTTCTAGATGGATTCAATGGGTACAAATACAAGTTGTAGCGGAAGACCAGGATAAAATGACCTTTGCATGTCCATGGGGAAAATTTGCATATAGGGTCCTTCCCTTTGGGCTCTGCAATGCTCCTACAACATTCCAGAGAGCCATCTTGGCTATTTTTGTTGAGCTGGTAAATGAATGCGTGGAGGTATATATGGATGACTTCACTGTCTACAACTCAACTTTTGATGAAGCTTCCAAAAGCTTGGAAAAAGTGTTGAAGCAAAGTGAGGAACATCGTTTTTCCTTAAGCCATGAGAAATGCCTGATAATGGTAGAACACAAAATCATGTTGGGACATCATATCTCTGTTGATGGAATAAAAGTCGATCGAAAGAAAATTGAAGTAATACAACAACTAGTCACCCCAAAAACCCAGATTGATGTTAGAAGTTTCTTAGGGCATGTTGGATACTACAGAAGGTTTATAGAAAACTTCAGCAAAATTTTGGCTCCCATATTTTCTCTTCTTTAAAAGAATGTGAAGTTTATTTGGACACCTAAGTGTTAGTCATCATTCAAAATTATCAAGGAGAAGCTTATCTCAGCTCCTATCCTTCGTGGACCTACCAAGAACTTACCATTCCACATTTATGTTGATGCATCTGATGATGCTATTGGAGTGGTCTTAGGATGGGAAGATGAGAATGGAGGGAAGTATGCTATATACTTCATTAGTAAGAATTTGAATCCAACTAAAATAAATTACATGACAATGGAGAAAGAATTCTTAGTTGTAATTCATGCAATTAAGAAATTTTGACACTACATTACAGGATATAAAGTAATGGTGTATATAGACCATTCGGCCATAAAATACCTCATGAATAAACCTATAGTGAATGGGAGGATAATCAGATGGTTGCTGCTTCTTCAAGAATCCAATGTGACAATTGTTGATAAACCAAGAAAATTCAATGTAGTCACAAATTTTTTATCCCGAATTAAACATGAGGATGATGAATGTGCTTTGGTATAGGATGAGTTCCCATATGAGAATATGTTCACCATCTCTATTAAAACACCCTATTTTGTCAATATTTCCAATTATTTGGCTACTTTAGAAGTTCCACCTTCTTTCATGACTAAACAAAAGAGATGCCTTGTAAGAGAAATCATCTCTTTCAAATGGATTAATGGGATCCTATTTAGATGTAGACCTAATATGGTTCTACGACATTGTGTTAGGGAAAATGAAACCTATAGTATCTTAAGAGCTTTTCATGATGATCCTTCTAGAGGACATTATTCTACAAAGAGAACCTCCCATAAGATCTTAGGTGTAGGGTACTACTAGCCCTCTATGCATAAGGATTTCAAGAAATATGTCCATCACTGTGATGAATGTCAAAGGGTAGGGAGACCAACAAAATCTAATGAAATTCCCCTTCAACCCCAAGTAGTCCTTGAACCATTCGAAAAATGGGGATTAGACTTTATCGGTCCAATAGATTGAACCTCACAAGGGAAGGAGTACATTCTAGTTTGCACCGATTATCTAACTAAGTGGGTAGAAGTTCAAGCTCTGTGAGTTGCTAGGGAGGAGCAGGTGGCTGATTTCCTCTATGATAAAATTTTCCTCGGGTTTGGAGCTCCTAGGATGATTGTTACAGACCAAGGTCCTCAATTTATGTCAAAATTTTTGTTGGCTTTCACTGACCATTTCCAAGTTATTCATAAGAAATCATCGCCCTACCACCCTCAAGCAAATGGTTAGGTAAAAGTGACTAACAGGGAGCTCAAAAACATCTTAACAAAAACTGTGTCATCAGGAAGAAAAGATTGCGCTAGGAAACTACTTGAAGCTATCTGGGCTTATAACACGACATGAAAGTCAACTACTGGTTTTAGTCCATACAAGCTGGTCTTTGGGAAGAAGCCTATCTTACCCATTGAATTTTAACTTCAAACATTGTAAACAACCATGGAGTTGGGAATAGATAATAAATGCACCCAAGTAGAAAGAGTCTTGCATCTTAGCGAGTTGGATTAGCTCCACTTAGAGGTTGTCCATCAAACTAAACTGGTACAACAACAATGTAAAGTATGGCATGACAAACATATTAGGGAGAGAGAGTTTCATAATGGGGATTGGGCCATGTTGTTTGACTCCAAATACAAAGATCACCAAGGTAAACTCAGAACTCACTGGCTCAGGCCATACAATTTTTTTGAGGTATTTCCAAATGGGTTAGTCCAGTTGAAACCTATCGATGGTGATTCTCGAACCCTCCTAGTTAATGGGCATCGATTGCACATCTACCAAAAAATAGTAAATAAAGAGGAATTGACAAAAATGGTAGAGACATAGGGAGAGATCTGATGCATTGACTTTTCTCTCACAGTGTCAATATAGTTTTAATCTTGTTTATCTAAAAAAAAACATATGTATAACTTTCTTTTCCAAGTATTTCCTTCGAATTTTTCATCTCTTGGACTTGGCTAATTTTCGTTCTTGCTCTCGCAGGACTCATTTTTCCTTGAAAATAGATTATGGCGCATCTTCTTGAGGTGCTCTGGAACTTGTTAGGCAGGTTGTTGCAATGCTTTGGAAATTGATGACACTGTTGTTCTTATGCTATGGAACTTGCATGACTCAATGATGATGACTCGCATGTTGCTCCTGCATTTTGGTCATCTTCCCTTGATGCTTTGGAAAGTCAAGATCCAAGTTGTATATTTTCCTTTCTTCATCTAGTTGCACCTTTTAATGATGCTCTAAGATATTTTTTTGTTGCATTCTGGTTGCATCCCTTATCGATGCTCCATAATTTTTTTGTTCTGTTGCTCCGGCTACATCTCTCAACAATCCTCCAAAATCCTTTGGTCGTTGCTCTGGGTGCATCTTTCGACAATACTCTGAAACTTCCCTTTTTGATGTTGCATTATGATAGTGTCCCCATCGATGCTCCATAACTTTCCTTTTAGTTGTTGCATTCTAATAGCGTCTCTCAATGCTTTGAAAATTTTTGCTTCCTCATTTCGTGAGCATCCACTCAGTGCTCTGGAACCCTTTTTGCTATCGTGTTTTGATAGTATCTCCACCGATGCTCTGGAACTTATTCCACTTCTAGTCACATCTTCCATTGATGCTCTAGAACTTTGTAATTTCCTTTCTATTTTAATGCTTAGGTTTGTTCGAAGTTTTACGCATGCCCATTCCTTAATTTTTGTCAGTTACCTCATAATTCACGTCGTATATCTCCATTCCACCCGATAATACCAAATCTATTCATAATAAATGCAATTATTATGACAATATTTTCATTATAATGAATTTTTTCATTAATAGCCAACCCGTCCACCTCATAATTAAGGTCGTCACCACCCTCGCCAATAGTACAACTAATTTGTTACGTCAGCAAAGGTGAATGAAATTCAAGTTAATGACGGGATGTACGGTAAGTACATCTTCGCTTAAAGTTAGTATTTATTTTTGATAAAGGTTAGTTAATTGGTATGAGCCCCTTTTCTTTCCTAATTTAGAAAATTGTGCCATGGTGTGATCACATAAAGTACAACTATACTTACTCATTTTCCCATGTGTAATTGCCATCATTATATAGAAAAACTCAAACAAGATGAATTAATTGTTTCCCTCCATCGATTGTAACGAAGCAATATTTTCTCTCTTCTATAATTTAGTGGCTTAAACCAGGTATTTTTGAAGCATTTCTGCAAAATTTGAGGAAAGGAGTTAAGTAGAAAAATGGGGGGAGCCAAGAAAAAGTCTTAGCCAACTTCGATAGAAAAATTACTTGCATTGGGAAATATTGCAAGCCTATTTGAAAAAGTGGGATGGCTCAAATTCATCAAAATTTTTGAGGGACATTCAGAGAAATTTGTGAAAGAATTTTGCGGATGGGCATATAGTGGTGCAAGGAAAATGTTTCTGGATAAGTGCAAAGATAATTTCTTGTCTCTCTGGTTTAGAAAATGAGGGTATTAATTTGACTGAGACCACACAAATTACCTATCAAAATATGGTAGAGCTATTTCATAGGGAGGGTGAGCCCCAACCTTTACTAACCATCAGTACTAGGGGACAAAACAAGGGATTTCAGAGAATGTCAATTCCTAAACCATGGCAAACTATCGTAGCATGGATAATTAAATACTTTACTTGTGAATGGAAAATAGCTACTGTGGTAGGACCTCCTTTTCGGTTATTGACCCATTTGCGCCATGGCATTGAAGACCATGCTCTCAGAATTAATGTCCCCGCGTTTTTGTGTGATTTAGTTATTGGAATGATGGAGAGGTATAAGGTTGGTACTGGGCCACTAAAACATCATGGCCTAATTCAATTAATTTGTAAGTACCACTTCCACAAGAAACCAGAGAAAAGATGGCAGAAATTTCTACAAAAAATTAAGAATGAAGAGTCTGATAAACATTGTGAGGAAGGAGAATCGTCGAGACAAATGGTTCAGACTAGAGGGGAACCCTCCTCTTTTGCTCTTGATGCTCCTGAACCTCATCGGGTTTCAATCACCTCTGATGGCAATGCACCGAAATTTTTTCTTAATGTTCCAAAAACTTCAAAACAACTGAATGTAGAAGTCTTACATTCTGAAGAAGATGAACCTCCCCACAAGAAGAAAAAGAAGACAAACTACTTCTCAAGTAACCCCTCCTTTGCAGAGAAGCAAAAGATTGTCTGGTGGATCCAATGAGAGTGTGCCTCCTAAGGTACAAAATGTTCCTAAAAAGAGAAAATCAAGGACTTTAGACCAGATTATGGATATTAACACCCCACCTGGTGATGAGGAAATAAAAGGAAGTAAACAACAGTCTAATCAATTTCCTAGGAAAAAAATAGACTCTATCATCTCTAGGGAGGTAGGAAGAGGAAGAAGAGCAGTCACCCCATAATGAAGATATTGATGATGAAACTGTAAGGCAATTCTCTACTTTTGTTGATAAAATTGTTGAGTCCAAGCCCATTTGATATGCATAATCAAGAAAATGTATTATATATTGAAAATGGTGAAAAGCCCAATCTGCCTTTTTCTAGTAGTACTGTAGATGAAGAATTTGAACAAAGAAAAGTACAATTAGAGAAATTGAATGTTGAAATTGTTGAGTTAAAAAGTCAATTGCAAATAAACAAAGAGCAAATAAATCAGAAATAGGAAGAACTTGAGGCACATAGTGCAATCATAGGGAAAAGAGACCAAGAAATTATGAACTTAAAAATGCAAATTGAAAAGAGAGATGGAATGATTGAACAATTATAATTTCAAATCCAGCATGCAGATGATAAAAATAGAAATTATGAGTCTAATATCTCTGAGAAAGATGAAGAAATAAGGAAGTTAACAACTAATTTCATGCAATTATTTTATGCTTTTGAAGAAGAGAGAAATAGACAGAAAAGTGAATTAAATGATTTTATAAGTAAAATTATGGAACTAGAGCAAGATCTGTAGTAAATCAATACTAAACCTGTCATGGAGTCCAAAGAAATACAAATTGAACCAATTGTGAAAAAGTGGTTTCAGGTGAGAATACCTCCATTGCTCATGAAATGGATGGAAAGGTGTTACTTTCTCAGAGAAATGGCCAAGGATAATGCTTGATTGAAGAAGGAGTTGGTGTTGCTAAAAGAATCATTTGATAGATTTTATAGGGCTAAACAGGATGCTTGCCAAATTGGTGAGTTATTGCTAACTTGTAGAAGACCATCTAGATTGTATGCCATGTTCCTTAATGAAAAAATTATGAGATGGAAGCTGCTCCAAATTTACAACAACCAGCCATATAACCTTAATGATAAAGAATTTGTCAAAATCTTTGTTGAATCAACTCCTGAACAACAAGACATGTTGTGTGAATTCTTTGTGCATAATTTACTTGTAGAAAAGTTTACAAATTTCTATGTTAATTTCTTTGTTGGAGAAGTCCAGTTGAGATCATTTCTCTCAACAATGTGAAATAAAATTCACTGGCAAGAAATATCAAAAGAATATCTATAGGAAAAGAGAACTGTTGGGTTGAAGATGAGATATCCACACAGGAAGCCTTTTGCCTTCAAGGAAAGTTTTTTGAATTTTAAGTGAAAGGAGGTTATAAAGACTAAATATAACAATAATCTTCGACTGTGTTATGACCATTTCCAGGAACAAGGGCCAAAGCTTATAGGGAAAGCCTGGCATGGATGTGAAGAAAGGTATACCCCTTTTTCCTATGTATCTCAAGAAGAGAGAAATAATATCACCCTTTAATATCAAGTGGTCATATAGGAGGGCCGTAGATATAGTTGATATCCTTGCATAATTGAAGACTGATTGGATTGGTATGAGATATAGACCTCCTTTTTTGCTTTCACCACCTCCTAGCCTATATGTTAACACAGATTAGAGTATGAAATTTTTGAAAAATGGAAAGCAGGGATTGCTCTGCATCGGGGTCTCCTAAAAGAACCAGAGGACTTTGACATAGAGGCAGATGATGAGTATGATCTTAGTGCCAAGTGTGAAGAGAAAAATGGGAATAGAAGGAATACAGGATAGGGCCCACAATAGAAAGCAAGAAGACCTGCTTAGACTTAGGGAGGGGAGGAAATGATGAGGTAAAAATAACCTCATTGATAATAGTGATTAAAAACCCTTCCCTATGATTTTTCCAGCCCTCTACTCTGCCAATTATTTACCTTTAGGATTAATAAGTGCTTCCTTTTGGAGGAAATTGTATAAACTTTATTTCTTGAAATTGCTTGGGATTTACTAACCCGCGCTGACTCAATAGTTTAGATTTTGCAGAAGTAAACAAGTTCCTCACAAATAATTGGTCATCACGCCTAGCTAGAAAGAATTCAATGAAGAAGACTCAACATTGAAGACTCAATTTCAACTCCATAAAGTTGAAGATAGGCGTCAGAAGTTTAGGTGCTAGAATTATAGGGCATTTGATGCATCAAAGCTTCTATAGTGTTTTGTTATTTTCTGTTAAAAAGACTCATGGTTCATTACGAGCTTGTTTAATATTTATGTATGGATTTAAATTTAGTTTGTTAAATATCAGTTGAAGAATTTTTCAGAGGTGCTTTTCACCTACTGAATTTTAGGATTTTGGTAAAAGCAAGTTTTTATAAGTATGTAAACTTCAGATTGAAAAGACAATAAGAGAATATCATTATGCTGTCATAATAAATCTTTGAGCTACGTATTACTCTCTTAATATGAATAAACTGAACCTTATTTATCTTATTCTGTTTTGCTAAGTATTGGGATGGAATTGGTCTGGATGGAATAGTTCTGAAGTTACTAGTTTATGTGACCTGAGTTAGATACAGAGGAACCCACAAGTTGGCCACTCGAGGGATTGTAGGAATAGATAGATAAGTATTTTACTTCTAGAGTTTTTGTTATTTACATTATGTAGATGATGAAGTGTGAAGTCTAGTTTTCTTTTAGTTTTTTAGTTAGAAGTTTCGTTGCACCTTTACTCTCCATTAAGTTCTAAGTTGACAAGTCATTTTATGTTAGTTATTAAGGTTGATAATCTGTTATTGGTTAAATGTTTCATAGTTTCTTTACCTATTTTTATGTTTCAACAATTTATATGTTTATTAGTTTAGTCATTTCGATGCTTTCTAGTTTAGTTGATATGCTCTTTAGATTAATAATTGTTTTCTTTTTAGTTTAATCATTTCAAAGCTTTCTAGTTTAATGGCCTTTCATTTAAGTCTTGTTTCAGTTGCTTTATTCATTTAGAAAATCCAAGGGAGGAATAGTCAAGAAGTGTCCTATTGCATATAGCCTTGAACACTGCCTGGTCGATAATTAATGTATTTTTCAACTAAAGAGATAGGTATAACGATAGCCTATCATGGTCCTTTTATTTACAAAAAATAATAACAATATTTTTTTTTAAATGACTTTCCAAAGTCATTTTATTAAGCATGATTACTTTAACTAACAATCTCGACATTGCATATAGATGCATTAAAACATTAAAAAATATTTTTTGGATCCATCACCAATATATAATCACTTTCCAACACAATAAATTTATGAAAAATAATTAAATAATTTAATCACAAGAACCAAGCAATTTTATGGAAAATAAATAAAACATGGAAATTAGGTAAATATTTCAATACATCAACAGGTTACACACGACTCCAAGATTTGTAATTACTTGATTTACAAGGCTTATAGGATCACACAAGACACATCTCATAGATTGAATTTGAGTGAGATGGGAAATTAATAATACATAACACATTATACTTGTCAATTGTCTCCAATTTAATCATTGTTGGGGATAACATGTTCTTGCACACTCAAGGAAAACATTAGGTATACCTATCCAATATAATAAAATTGAAAGCACAAGATAAATATACAATAATAATATAGTATCAAAATAAACATTGTTGAAACTCATCTAACCACTACCATGATTCAAGTATAAAAATGTGAGACACATAATCATGATGCTACATATGATTTAAACATGAGAAAAATTATATATCAACATGAGAATAGTGAAACTAAAATGCTTGCACCAATTCTAATATATAAATACATACATATTTTCCATGTATAGAATTTATGTATAAAAAATCATATATATAATCTGTATAAAATCCATATATATAATCCATGTATAAAAACTTCATATCTATAATCTATGTACAAAATCTATACCCTCAACATCAATCCACATGAACATCATTGAAAATTAAGAAATAATAATAAAAATACAAAATGAGGCTAGCATATACATATCCACATGAGTGGATTCAATCACATGATCCAAACACCTTGAAAAAATACAAAAATAAAACCATTGGCATTATGGTGAGACATCACAAGATAAAATAGATCCATAGAAGAGGCGCACACATATGGGGCCTTATAATAAAATTTGAATTTAGGGGAAAGGATTGTGTAGGACCCATGAAGGTCCACTTTTAACCTAAAATATATCAAGGATTGTGTAGGGACAATGAATCCATCACTTTAACCATTTGTATATATAATTTTTCAAATGACTACATTTGATCCACCAATAGGTGCAATAAATTTGGTTTTTGTTAGCATTTTGATAGGTCCAAAAGAGACTTCATCAAGGGTTTGATTCAAGCCTAAGGGGTTCTATCTAATGGATTTTGATATGGCCCCCTTTCTATGGAACCCCTCAAGACTTAAAATACAATTTTTTCTAAGAAATATATGATTTCAAATAAAAATTAGCATGTCCTATAAGAGGAACACACTATTGTGGGATTAGCTAGGGACACACTATTATGGAATTAGCTAGGATTGTTTGTTTAGATAGTGCAAAGGCTTGAAATGACATGATATATTACTTGGCTATGTTGTTTGTATGCACTAAATTTTATTCTCAAGGATAGTGTTTACAACCATGTAACCATATTTAGTATTTGTATTTACTTGTATAGTTGCTAAATGATATTCTCCCCTACTATGAATATTTGTATGAAGACCGAAGAAGGATTTTACTCCTTGTATAGATGCAATCACCCTTGTTAAAACATTCCAAGCATGGAAAAGGATTTATTATTGATCTATGAGCTAGATTGTGATGCAAGCATGTTGAAATTGTTGTTCTCCTACACCCTTAAAATAAGAAATGAAGTTGTAATGTTATATATACAAGCTTGTTACATATTCTAAGGGTTGGCCTTTGAACCAATTTATTAATTGAAAGTGTCTCAAGTAGTTCAAAAGCATCAAATAAGGAATTCATATTGGTTTAAGGGTGCAATACATGTTGTAAATTAGGGGAAGGTGCTTCAATTAGGATTTTGTTTGCAAATGATTTTTTTCATGGGAGGCTAAAGCATCTCAAGGGAATCTTTGGGCCTAGTTTTTGGTTCCCAGTCGCCCCAATTTCTAGGATGATTGTAATAATATTATGTTAATGAATGATAAGAATTATAAATAATTATAAACTTCTTTGTGATGATCTTTTCTTAGTGCATGTGGTATGTTTCCAATTTGAGATAGATTATTTAGTACGTTCACTTATATGTGTCCTTAATTTTTTCATTTGCGTTCATGTGTAAGCTTGTTTCCTTTTTCATTTGCAATAATATTTTCACATTTATTGCAATTTGTGACTAAATTACCTAAGAAATTAGACATCAACTTGATTGGTGAGATATAAAATACTTTATTATTATCATGAATTTCTTGTTAGTGTGGGAGTAGATTCAGTTTCTCTATGCACCTATAATTGATTATTATGACCAATGCTTGATCTTAAGCAAACAAGAAATGATAAATTACTAAGAGGACGATAAAATTATGTTTCCATCATGCACATGTGTATTCCTAGTTAATTTGATTCACTTAAAAGGATACTACGCGTGCTTTAGATTCATATTGTATTGGGTATGATTACTTAAGGGCCTTGTGCTTGGTCCTTCATTTCTGTTTAGTTATCCTATTTTGAAGACCTCAAGGAACCACATAGCTTAGAATATGCCTAAATTTGAAGGTAATTTTACCACTTACAAGCATTGGCCCATTTATGTCCTAGTCTTAAAATAAGTCATACCCATGAGCCCTTGATAATATTCCTTGGTCGTGGGTTTTGGTATTAATCTTTATGATTTGTGTGGATATATGTGAGAGTCAATATATGGCATCATTGTTGAAGAAATTAACCTTTGTTGTGAATATTTATATGATGCTACACTCTACCAATGGAGTGAACCTATAGATACATTTTGTTCCTTGAAGATCAATTGGTGCTTTAAGGTTGTCCTCAATATTGAGGAAACAAATTTGTTGTTAAGAACCAAGTCTATCATTGCTACTACCAACATATTGTGGTGAATAAATGAAACAACTCAAGTGGTACAATATTTGGTAATGAAGTTATGTGTGATATTATTCTCTTCCTCTTGATAATAAAAATTACCTTTCATAAGAAGAAATTATATTTGTCTTAGATGTAGCCTTACATATTGTAAATTTGTAAATCATGGACCCTAGGAATAAATAATAGATTGGGTATATTTATTCCTATGTCTCTTCATACACCTCTAGAACTAGTTGTTATAGTGAGTATGAAAAACAAAGATATATAGTGAAACTTCATTTTATTGTCCAAGTAACTATACACCTTATCCAATTTCATCCTAATTCTTAGATCCATCTATGAAGGAGATCACTAACCTAGATGACCACGTAGAGATGTTATGGTTTGAAACATGTATCCTCAACCTTACCTTGTATCCACAAATAAATACAAAATAAAATAGGCCTCCCAACCCTCTTCTTATTGTTGGTAACTATAAGTGATGTAGGAGAATCCAATCTCATAGAACCTACATCAAAAATATTTTAGGTTTCTTTTTCAAAAAAAAATATTTTTCTATTTTGGTGTATTTTTTATGTTGTGTAGCTTTATTATCTTAATTTTTGGAAGGTGCTTTAGAAAGGTTCCAATGTTTCAAATGGTCACTAGACTTTTAGTTGTGAATTGTAAAATATCTATGGGTTGATATTGTTTTCATGATGCTTCATGATCGTTTCTACGAGTTTATAAGTTGCTTCACAATGGTTTTATTTGAATTACTTTAGAAGCTACTAGAAGTGGATTTTATGTTATTCTAGTATGGGATAATTCATTATTGAGTTATATGAGGAATATGTAGTTTTAACTTCAAGAGGTTTGCATTTAAGAATTTAACCTTGGCACTTGGTGGTGATAGAAATTAAACAAAAAAGTTATGTTTTTTATTCGAGTTAAATCACATATGGCATTTATCAATATAATTATTGCCTTTGGAAATATAATTGAACTATGGTTATATTTTTAACTCTTAATTCTTCCACCAATTAGTGAGAATTTATTTTTTTAATTTACCCTTTTCATCTTTTGATAAATTAATCTACTTAATGTGAAGAGCTTTTTGGAGTCTTTTCTTACTCCTAGTAGCAAATCTTGATGTCACACTTTTTATTTTGGGTATTTCTTTGTTGGGATACATAGTTTCTTGATTAGAGGTTTTTATTTTTCCTAATTGAGATCACCTTTGATAGTGTGTGTAGAGAAGGGGGATTAGCTACTCATGAGTTCTCTTCACTTAGAGAGCCTCACAGGATGAACTGCCCTAAACTACCTCAAGGAATAGTGTGAGAGTTCTAGAATCAGAAGAGCATGTCAAAAATATTTTTTGGACAAACTAACAAGCTCTCAACCAAAGGACGTTAGCGCGAGATGTGAATGATAGTGTGGCACGCTAGCGTCCCAGAGGTGCACTAGCATCTCGTATGGACTGGAAAGTGAGAATGTCACAAAAAATGATAGAGTGGCTACTTCTATTCTAATTGCTAAGAACTTCCAGAACATGGGAAAATGATAAAACGTGATGGGACTGAAATGAAGTGAAGTATAAATGATAAAGTTAAAGAGGAAGAAGAAGAAGAAAATGCTTACAATGACGCAAGTGATGAAGCTTCTAGCATGTGAATGTCTTCAATACCTACATGCATAATATCTAGAGAAAGTGTTGGGGCTGTATAAGGGTTTGCCTCAGTCAAACACCCGTTTTGGTGTTCCCACCTCCACAGATAACTAGATAGAAAGAGAGAGAGAGAGAGATGAACCCAAATGGATAAATCACATGGTGAAAGAAAAACCCGCTCAGGAGTAGAACTTACACCACCAAGTAAGAGTGATAAAAGCAAACCCCGCACAAGGAGGAGAACCTGTATCACAAAAGAGGTGATAAAAGCAATCCTCACTCGAGGAGGAGAACCCATATCACAAAGTAAGAATGCAATAGATTGTGGATATGTAATCCCAAGATTCTCACAAGCATAAGGCAATGGAGATAGATGCGAGAGCCAAGAAGGCTACAAAGAGTGTTGCTAAGAGAGCTTGAAATAGCTTGAAGTTGTTGTAACAAGCTATATGGAGCTGTGTAAGCAAGAGCTAGAGGGAAGCTAGAAGTTGGAATGAAGCTAGAGAAGTGCTAGCAAGACTTGGAAGAAGCAATAGAATGGAAAATATAGCATTAAAAGAGCGAAGAGCAAAAAAAAGAAGCTTCTTAGGTGGTTGCAAGGCATCTCAAGTTGTTACCACCGACCAAAGGAGGTAACAAGTGGTAAACATGCATGAAAATAGTCATTTGAATGTTGATACATCGCAAAAAACTAGCGCGGCAGGCAGACGTCTGTGTGACATGCTAGTGTCTAGACATGTCATGCTACAAAACAACGTAAATGGGAAAAACACAAAGTTTAACGCAAAGCTGACGTGCGAGGGTAGCTACTGAAAAGGGGGTGTTGGAGCATCCTAAGAGGGAAAAAGGCTGATGTAGGGGCTAAAATTAACCTACACAAATGCTAAGGGAGTGGACACTAAAGCGGATACAAGAATGTAAGTGAAATTGTAAGGGGTGCAATTTTATGACTACACATTTTTCCCCCACTTTAGTGGGCATATGAATCTACACTAATATGAATGCTAAAGGAATTCTACTAAACATAAATAACATCATATGCCAAAAGGATACTATAGAGGAAGCAAATAACTCTTCGAGCCAAATAAGCATGTCCCCAGGCTAAAGACCTATAAAAAAATGCATTAGATAAGAAAAACCTGCACCAGACAACAATGTTAGCACACAAAAAAATAAAGGATTTGAGTCAACAAAGTGAAAGAAAATTTGATGTAAAAGGTTGTCTCAATACCATGATGAAAACCTGGAAAATAGGCATCATGCATAAATCCCCCATCCAATTTACTTCCACAATTGCGGGCAACTTCCATCTATGCATCCCCTTCCTTTGTCCCCTACATCTGCCTATCGTCCACATCTCATCCATCATATCCCATTTGTATTCAGTCCCTCCATTTTCCTCGTGATCTTGATTAAGACAAGGGAACATATATATACATGCTTTGGACACCTCTTGTCATATATTCCCCTCATCCATACACTATCATATTCCTTATCTTCCTCATTTCATTTTCTGATCCATGCATGTTATATGCACCCATCTACCTTCATCATCCATCCATCATGCTAACACCCATCCCCATTCCTTATCAATATCTCATATCCATGTCCATCTCACTCCCTCATTCACCCATCCTACTATCTCCCATCCATCTTGCCTCATCACGTATGACATATCTAGAGTGGGGCATCTCCTTCTGTGTGATGTAGTCCTTGACAAAATCATCCGTCCATCCATCCAGGTAATCCCTTCCATCTCCCCATCCTTATCTCCCTACCCATCCAAACAATCTCTTCCATCTTTCCAGATCCTTATCCCTCTATCTATCCATCCTAGCATCTTTCCATCTCCCTATCTTTATATATCCATCCCTCTATCTCTATTTTCATTCCATCTCATAATCCCTTGTCATTGGTATCTAGCTATAGGCTACCCTCATGCAATCCAATGCCATTCTATCTCCCTATCATCACTCCTATCTATTTCTCACATATGTCTCACCTCCTATCACTTTTCATCATTCACCTATCCATCATGTCATTATCCCCATTCATCTTTTGATGATTTGGATAACTATCCCATCCCTGAGCTTCGCATTAGTACACATATTCTACATATCTGTCATCCTATCCACCAGGTTTGTCTTGTGTCATCATCTCAACTACATCATTGTATATTCTTATCATGGTCATCTCATCCTCCCTCATCCATCATTTTTCTTTGGCCTTGTGTTGAATTGTGTTGCCCCTACACTTTCACGTAGGCAAGGTTGATCATTTGATCCACCCCCAGGGCATTTATCCGTCCAGTCTTTGTCGTCCATCATGGTCTCCATTGTCTGCTTTCCACTTTTCTCCATGGCCCTTTTTCAAACTATGAGGGCTCTGCACTTTCACGTAGGCAAGGCTGATCTTTAATCAACCTCTGAGCCCTTAGGTCTTTAGGGTGTGTCGGTCTTGTATCCCTTAGGTCTTTAAGGTCTAGTGTCATAATTTTTTTGTCTTGTTGTTTGGTCATCTGTTCATCTTGTCGTGTCATCAACTGCATCCCTATCCTAGCTGGTATTCACAAACAAAGGTCACTCATATCATGAGGTTTCGGTCCAAATATCCTACATCATGTTGATATTTTAGCCTAGTCTCCATCTTTGGTCTCAACATGATGCATCCTTCCTAATAGACCACCTCAATACCATCCACCTTTTTGATCTTGTGGCAAAGGACATTTTAAATTTGATTGTGATCTTTTGACCTTTTATTTATCATTTGAGCTTCCTATTATATCTTGTCAGGCTAACCACGATCCATCATATCATGGTGTGCTTTGGCTAGTGAACATAGGGGCGTATCTTGATATTTTTGTCTGCTTATGTCTTCTTGGTTGTCCCGCATAGTATCCACCAAGATCTCTGAGGTCTTGTGTTACACTGGGGCATCCTTTTGTGCTTGTGGTTATCCCAATACCTGACCTGGCCAAAGTCATCACGACTTTGGGGTGTTGGGATAGCCTCCTTGTTTGTTGTGTTTGTGTATTAATTAGACACTAATCCACCTTGGTTTCACATACCATGGTACCTGGTGTCTTATGCTATAGAAAAAATTAGTGCTCCAAAAATGGTAAATTGCATTAGGCTTGCATTTCATTTTCTCTTCCATTGCATTGCATGTATCCTCTCATCCCTCCTCTTCCATCCTTCTCATCATTTCATCATCTTTTTAATCTGCTTAGGATAATAGCGATTTGTTATTCTAAGCATCTTTACCTCCATCATCTTCATTCATTTTAACCATCTCACCTCTCCATCCAATCTAGCACAAATCATCTAATCACATCTTTGGTCTTGTTCCCAGACTTGCTATAAGCCATCATCATCATCATCATCGGGGTGTATCCTTCCCTATCTTTTTGTGTTGTTTGGGATGTATCCTTCCCTTGTCGACAACACTATCATCATCGTCATCATTGGGATGTATCCTTCCCTTATCCTTGTGTTGTTTCGGGATATATCATTCCATCAACAACACTCCATCCATCATTAGTCCATCCTGGGTTGTAGCTTGATTGGGGAAATATCATATTTGTCCTTGAATCCATTTGTGCTATTTTTTCTTCTCATCTTCTTTTCCCAATCTCTTCTTGCTTATCATCCTCTCTTATCCATCATTTTGTCTCATCTTCCCCATCTAACCTTGCATCATCTCATCCATTTCGAGATCACACCTATGTTCTCTTGAACCTGCATGTCCTCTTGAGGGTGCATCCTCAACCCCTAATCTTCATCTTCGCTCTCATCATTTGTCCTCCCAGTCACTTCTTTGGATGACTGGGTCATCTTTACCAATCTAATCATCTTCTTCTTGGTGCTATCTTTTAATATTATTTGAAATCATGCTACTCTGTAAAACCATCTCAAAGAGGGGCAAAATGTAGACATCCAAATTTGACCACTCCCATATGGTCAAATTTGTATCCTTTATTCGTCTATTTCATCAATATTAATTAAAAGATTTATTTAATTAATATTTCCCCTTACTCTAAGGTTTATAAAATATTTAATTTAACAATTAAATACTTTATCTTTCATCATTTCTTCTCTAAATTAAATGAATATATGAATTTATTTAATTTAGTCATTTACCTTTTTGGAGTTTAAATCAATTTTAAATTCCCTCTTTTCTCTCTCCTTGCCACATCCTCCATAATCTTCTTCTAATTTGGATTAGTTTAATTAATCCATGATTAGGATGTGTACATCCTTAATCAAGATTAATGTCACATCCTCCATATTTGGCCACTTGTCTTTAATCCTTCACTAATCTTCCTAATCACATGTTTGCACAACCTTAATCTAATTTTTGGTATGTCCTCCAAGTCAACCTTTTCATAAGTGTTTTTCTTTATTAAGCATTGACCTCTTCCCCATGTGAATTTAAAATTCACATTTATTCATTCAATTCATTTCTCTTCCCCATGTAGGTTGTTGGGAAATTCTAAATTCCTTCATAAGTCACATCAGTCACATGGGACAAGGACCTCATTTATGAGGACCTTGTTTTATCCCCAAGATACTCCCCAATCATGTGAATTTAAAATTCATATTTATTTCCCCAACAACTTCTTTCATCCCCATGATGATAAGAGAAGACTTTCTAAAATTCTTCACTTGTCACTATCATCCTCATATGGGGACAATAACTTCCTTTTTGAGGAAATCTTTCCCTAATCTCAAGGTACTTACAAGTACCTCCACCTCACATGTCCTCTTTCCACATCACCTATCCTTTTGAAACCTCATCTTCCACATAGAAAGATGTGAAGGCTTGCGAGTCCTCAACTCACTATAGCCCTCCATCTTGCCCATGTTGGTGAAATACTAGCCATTGAATTCTCTAGAGAATCTTCCCTTAAAATGGAATATTTTGTCTTATTTTTTGGGAAGGATATCACATTCATTCAAGGATTCTAATTTCAAGCACACAATATTTCAAGCTCTTTCATACTTGCCTTCAACCTCCATTGTTGCATTCATCAAGCTTCCATTTGTATTCATCCACCAAAATACCCACATCTTTCATTGCATTCATCTTGCAATCTAGATCACTTTACATATAATTTTCATCATATTTTCCATCAAGGAGCACACATTCAAGCTACATAAAAGGGCCAACCAAAAAGATCATCTTGGATAAGGTATATTTTTTGTTTCATCTTTCTTTTATTCAAATTCAACTTAGGCTAATCATGAGGTGTTGTTGTGTTGTTTCTCCTTGCATTTTTTTTGTGTTTTTCACTCTTTTAGGATAGTAAATAACATTGCACACATTTTTAACCCATGGCTACAATACACAAGGGACCTTAGTATATGTGGAACATGAAAGCACCAAGGTTTAGAGTTGGAACCTAGGGATTTAATACTAATCCAACCCAGTTAATATATAATTTTGTTTGCATAAGAATATTTATAACTGTCAAAAAAACCATACATAAGAACCTTCAATGATGTTACATATGCATACAAAGTCCCTATTGTTGAAAATACCATCATTTTTTGTATTAGGATGAATTATAATAACAATAGTTTCCATAGTACACTCCTTAGGGGTGTCTCAAGAATCATAACTAAACCAACCCTAAATAAAATATCTAAGTATCCAATGGATAAGTTATTAGAATTCATTGGAGTTAGTAGAATACATAATAAATAAGTGCAATATATTATATAATAACCATAAATAAGGATTAACAAATGGTGTACAAGGGATTTTTTATTAAACTCTATAATGGGATTGCTTAGGTTATAGTTCCTAATACAAGGGCATAAACAATCCAAACCATGTGGATAAAGAGAAATATCCCCTACAACCAAGTGGACTTAGCTAGTCCATCCATGAGATAAATTATGATGCCAATGTGCAAGACATGGTGGAGGGGGAAAAGGAATATGAGTTTCTTCACGATAAAGTGGTTTCCATCTCACTTAAGCATATAGATATGTACACAAGCTAACAACTAGGAAGAGGATTATTATGTATTCCACACTACACTAAGGTTCCATCATCATTCTTAAACAAATTTCAAGTGAAAAGGTGTAGCAAACCTCTCATATTGATTACTTCATTATTTAGTGGAAAAGTAAGTGTACTCATAAGATACCATTGAACCTTTTTGGATTGATGGATCTAAATTATATTGCCTCTAAGCCACTATCAATGAGTTAGTTCATCTAGTTATGGGGTAGCTCTTGTCCTTTATCACTTATATGAAATTGGTGAAATCCACATAACCCCTTCTTAGTGTGGATAGCCCTTGATATTTGTCACCTTTGTGTTGCTAGTGATAGCCTATAAAACCCTTGATATGGTAGATCCTAGAATCTATTACCTACATGGTACTAGTAAAAAATTCTTAAACTCCTCTTATATCATTATAATGATAGATCACATTACCCTTCATTTTCACACTGCCGATGGAGGTTGACTAATCCTATAGTTACAATAGATAGTTCCTAAGATCCATCATTTGCACAATATTGATGAAAGTTGGGTAACCTACTCCTATATCACCCTTGGTTAGACATGTCGTCATCTACTAGTTAGGTACTTTAACTAGGAATAACCTTAATCCATGAGAAGGTGGGTTATAAAGAGGCTTTGGCACTTAACTCAAGTTAAAATTTTAACTAAAAAACCTAAACTATAAGTTCAAGAAACATTATTCCAATTTGTACTATTATCTAGGGTATTAATCCATACCACTCTTATAAGCTTCATTCCTCTACCTACTTGTGTATACCTCTTAGACCTTACATTTCCTTATTATCAAAATGTTATGTTATGGTTTCAAGGCATACTAGATATTTTGATTTAAAATTGACCAAATAGTGATATGGTCTTCTCCTTCTATCGATTTATTATTGTTAAATAATACTTAATAGAATTGTAAATATGAATGTTGATATGAAATCATAAATAGAAACGTATTTGTTTCTTTGCAAAATAATTTTGTTAAATCCTCAACTTAAATTTTAAATCTTATTGTTGGTATATTTTGTATGCTTTGGTAAGGGTCCAAGAACTAGAAAATAACCCCATTATATATTTGCATACAAATAATTCAAAGTGAGAGAAACCTTCATATCCCACTGTCATACCACAAGATAAGCCAAAAATTATAGTGACCTTAACTGGCTCGAATATGTGGCCCATTATTGTAGATGAAATATGTCATGAAACAACTTACACAAAGAATGTAGAAAATATTTTTAAGATTGATCTTGATGGTGAAATGCTATATTTTGAAGATGTGATGAGGAAAAAGATCTTTGTGCCTGCTCACTAGAAGTAAGAGGGCCAAGATAACAATTTTTTTGACCATTTTTCTATTATGGCTCAAAAAGGGGGATCTACACAACTAGGGACTATGCATACATTTCAATTTTTTTTGTGAAGATGTGGAACGTGAAGAATATACAAGGAAAATCCAATGAGTGGGGGGAGCTTCATATTTTATGAGTAATTTGGCACCTAGAATTAGGAGGCTAGAAAATGGATCTAAAATAAGAACCAATAAAGGGTTCCCTTTACCTAGATTTAAACGAAGAGGTGGTCATATAAAAATAATTTATCTATTTTTCTCAAGAGTTGAATATACTAATGTTTCATGGTACAATACACATGTCCAAGGTTGTTGGCTAGGAAATAGCTAGAAATAAATTTATCAAATAAAATGAGTTCTACATAGATGATATTTTGAAGGTAAACACAATCATTTTTTAGGTTTGGTTCACTTGAAAATTATTGCATTCCCTTCTTATTTTGTTATAAAAAATCTATTTTATTTTATATTTTCTTGAATGGAGCTTATTTAGAAATCCTTATTCCAATGATATGTTTCCAAATAAAGCTCTCATGATGAGGGGTTTCCCCAATGCAATTTCAATAAAAACACAAAGATGATCACATGAGGGATCCATGGATCTGGGGTCAGTATACATCTTTGCTTCAATAATATAAATGAGCTCAAAATTGACATCATTCCCCCAGATACTCTTGGAACTACAAAAATAATGAAAGAATAACAAACAAAGAGAACGAACAAAGTTCTTGGTCAAAATGGAAGAAACCTAAATATCTCAACACCTTGCATTGTCCCCAAAAAGAAAACAAAAGACAAAAATAAATTTTACGACATATAGAAGAATGGTGGTACAAATAGATGAATGTCACAATAGATTCATTTTCTTTATATCCTTGTGTCGACTAAGCAACAAGGGTCATCCAAAGAAAAATCATAAACATAAAGACACATCAAGCATCACAATACGAGAGATCACATCATGTACAAGCAAACACAAGGTATCGACATGTGAGCCAATCTAAAGCAAATCATTTGCATCCTAGTCTTGCTCATCATATATGGAAGGCAAAAAACTAGCTAAAGGGACTACAACAAGTGTTGTACAAGAATCATCACTAGGTTCAACACATGGCGAATCAATCTCATTAGGAGGATCATCATGGTTTCCCCCATCTAGATCCATAGAATTTGAAAACAACAAAGATAATTCAGTATGCACTTATTCATCAATCTTAGCATCTTCATCTTCATCATCTAAGTTTATAACAATGGGTGGTTTAATGACAATGTTAGTTATATGTTCTTGTTTCACTTTTTTGTTTTGGTTGAGACATTTAAGGTTCATTTTAATGTTTTGGTGAAGGTGGTAATTCATCACAATTTGTTTGGATAGGTGTTTGATCATCAAGCAATGTTTTATTCTTTGCCCCCAACTGACAAGCTATAGCATGATGTCTATGCTTACACTCTTCAAAAAAATTATTCCTTCATGTAAAAATTTTAAATTGTGAAGGGGTAAGAGTGGGTATCTCCACCATTGGTCTCTTCTCTTCCATTAGGGGAGGAACTGAAGGGACCACCAGGGGTTGAGAAAACATTGTCTTCTTAGGTTTATAAATTTGTTTCTATTTCGAAGGCATAAAGGTAATCGTGTGATTGTCTCTTGGTCTCATATATGATATTGGTGAAATAACTACATTATATGTGCCTTATGTACATGGAATTATATTTGCCTCGAACATGGGTTCATCCACGACCTATGGGGTGAGAGGAACAACCATAGACCAATCATTCTCAAGTGGGATATTGCTAAGGGATAATTTTTCTATGCACTTTGCCTTAAATTTTTGGTATGGCCTAAAAAAGAAATACTCATGAGGCTTAATAGGTTCCATGGGTTGAGGCCAAAAATAGTCTAGTGGAGATTTTCCACTGGAAGCCAAAGGTTTAAACCCACTATGATGAACTATAAATATTTGATTCTCAAATGAGAAATTTACACACTTATGAATTACCGATGAGACAACATTCATGGAGCATAGCCATGGATATCCTAGTTTCACAAGGAATTGATCTGACATCGATATGATGGATAATAATACATCTAGTTGTTTTGGTCCAACTTTACGTGGAAGATTTATCAAGCCTATCATAGGGTGAGCAAAACCATCATGAGTTTTTAACCATGCTTTTGATTGTTCATAAGAATCTTGATAAAGTTTATGCATAAATAAGAATTCCCTAGTGATCATATTCTCTAGATACAAGGATCAATGAGTATCACTCGTGTAGGTTTGTCATGTTAATACTTTTGATGATATAGAGGACCATTTGGTGCATGTATAGATGTATCAATATGTGTGAAATAAATGTCGAGTAACAAAGTGGTTTGGCCCTTACAAGGTTGGACATATATTTCATTAATTATATTGTCTAGACCATTCTCATCATCATTCATATCATCACAAGGTTGCACAAAGTTGGATGTATGATTTAGCATGGGATTTGTGAAAATTTACAAATTTTGATTGGGTGGAGCTACAAATTTATTTCCTTTATCATTAACATCAGCCAACTAGATGTGATTAGAATCAATGAGGTCTTGCACTTGATGTTTAAGACACATACACCGTTTCATATCATGTCCAGGTGTACGATGATATTGACAAAATGATTTTGAGTTAAAGTTTACAAGTAAAGGTTTAGTCATGTCCACAGGTCTAATAGGAGATAATTGGATAAGGTTATTAATTAATAATTATAACATGATCAAATGATAAGAGTAAGGAAATTGGGTAACTTGTCTATCTCTCAGTCTAAATGTATAAGGAGTTGAACTTATGGCTACAACCTATGGCTCAATGTTATTAGTTGTTTGAGATGTGTTTATCTTGATAAAGTTCTTGTTTTGCTTCTTGAATGGTTGATAGTTGTTTTGAGGCACAAATTCAGATTGATCAATGGGATTCAATGAAGGTGTTCCTTCATATTGACTAACCGATATCTAATAGTCACAAAGAGTCGTACACAACTATGTAAAGGATGGATATTTCATCAACAATATCTTATCCCTAATGCTAGGTTGCAAATTTCCTATAAACGCCCTTTAGACATCAACATCAAGGAGACTATAGAAGATTTGTGAATAAAGCAATTGGTATCATCCTATAAATTCAGTCACTTTTTCTTTGGCTCCTTTTTTGCAATGTACTAAATTAGTTAATGTTTTTTAAGAACCTATGTTTTCTTGGAAATGTTGGAGGAATGCATCAATAATTTTAGTGAATGAGTTTATCAAGTTATTTGGTAATGAGAAAAAGCATTCTAAGGCCATGTCTTTCAATGACCTAGGAAAAATATTAGTTAGGAGCTTATATTCAAGAATGAAATCACTACATAATGTTGTAAAATCTTATACATGATTGTTTGGGTCTCCTTTGCCATTATACTTCTCAAATCGAGGTATTTATATGTTTTGAAGCATGGGTGTTTTCAAAATTTCAATAGACAATGGACTCCTTTTAAGATATTGTGGTGGTTTTCCATTTTGAGTTTAATTCAATGTAGAGATTTGTTGTTGAAGTGATGTTACATTTTGCAAAAGTTGATTTTTGATTGAATTGTTGCTTGACATGTTTTGGGAGTTTGGTGAATATGGTGGGATTGTGTAAATGTTTGGTGGACTACTATGTTGCACGTTTATGAGAGGTGATTAATATTGAGTTGTTACATATGATGCTATAAAAATATAAGGGTTCCCACTAAGAAGCCCTAAGCTTGGAGTAATACCATTGGTGTGTTGTATCATTGAAGCTACAGTGGGTAATGTAAATGTAGGAATAAAAGGTATGATTATGGGGAGGGAACCTTATTTTCCTCAATTTTGAACATTTGCTAAGGCTTGGGCACAACTAGCTATTGTAGGAATATTAGCATCAACTATATGAGTTAGACTACACAAAACCTCTAGATTCCTTGAACATCATTGATTAGTTTTCTAAGGTTATCCATGATGGGAACTGTTTGTCTTGCTAAAGATTCATTGATCAAGTAGTCTTGAAATCCCTCTAAATATTTGTCCAATTGTTCTAATTTCTCATCTGACATGTGGGCAACAACAGTCTCCATGTCCACAAAGATATTTGGTTGTGAAGATGTCATGGGTAGTGTGGGATTAGGAATGGAGTCCAAAATGGACTAGGTATCAATAATACATTACATGAAAGAGTTGGAGGACTCAAGATCCATAATAGATGTAACAATAATGCGGGATGCCATAGGTCTACAACTACACCTCATGGGGGTATTGGTAATAAGATACTAGGTTGTAAATCTCATACGTGTTTTAAAACACTTAGGTGTGCCCACCATGAACACTAAGGTGCAAAATAGTCACAGTAAAACACATAGTAGCCAAAATCAAAGAGCAAAAACACATAGAAAACATAGAGACAGATGTTTGGTGAAATTTTGAGCCAAAACTATTAGGACAAGGCTCCCAAGGTCCCCTTGTCTGGCAAAGTTTTTCACTAATTTTAAAGTTTGAGTGTCTATATATTGTTTAATGTTTTTGTTTTATGACCATGTAGGCTTGAAAATAATTTTCTAGAATTTATCCAATTTTTTATTATGAAATGCAAAATGCAAGTGTGCAACAAATTTAAAAATGTTCAAGATATAAAATGTAATTCCAAATACAATTTTCAAATGTAAAATGCAACAATTGACTAATCCTAATTTAAAAAATGATGATCTTGATATCTTTTTGCAACAAAATAATGCAATTTTTACCTTTTGACTATATACAAAGTGCCTAAATGAATGCAATGAACACTTTTAGGTGTGATTTCAGCTCTAAAATGATCTAATGCAAATTTATAAATGAAATTAAGATGTAGATTTGACCTATGATGACTAAAATTAACCCTATTGCAACCCATGATGCAATATGATATGCAAATTTTTGAATTTTTATGCTTTTTTGATGCAATAAAGGATGCCTAAATAAGGTGGAAAGGTGAAACCCTAGGACTTAACTTAGGATTTCATAACTTTCCACTAGGCATATCATTTAGAATTTGAGGTGGCAGGGGCATAAGATTAACTTACAACCTACAAGGTGAGTCAATCAACCCTTAGATCCCAAAATCCTTTTAGGATGGGGAAGTTTGAAATATATTTTGTATGAAATACAATGATGCAACTAGCTAACAATGAAAATGCACTACTTTGATGTGAAAATAACAAATTTGGAAAGTAACAAACAAATTTGACAATCAGAAATAGACTAGGCATAATTATGTGCACCTATGGTTTGAATTCTGGCTTGAGTTGATTGGACAAAGTCACCTAGGGTGCCTATGTTTGAGTGACTAAATTTTCAATATGTCTTCACATTCCTTGGGTGTCTAATCAAAGGCTTCTTCCTTCTAGATTTCACTGTCAAATCTTCGTCATTTGCTCAAATGATTGAGTTTTTGTATCTTGTCAAGTTGTAGGGTTTCAATGCAACAATGATAAAAAGGTCTTCAATTTTCCTCTAATATTATTCATATCTAGAACCTACACATTCAAAGAGAGAGAAAGGGTTGTTCCATATAGGGGATTGCCTTAGTCAAACCCCGTGTTGGTGTTTCCACCTCCACAATGGAAAAATTGATGAAATAGATCTTATCATTTTGAGGGGTAGAGGCTAAATGATAAACAAATGATGAATCAAAAATTGGATGCAAGTCACCACTCAAAATTTATTTTCTTGAATGACTAAAATCATGCACATCTCCTCGAGGCTTGATTGTGATTTGGCTTGGCTTGGTTTGAAGATCTACAAGTGTTAGTTCTCACAAAAAAATGTATGCAAAAACATGAACAAAGTCACATGAATCTTGACATGATGCTTTGACAATGAAATTATGCAATAATGCTACTCTTGACTTGATAATAATTGATTAATAATGCTCTTTATTTCCAATTCTTGCTTCCTTGTTCTTTTTTTTTTATTAGACTGTAGGGATCAGGTAGCACGACCCCCTATAAACTGCAGTGCGCCTGGTAAACTTTTTAACGCGACCGGTGGTGCTGGCACAACACGCCCTCCATTACCATGGGGGCAGGGGAGACTAGACCTTGTGACCAACCTCCTGCAATAGGAAAGATTTAGCCAACCAAGCTAGGGCCCCAACCCTTGCTTCCTTGTTCTCACTTCTTTTCAAATGGTGAAATAACTAGGTGTTGAAATATAATAATTCTAATTTCCCACAAATTAAATTCCAATAGTTGATATTTGAAATTTAAATAATAGAGTGCCAACCTCGACATATTAAAAATTGGTTCCAAAATAGGGGGACAAGGTCGCTAAGGGCGCCCTTAACTAGGCCCTATTTGGTAGGGTGTAAAGTGTCAGGAGCAAAATATTAAATATCTACTTTGGTTTTATATAGTTGATTCCTTGATAAATAATTAAATGGGCCATGAAATGCATAATTTAGGAAATTGGGAACATAATTAGGTCCATGTACATACGAGAGAACACAATCTAGTGTGAAATTGTCAAGGGTGATAATTTACGATGCTACATAAACTATAAGTATACCATGTGTTTTTAAGTTATATCATGATCATTATTTTGAGTCAAGCAAGAGATAATAGTGTTATGAATAAATGACCCATATTTTTTTAGAATAAAAATATGATTATATTTGAACACTTTGGCTAAAGTGATTCTTGTTGCATGCATTGATAGTTCACAATACTTGCAAGATTGTATGGTAATCATATGTTATATATAAAGCTAGAGGATATTTATGGTTTACAAGATTGATTGCATGTGATAGTGTCAGTACTCTTTACACTTGGTATAGAGGGGGAGAGATAGAGATAGAGAGAGAGCATAGTAACACAAATTAATGACTCATAACACAATATCATAGCTAAGAAAACACTTCAGTGTACAAATTCAAATACTTTCCTTTTATAGGGGAAAATGTCAATGCAGATTTGATTCACTTAAAAGCTAAACAAAGATTGGTTGGGATTGATAAAGAGGGAAATTCGGTAAAGGTAAAATAGAAATTGGAAAATAAATAATAGATATTGAAAAATAGATAATGGGCATGACAATAAATTTTGTAAGGTAGCCACCTAAGATAAGAAAAGGCCACACTAATGGTAAAAGGTGCTAATGACAAATATCATAAAAAATGGGTAAAGTTTCCATTTTCCTTGAGAGCGCTTAATAGTGCTTTTGGATGTCAGCCCCATAGATATTTTAAGAGAATGATTAAATATTAAATAAATGATAAATTTGGATATGTGGTTGCTACCCTAGGCTATTATAATATCCCTAATTTTAACATTTTATAAATACTTGATTATAGTGGTACTTGTCTCATTCTATTGTAATTTAGATGTAGTTTATTAGCTTTGGATAGAGAATGAGAAGCGATTCTCATTTCCTTGAATGTATTTTTGTTGAATAAGTGATTTACTAGACATGATATTTTAATTAAATATAAATTATGAATTATTGTGATTATCTAATAGTGCTATGACATTTTGTGTTGATATGGTATATTTGGCAGGAATATTAATTGAGGAGGTAAACTAAGTCTTGGTATTTGAAGTACATCAAACCTATTGTCTAATTATGTGATGTGATTTATTGAATTAATTAATCAAATTAATAATATTTATTTAAGTGAGGAGTCCATAAAATATATTAGGAAGGTGTTGCACACCTTACATAAATAATGCACATTTTACTCTAATGGGTTAGGGGTGAGCATTTCTTACCATATTGGTAACTTATAATTATGCAGAAATGAATCATATGGGTGTTGGTATGTGGTGACTGATCATGCTCTACTGTACACTCTTTAGTATTGTACACTCTTCACCTTTTTTCGCTTCGTCGCCGAAAAAGAAAAAGGCCGACTTTGTAAACCCTAATTTCTAGAAGCTTCTAAAAGCTTGTTATAAGTGGTTGGGATGGGGAGTTGTAGCATGGAATTATTTGTGATATTGTAATATGTTTTTCATTGGATAATAAAATCATTGGATGGCTGCGGTTTTGTGGATGTAGCCCAGATTGGGTGAACCACGTTAAATTCTTTGCATTGTCTTCTGTGTGTGTTTTATTAATCTATTTTATTGTTAAAATCTACATTTAACTTGTTAGATATTTTCCTTCTAACCCTAACAAGTGGTATCAGAGTGGGTTGTTTTCAATTATCATTTGCAAGAAAGTCTCACGGTTGAGTGGGAGTCTCACAGTTAAGTGGGAGCAATGGAAAACGAGGGTAAGCTGAAGGTTGAGAAGTTCAATGGGTAGAACTATTAGTTACGGAAGATGCAGATGGAGGACTATCTCTATCAGAAGGATTTATGGTTGCCATTGGAAGGGAAAACCAAGAAACCCTCAACAATGTCTAATGAGGACTGGGATATTTTGGACAAAAAGGCACTTGGAAGTATTGTTTATGCCTGGCACAATCAATGGCGTTCAATATTACAAAAGAAAATACAACTCAAGAGTTGATGGAAACCCTAGCAAAGTTATATGAAAATCCTTTCGCTTCGAATAAGGTATTTCTTATGAAGCATTTATTTAATATGAAAATGGTAGAAGGTGGGTTTGTTGTTGATCATTTAAATGAGTTTAATATGATTACCAGTCAATTAACTTCTGTAAATGTAAACTTTGATGAAGAAGTTAGGACTCTTTTGGTTCTGAGTTCTTTGCCTAAAAGTTGGAATAGCTTGGTAATGGCTGTTAGCAATTTTGTTTCTAGTTCGAGTACATTGAAATTTGATGATGTTGTTGGTGTTATTTTGAGCTAGGAAATTCATAGCAAAAGCTCAGGTGGGACATCCACATCAGGCAGTGTTTTGAATGCAGAAAGTAGAGGAAGAACAAGGGAGAGAGGAAACAATTCTGGAATTCATGGGAAGTCATGAGGAAAATCAAAGGACAAAAGGTCCCAATCTAGAGACAAGAGGGATTGCTGGTACTGTGGTAAGCCGGATCATTTAAAAAAATATTGTTGGTCTCGGAAAAATAAAGGAGACAAAAAAGATGGAAATAAAGAGGCAAATATGGTAAGTAATAAATCTGATGAGGATGCTTTGATTCTTTCCCTTGACAATGCTGATGATTCTTGGGTGTTAGATTCAGGGGCTTCATTTCATGCTACACCCCATAGAAATTATTTTCTTGATTATGTCCAAGGGGATTTTGGGCTGGTTTATTTAGGAGATAATGAACCCTGTCAGATTTTTGGAAAGGGAAGAATCAAGATTAAGTTGCAGAATGGGAATCATTGGCTACTACATGAGGTAAGGCACGTTCCAAAGTTAACAAGAAATTTAATTTCAGTAGGGCAACTAGATGATGAAGGTTGTGTTGTTACATTTATTGATAAAATTTGGAAGGTTACAGAAGGTGCCTTAGTGGTAGCAAAAGGTGTGAAAGTAGGAACCTTATATCTTTGTACAGGTCATATTGTTCCTTCTAATTTAGCTATTGCAGATAAAAATCAATGTTCAGGAACAATTGCTACAGTTCAAGAGGCAAAAAATCAGATAGTTGTTGTGGATTCTGAATCAACATTATGGCATAATAGACTTGGGCATATGAGTGCAAAAGGTATGAAAGTACTTCATTCAAAGAATGTTTTACCAGGTCTAAAATGTGTTAACATGGATTTATGTGAAAGTTGTGTGTATGGAAAACAAAAGAGAGTTAGTTTTCTCAAAGATGGGAAACAAATCAAACATGAGAAATTGGAGCTTGTGCATATGGATGTATGCGAACCAACTCAGGTCTCTCAGTATTATGTTACATTCATTGATGATGCAACTAGGAAGGTATGGATTTATTTCCTTAGGTAGAAATCTGATGTATTTGAAACTTTTAAAAAAATGGAGAAGCTTGGTTGAGAATGAGACGGGTAAAAAGTTAAAATGTCTCAGATCTGATAATGGTGGTGAGTATTGCAGCAAAGGGTTTGAAGATTATTGTTCCTGTAATGGTATTCATAGGTAGAAAATGATTCCAAGGACTGCACAGGAAAATGGAGTGGCTAAGCGCATGAATAGAACAATAATGGAGCATGCACCAACTATGAGACTTCATGCTGGGTTGCCTTTAGACATGTGGGAAGAGGATGTAAACACTACTATTTATTTAATTAATAGAGGTCCCTCTAATCCTTTGGGTTGTGGTATTCCAGAGGAAGCATGGACAGGTAAGAAGGTGAGTTATTCTTTTCTCAAAACCTTCAGTTGTGAAGCATTTGCACATGTAGATTTTGAAAATAGAACCAAGCTTGATGTAAAATCAAAGAAATATATATTTTTTGGATATGGCATTGATGAATTTGGTTATAGGCTTTGGGATTTTGAAAATAAGAAAATTGTGAGAAGCAGGGATGTCATATTCAATGAGAAAGTGTTGTACAAAGATCTATTGCAGCAGCATGAGAAGAAAGAAAAGGATTATGCAGTGTTGGATGATATTACAAACAACAATGTTCCAGTGGTTCCTCATGCTCCGCAACAACAACAACAAGAAATATCACAAACTCCAGTGAATGTTAGGCGATCTTCAAGGATAATTAGACCTCCAAAAATATTTTCTCCCTCTTTGTATTCTATTTTATTAACTGATGCTGGTGAACCAAAATGCTATCATGAAGCTATGCAAGTGGATACCAAGGTTCAGTGGGAGCATGGAATGGAAGAAGAAATGAACTCCTTGCTGAAAAATTAGACTTTGGAATTATGCAAGTTACCTGCAGGTAAAAAGGATTTACTAAACAAATGGGTTTACAGGTTGAAAGAGGAGGATGGAGGTAAGTAAAGATTTAAAGCCAGATTAGTTGTAAAGGGATTTGCGTAGAAAAATGGTGTTGGTTTTGATGAAATCTTTTCTCTAGTTGTTAAAATGATTTATGTTCATACTATTTTAAGTATTGTGGCTGCTGAAGATTTGCATTTAGAACAAGTTGATGTTAAAACAACCTTTCTCCATGGTGATTTGGAAGAGGAAATATATATGGAACAACTACAAGGATTTGAGGTCAAAGGTAAGGAGAAACTAGTGTGCAGATTGAAGAAAAGTTTATATGGCTTGAAGCAAGCACCTTGGCAATGGTATATTAAATTTGATAGTTTTATGGCTGAGCAAGGCTACAACAGGTGTAATTCAGACCATTGTGTTTACTTTAAGAGGTTAGCTGAAGATAGCTACATTATTCTATGTTTATATGTTGATGATATGCTTGTAGTGGGGTCTAACATGGATCACATAAAGGAGTTAAAACAACAGTTAGAAAATTCATTTTATATGAAGGATTTGGGGGCAGCAAAACAAATCCTTGGTATGAAGATTACGAGAGATAGGAAAAATAGGAAATTATTTCTATCTCAGGCTGATTATGTTGAAAAGGTGTTGCAGAGATTTCATATGGAGAATGCAAAAGTTGTCATCACACCTTTGCCTAGTCATGTCAAATTGACTAAGGATATGTGTCCAAAGACACAAGAGGAGGAAGAAAAAATGTCCAAGGTACCATATGCTTCAACTATAGGCAGTTTAATGTACACCATGGTATGCACGAGATCGGATATTACACATGTCGTAGGAGTTGTTAGCAGGTATATGAGTCATCCTGAAGTTGAGCATTGGAATGCAATAAAATGGATTCTCAGGTACTTGAGAGGTACATCCAATAAATTTTTATGTTTTGGGGGCTCTAATACAGATCTAAAGGGCTATGTTGACTCATATTTGGTAGGGGATATAGATACTAGGCGGAGTACCACAAGTTATGTATTTACAGTTGGTGAGACAACAATGAGTTGGATCTCTTGGTTGCAAAAGGTGGTTGCTTTATCCGACCCACAAAGGCAAAGTATGTGGCTGCAACATAGGCAACAAAGGAGATGATATGGCTGCAAGTTTTCATGGAAGAGTTGGGAAAAACACAGACTAAAAATCACTTGTTTACAAATAGCCAGAGTGATATACATCTTGCAAAGAATTCTACCTTGCACTCTAAGACCAAACACATACAACTGAGATATCATTTCATTCGATCGGTGTTGAAGGATGGATAGGTAAAGCTAGAAAAGATACATACAAATGTGAATCCAACATATATGTTTACAAAGGTAGTGATAAGGGAGAAGTTGAGCTCCTCTTCAGCTTTTGTTGGTCTTCATGGTTAAAAGTATAACAGAGCAACAAGGTCCAAGGTGCTTAATTCCAATGGGAGATTGTGTTGGTGTGGAGCCTAATCAGTCTCCAAGTGGGAGATTGTTGGTATGTGGTGATTGATCATGCTATACTATACACTCTTCACCTTTTTTTGCTTTGTCAACAAAAAAATAAAAAAGCCGACTTTGTAAACCCTAATTTTTGGAAGCTTGTAAAAGCTTGTTATTAGCAGTCGAGATGGGGAGTTGTAGCATGGAATTATTCATGATATTGTATTATGTTTTGCACTGGATAATAAAACCATTGGATGATTACGGTTTTGTGGATGTAGCCCAGATTGGGTGAACCACTTTAAATTCTCTATGTTGTCTTTTGTGTGTGTTTTATTACTCTATTTTATTGTTCAAATATGCATTTAACTTGTTAGATATTTGCCTTCTAACCCTAATAATGGGTATCTCACTTGGATAGACAAATCTCGAGATATTAGACATATTTGTACAAAATAATAATACGATTGTTAATTAGCCATTATTGACTTTGCACAACCCCCTCATAATGGGAAAGTTGTAAAAAATGTAGATATATATGATCTATTTTTAGGAGGTTTTTAGGATGTGCAATCATCAATATTATCACATCTTGAAATAAGATAAAATTGAGGATTTAGAATTTATTTTATCGCATGGAGATAGCTACAACCCATGGTTTTTGAAACAATTAGTCATTTCCATGTTTACCTTTAGTTTATATAATCAAGGATTAGGTTGTTGAACACTTCCAGAGACTAAGAGGGGAGGGGTGAATCAATGTACACAAAACTTAACCCCTTCCAGAACTTGAAACTTTTAGCACAACTCAAACTCTTTTAGCAAATAAAGATAGAACTTTAAGTAGAGAAGTAATAAAGAAGAATATAGAAATTAGAATCTTTAACACCTTCAACAAACTTTACCAATAAAATATATAGTAGTAATCAGATCAACAACAAAGAGAAAGAGATAGAGAACACACACATGCACAAGGAGACACTAGATTTACATGGAAAAACCCAATGAGGGAAAAACCACAGTGAGAGAACTCACAGTATAAGGCTCATTGCCAAAAGACTTGAAAGACTCACTACCTTAGAGAAAGATACAAAAAGGACTCGCAACACTGAAGTACCAACCAACTCCAGGAGCAAGATATAGAGGACCTGATGAGATTCACTATCTCAAAGTAGGATACAAAGGATTTATATGAGAATTGCAAAGATTTCCAACACAACTCTTTGTTGATTGAGGCATTCAAGTTTAATTGATATTTCCTTTCATAATATTTAGCACTATCTTTGTTGGATATTCAATACAACTCTCACACACACTTTTTCACACTTGTACACTACTCCTTCATATTGCATCTAAAATAATCTTGCATTTATATCCACCGCAACACTTTTATTCTTTAATTAGGTCAGCTAAGAAGAGAATAAATAATGAATTCAACTAGTCAGCCACCAAAGCTTAACGCGGTCCTATCCCAAGGATAAAGAGGACCAAAATCATTCTTAACAATACTTTCAATGTGATCCAAAATGATTTACACACAGATGCACATCAACCTAAGTTGACATCAAGGAAATGTGTGGATGAGACATTGAAGCACATAACCAGTCAGCCCATAAAACACTCTTTCAAATGAATTTACTTAATGCAGTCCTAAATAGGATAGGTTAGGACCCAAATCTATCATGACACATCTTCCATTGTTGGCATAACCTCCCAAGCACATGGCCCAAACAAAGGAGCAAGCCCTATCAACCAAATATCCATAAATAACCCAAAAATCCAACTCAAGATACAATATAGAACCAAAGTGACCAATTCTAGCAACATGCAGATCACACAGGGATGTTCCTTGAACATCCAACATCACTTACGCACACTTATTTTGTATTGTCATGCCATCAACAACCATCGTAGAACAAATAGGTACATAAAAGTATGTTTAGAAAATACATAATACATAACTAGATGATGAAACATTTGTAGAACAACTTGCAGACCACTTCAACATATGAGATTAGAATTGAGATATTGCACAAACATGAACACATTCACCAAGCCACGAGAGCATCAACATTAATGCAAAGAAATATGGAGCATTTCTTAGATTAGTCCAGACAATTAGGTTGCAATTCACAAGAGCCTCCTTGGCAACACAAGGGACCTAAAAATATAGGAGTGCAATGTACACAAAGCACTTCCATCGAATACCAAACCAAAAGACCATAGCTGCAACAACGGAGGAATACAAAGCATTCTCTTGAATAGACTTTAATGTAGCTTCCTAAACCAAAAGCATTTGAGCAACTTGCGGAGACCAGAACTTCCTTTTAGCAACACATATATTATTAAGAACATGAGGAGGGAGCATGAGACAGACTGTAGACCTTCAACAACATCTCTCCAACATTAGTCATGCTTCTAATCCTCATTTGAATATATTATTATGAAAATAACTATTTTGATACTAACAATGCATTATATGAACATCAACAATAATACTTCTTCGATAAGGCATGACATCCAGCCATAAAATTCTTCAAATCTTCTCTTCTTTGATAAGGCATGACATCCAACCATGAACTTCTTTAATTATTCTTTGATAAAGCATGTCATCCAACCATGAACTTCTTCAATTCTTCTTTGATAAGGCATGACACCCAACCATGAACTTCTTCAACTCTTCTCTTCTTTGATAAGGCATGACATCCAACCAATGTTAGCCCAAACTGAATATAACAAAGATAACCAATGCCAAGGACTAACAACATATTACTCAGGTGTTGACATCAATTACAACTAGCAATAGTTGCTAACAATCTCCTTAGTGTTAACATTAATGGCAACCATCAGTGTTGACATCAATGACAACAACTACCAACATGGGTTAGGAGTTTTATACTCATAAGTTCAAATAACATTGTTGAGCTACTTGTATGCTCTAAGGAGTGAAAGCTTGAGACTATACAAGCTGTCATGAATAACTAAATGTATTTTTACATAAATTTGGGTTAATCCATTATGAGATCTCTCTCTTGGTGGTGAGCTTTTTCTTGAAAGGGTTTCTCATATTGCATATTATGTAAATCTTGCTATGGTGCTTTAATTGTTGCTCTTTGTGAGATCATTTTCAATTCACTATCATTATTATTTTTGATTTAGTTTAGTCATTAAGAGTTAATTTACATCATATTTATTATTTCTAGTAGAAGGATTAACTTGTAGATTCAACAAAGTAGTCTTTAATAAATTATTTAATATGCTAGTGAATAATTAATATTTTAGAAATAGAAGAGATAAATTACAAACTAAATACTTATATGTTTCATTTAGATAAATTAAACGCGCAACTTGCATTATTAGAAATTAGGAAATGAAATATTTAAATATATATAATTTTTATTTATGATTTAAAATAAAATTTTCACTAGAATTAGTTTGTAAATAGATTTTTTTTTTTTAAATAGATCAAAAAAATAGATATTTTAGTATTAGATGCTTTTACAAACAGATGTGCATGAAACAAGGATAAGTTAATTTAATTATACTATTTATTGATAGGTAATAGAATAATATTATATTATGTTAGGTGGAGTGTGCTTTGAGGATGTGTGATATTCTATGCACATAGCAATCAAACTCTAATTAAACCAATAATTTTTCTATATTTATTGTACAACAATTTTAAATATTAATTTATACAATATGCCACTTAGGAAACACTCAATAATTTCCTTTACTACTAAAATGCACATTAATGAAACAAAATACCTCTCTTTATGCCTAAAAACTTACAATACACAAATTACAAGGGATTACACTAAACAAAGCCATAGTAGATAGTAGCAGTATTGAAATGTAGGGGATGACCTTATAGAGATATATAATGTCAAATCCTTGAATTTTTTCATATATTACTCTCATTCTCTTTTATCCACAAAAAATAGTGCTTATAAAAGCACATTCTTATAACAAAAATTCATCCTAAATATTTATTAACTTTAGTGGAGGGAATACTATTTTTACTTCCTATTTAATGCCATCTTTAATAATTTATACTATTCTTTAGAATTTTCTATCCATGTGCCTTATAGTAACATCATTTTTTTGGTGGCCTTGCTCTTCATTTTCATGGAGGATGCATTGAAATGGACAACCAAAATCTAGTAGATCAACTCAATAAGATTCAAGAGAAAATTGCTTAATTGGTTGCCAAGATCATTAAATGCTTAGCATCCATCACTAGCAAGTCTTCCAATATATCGATTATAAAATCTAAGACACATTATCAAAATAAGATTAACAAGTATCACATACTGACTAGTCCTTGACATTCCAAAATATTTGAAAGAAATATTGTTAATAGCTAATCTCTATGTACCTATAGTTATTAATTTTGAAACCTCTTTCTAGTTAAAATCTAGTGTACTTTTATATTGTTTTCCAATTATGAATATTTAGAAAAAACAACTGAATATGTTATAAACCCATGTGTCAATGGTGGGCTAAAATGTAATTATTAACTATTGTGTAATATATTTGGAGGATAAATAATGATTCATTTGTTTTGAAATTTTTTAATTGAATTGTAAATTTATGTTTTACATGAGAAAAACATTCCCAAGTAGGACAAGGAGTCAAACTTGATATGTAATTGGAGGAGGTCATCCCAAGGATAGAGAGCAAGGACAAAGATGTGCCACTATATGTGGAGAAGTTGAGGGGCTTGTTCTTCAGGCTCGATGTTAACAACCTCTCTAAATGCAAAAGTGGGATAATGAAACTATAGGACTATATTGCACTATAATAGGCCAATAGTGATATCATTATTTATGTCAAGCATAATAGTAAGCTTGAAACAAAATGTATTAATTATGAGTACCACAATCAGGTATAAGTCTATCTTTTAACTAATTGTCATTTTGGTCAAATATAGATAGTTAATAAAGTTTTAAAATTTTAGTCTTGAATTAATATTTGAACAAGATGTGGACATATAGCAAAATAAAATCAATATTTATCATCTACAATAAATATAATAGGAGATCATAACAATTGTATCTCTAGCTTATTTTGATAAGGTGAAGCAGTAGGGTCCAACATATTCTCTACATAGTCCATCATTTCCAAAAAATTATCTATCCCTTCCTCACAACATATCACCTCATTTAATGCTCTTGTTAGCTCCTCCACATTGTGTAACATCCCCTATTCTTTATACACTTTTACTTCAACCCAAAATAGTGGCATATGATAAATTTATTTGGAAACTACCTCTAACAAAGACAACCCATTTCCTCAAGACAACAACATCCTTGGATAATTTACTACTATTAGTCATGTAAGTAACTCCTTTCCTAGGTAAGTGACCGATTATGCTTCTACAACATTAACACAACTTGCACAATAAGGACTTCCCATTTTCCTATTGCATAACATTTTTTATAGGCTTTAGAGATCTAAAGTCCTAGTTGGTTCATAATAGCTAGTGACATTACATTACTTGAGGATCCCAACTATTTATATGATTGGAAAATTGAATTGTACACACCTTGGGGGTTTTCTATTTCAAATTCACAATTGTAGTTGCCCTTGGAGTTGTCTAGAGAATGAAGGTTTGGTGCATGATAGGGGTGGCACAATGTCATCCTAAATCCCCTAACCTAGTTATTCTAAATTGATGCTTGGTCAAGTTGTTGTTGTGTTCTCATAACACTTCTCTAGTTACTTTCTCCCCAATTCCAACGACACTTCTTCATGCATTCTCACTATGCTTCTCTTGTTGTGTTCCTTGTGCTTGGCTTAGTTATGCTTAGTTAGGTTCCTTGACTCAACTATGCTTGGTCAAGTTTTTCACACAAGATGACTCTTTTGATGACAACAGTAATTTTCATATTAATTTAGCCCATCACCTCACAAGAAAAAAAGGACTATGATGACAACAACAATAGTTTTCAATGTCATTTCAAACATATGTGATATGATGAAAAATCATAACTATATAAGTTTTGTAGTTGAGAAAAAATAGTGATATGGCTAGTTTTTTAAGATAATGTATTAAAATTAAATGAAAAGTAGATCGACATAAGACATCAAATTGTTTTTTCATTCAACATAGGTCAATAAGATAGGAGAGAAATAACTCATATTACTATTTTTAGAATATTAATAATAAAAGATATTGTCAAAACTTTTGAAAACCACAATGATATGATTGACTAATATACTTTAAATCTTATTTTGAATCAATAACCATAAAATCTCTAACACAATAAAAAAATAACAATAATATACTCAAAATAATCAATCACAATTGAAAAAAAAACCTTACAACATAACATGTACAAAAGGAATAATATACAACATAACATGTACAACCAAGAATAATGTTAATATCTTAATTTATTTGGCTCATGATTGACCACTTTTCTTTCAAATTCATCTCTTATACCTTTGTTGACCAGTCTATTACTTTTTATATTTCTTGTATTTGGAACCAGCCTGTTCAAAATTGACTTCCAAATATTTAAAATCACCTCTGATTTGCTGTTGAATATTTCCTTATTTAACCTTTTATTAATGAGCAAGGGAAGATCTTCCCTCGTTAAAAGAATATACTTTTTTGACTTTCAAGTAAATTTTGTGAAAGCCATCAAATCTTATACAGAAAGCCATCCCCACAAAAGTAAAAAAAATCATGGAGTGGGGCAAAACTAATGTTCAAAATATTGGACCCATGCTCATAGTGGACTTCCCACTACCTAGGCCTGTACTTTGGGTCCTACACAAAAACCTAATTTCTAGAACCTTTCAATTATCTTTCGTTTCAAGACCCCATGAACAGTGATTTCCATATTCACATGCTAATAAGAGCTGCCAATCAATTTCACTTGCATTGAGTATTATTATGAAAAGGGAAAGAAAGGAATCTTTCTATTTCTTTCTCGAATTGCCAAATCCGCTTGGATTCCCCTATGGATAGGTAGCCTAGGTAGCTGTAATGAACCTAACATGCTCGAACTGAATCTGGACTTGTATCCTGCCCCGATATTCGAACCACTGTCAATTGTCACTATGATAAGAGTTGTAACCACTTCCATTTGTTATGATGACATAGATACAACCGCAATCATTATCATGAAACAAAAGAGAAACCATGGTAATTATGGCCTTGTAACTACCATGACTGTTATTATTACCAAAGGCTGCAACGAATGCTAATCTGTGGAGAAAAATGGTGGGTATCGAGTTAACTTTAGGTGAAAGAGTGCCGGCAACAAGATTTGTATGTTGCAGGCTTTTCAAGTTTTTATTACTATGTTTGGTCTCTAGTACTTTTGGCTATGATGATGTAATTGCAGAGGGGTCTAATAATGGAACGGTGGAGCTGGGATCTGTTCTCAGACCTTCAGAGCAGCCCATGCTGTGGAACTCTACAGAGAAAAAGTTCGGTTTGGGATTTCATCCAAGTGGTAATGATGGACTGTATGTATTGGGCATTGCATGTAGTGACATTAAAGACCCAGCACTGGTGTGGACCGCAGGTGGTGGTATCGAGATTGGTATGCAGAGTTCCTTCCATTTAGGTAACAATGGGAACCTTGTACTGCAGGATGAAATTGGCAGAGTGCTTTGGCAAAGCAATACAGGGAATTCCGGTGTGGTATCTGCTGTTTTGGAGGACAATGGTAACTTTGTACTGAAGGATGGGAATTCTACTGTTGTCTGGGATACTTTCACAAACCCCACAGATACCCTTTTGGTTGGTCAGACGTTGGCTGTGGGAAGAAGGCTGGAGTCGTATCCCTATTCATTTTCTTTGGAACCATATGGCAACCTCACACTCAAATGGAGGGGCAACATCACGTATTGGAATGTGGGCGCTTCAGAATCTTCAAAGACAATTACTGCATCTCTCAGTAATGAAGGATTGTTCACCATCTCCAATTCATCAGGTATGTGTGTCAGGCTGAAAACTTATTCGAACAAAAGTCGTTACTCTTTTATTGTTCAATATCTCTAGTGGATCAGGTATATAATGCTAAAACTTGTTAGTATTTATTTTCCATATCTCCAATGGTCAGGTCTGTATCGCTAAAAACTTATGTGAGTAATTGATCAGTAATTGTCTGTATGCTTCATAGTCAAATCAGGCACAAAAGTATGCTTAATAGGTTTAGGAAATGGGATCAACAAGTGACTACCAAACTTAAAGGCTTCATTTTGTTTATTATTACGAGATGATTCTGAAAAACTCATTTTCTGTATGCTGACTCGTCAAGAAAAGCACCAAAATTTTTACTAGATATGGCATCTGGGACGGGCATTTGAGCATTGATTTGTAAATTTAAGGGCTTTTTTGGACAATGGTCCAAGAGATGATTCTGTAAATTTAATTTTGTAGTAGTGAGTCTAAGTGTTGGGAAAACAAACTTGTAGGTGCTCAGCTCTGGGTTACTCGGAGCAGCGATTACACTGACAATTCAACAACCTTGCGAAGAATTAAGCTGGATCCTGATGGAAACCTGCGGTCATATGGGTGGCATGAAAACTCCCAATCGTGGCATGTAGGATGGAGTGCAGTGGAAGACCAATGCCTGGTGTATGGGTGGTGTGGGAACTTTGGAATGTGTGTTTACAATGATACAGGCCCATTTTGCACATGCCCATCTGCAAATTTTGTTGCAGTTGATCCAAAAGACCCACAGAAAGGGTGCAAAAGAGAACCAGACATTGACATTCAAGAGTGTAGCAACAACCAGAGCATGCTGGAATTAGAGCATACTGAATTCTTGTCATATCCCCCAGAGTCAGATGACTTCTACGGAGGAATTTCTGATTGTGAGCAAAACTGTGCCAAGAGTGGGAGCTGCATTGCAGCCACAATTTTAAATGATGGTTCAGGTATGTGCCGCTTTAAGACAACAAATTTCACTAGCGCTTACCAATCAATAACAATTCCAAGCACTTCTTATATAAAGGTTTGTGGAGAACCACAACGTCTGCCTTCCTCTACAGTGACTGTTGCCCCTTCCTCAAGGTCAATCAAGGTCTCTGTGGCTGGAATTGTAGTTGCAGTTGTGGGTACTCTGTTATGCCTTGTAATCATCGAGACATCCATTTGGTGGTTCTTCTGTAGAAATAATTCTGGAGGATTATCAGCCCAATACACGCTTCTAGATTATGCTTCTGGAGCTCCAGTTCAATTTTCTTATGAGGAACTTAAGCGATCAACAAAAAATTTCAAGGAGAAGGTGGGATCAGGTGGGTTTGGAACAGTATACAAGGGTACAATGCCTAATAGGAGCTTAGTTGCAGTTAAAAAATTAGAAGGAATTGAGCAAGGGGACAAGCAATTTCGTATGGAGGTGGCAACAATAAGCAGCACCCATCACTTAAACTTGGTCAGGCTGATTGGATTTTGCTCAGAAGGACGTCATAGATTGCTAGTATATGAATTCATGAAAAACACTTCTTTAGATGTTTTTCTTTTTCCACCTAACGAGAAATCCCAGATTTTAGATTGGGAAACTCGGCTCAATATAGCTCTGGGCACTGCAAGAGGAATTGCATATTTGCATGAAGAATGCAGAGATTGCATTATCCATTGTGATATAAAACCAGAGAACATACTTCTAGATGATAATTTGAATGCCAAGGTTTCTGATTTTGGGCTTGCTAAGCTTAATAATGTAAGAGATCATCGAAACCATACATTGAATAGCATTCGGGGAACTAGAGGGTACTTGGCTCCAGAGTGGCTTGCTAATTTGCCAATTACTTCTAAATCTGATGTTTTCAGCTATGGTATGGTTTTGCTGGAAATCATAAGTGGTAAAAGGAACTTTGATATCTCTGTTACCTCAGGAAGGAGGAAGTTTTCCACTTGGGCATTTGATGAATTTGAAAAGGGTAATATCTTGAACATCATTGATGAGAAGCTTGGCGGGCAAATCAATGTGGAACAAGTGGAGAGAGCAATCCAAGTTAGTTTTTGGTGCATACAAGAGCAGCCCTCTCAGCGACCATCAATGGGGAAGGTTGTTAAGATGTTAGAGGGGCTTTTGCCTATTGAAAAACCACCTGCACCTAAACCTTTTGAAGGACTTCAGAGCAGTGCCAGTATTAATTGCAGTGTCAGTGCTAGTGGTAGTATGATATCAGTGCTTGCAGCTTCTGCTCCTCAAGCATCTTCCTCATCCTCAGCAGATGTCTTTCTGTCCTGAACTCCACAGAGTAATATGTAAATGTCATTTCACTCTGGAACTTTGATATCTATTAGCAACGGTTTCCCTTCTGAAAGATAAAGCCCACCCCAACTATGGAAGCTGTATAAGAAGCAAGAAGGCTAGTGGTCTTCATTTGTATATTCTGCAGAGCTTTTTGATTGAATATTTTTTACTATCTAATGTCTGAGCTATAATTAAAAAAAATTGAAGTTGATTGCAAGTCTTATCATATAAGTGGACATCTAGTAAGCAGTGCTATTGATTTTAGAGGTTTTACTGCTTTGTGAATTGCAGGACCCAAAAAAAGGTAAAGCAGATATAACAGAGTTTAGAAGATGTTTATTTTTAGATAAGATAGCTGGGGTTTCTATGGGGTCCTCCATCCTATAAGGAAATATAAGAGCTGACAATGCCTCCAGATACAACTAGAAAAGTATAAAATAGCACTTGGCCTGACAAAAATCAAAATCTGTGGCCAAACAGCAAGAGATATTACTAACAGGTTACCACCTAAGATAGGAAACGCAGAACATATCTAACCAACAGGACAGCAATACACGCAACCCCAAACACACAATTCTTTTGCAAGCATTTATTTTTAACAATAGAAATTATCTTTGTTTCATATGGGAACATGAAGTTATTTGCAGAGAGGTGACAAGTTTCTTTTTCTTCTTTGATTGATCACTGTCATCCAATCACCATTTTTTGGAGGTTCAATATAATGCTGAATCTCCTCTTCATTTTCCCCTCCAGAATCAGAAAAGTCCTCAGAGGACAAAGGATAAACCTCTGCCAACTGCAGCTGTTCCTAGCATTCTGCTTGATTCTCAGAGGAAACTGCTAATAGTTTCCCCTCGGATTCCACAGGAATCCGAGGATTACTTTCCTTCAAAAATGCTATAATCTGCCCTTCTGGCTCTTTTATCTGATCCATATCCCCAGCTGTCTTTTGTCTATCATCCACTTCCTCCCCTGCTGTTCCCAAGGACGATTTGGCTCTGATAATGAGCATCCTACCAGCTGGTGGCATAGGGCTGCATCCTTCTAAAAAAAATTATATTCCTCAGCTAGATACCCTGCACTGGAACATTTCCAGCAGTGAGATGCAACATTCTCATACTTTAGAGGTTGTTTCTACACCTTGCCTACCTTTAACCCTATGTAATGGAACTAAGAGCATTTTAGTGGGTTTCAGGGGAGATCATAATAAATCTCCCCTATGTTACTGGTTCATCCCTGCTGCCATCTGGATCTGGTTATGATCCACTCTGGGGTCAGATCCTGGTCTGTGTGGGCAGGGGTGTGACCAGGAGTTGTGATTGACCAAAGCAGTGAACCAAACTTCTGAACCCAAACCCACACCAGTACCAAGATCAGTAAATACTAAATTAGTATTTCCCCAACAGGTTGGCAATGCTTTTCAGTGTTAAAGATTGCCGGAAAGGAAGAGGCAAATTAGGCAGCCTTATCAAAATCAGGGCTATGTGAAAGTTCTCAGTAGTCAGATTGAAGCTTGGGAACCAGGGTTTCACAATGAAGGAAGCCATATCCCAGACCCAAGGTCCTTACTTTAAGATCTTACCCTTATCTTCCATAGAATCAAATACAACTAGACAAAAACCATTCGCATAAGGATAAATTACCAGAGGAGTACCAAGATGAGGAAGCCAAGAAGATTTTATCCATTCATTAAACTCTGCAAGGCTGGGCCAAAGATTGCTAAATCTACATAGCAAAGCTATTTTCAAATAATGCTCCCTGTCTTCTGCCACTTCATCTCCAAGTTCCACCATGGGCATCTTCTCAGCTACTTTTATCTATCCCAGACCACCCAGATAGCCCTTGCCAAAAAGGGCTACCTTACTTTGAGATCCTGGTCCTGACGGAATCTCATGCATTGTAGGCCCTTTCCTGCATCCGTATAGGACCTTTTCTGTCTGATTTCCATCACAAAAGCACCCAGATCTGGCAGTGAAGAGTCTATCACCAGTTTATTTGTTGTGTGTGGAACAGCATTAGCAGAATCCACATATCCCAACCTAGAATTCGCCTCCTTTTTCTTATCCATAATTGTGCCCTTAGAAATAGCCAGTCCATTCTCTTGGCCTTCTGATCTGCCACACCACACCGTTTAGGGTTTTCTTCTTTTAACTCCTCCATCCCCAAGTCCCCAAGTTTAGAAGATGTTGATCTATGCATTTTTTTGTTTTGTTTGGCATGTCTGTTTAGTTCATTTGGAAAAATTTACAGAGAGTATGATAAAGCCTAGTTGATCTATTGTAAGAAGTGGGGAAAATAGTGCTGATATGTACTCTTGTGAAGTTCCAAAAGTAATTAGAAAAAAACAAAAATCTTCTCTTAGATCATAGAGCACAATCATAAAATAACATAAAGATTAAGTGAAATTGGTAACTAGGACTCATAATCATCATCTGTTACAGCCATATCAGTTGTATGAATTGCAGTGGCAGGAGCTCCCAAGATTTCATTTTCTCTATGTCCTTTCTTTCAAGTGGGTAAACAACGAGGGGATGGCCTATTGGAGCTGGGCCTTGTTGTCTCTGCTGTAAAGGACACAACTTAAACCCCTGACTAAGACCTGATGGATCATTCTTTTTTTGTTTTTTACATATTTTTTGTGGAGGTAAGGCAACATATAAATACAGTCACAATATTTGGTTCTCTAGGGTTTGATACTTCTCTTTTGCCTGCTTATTTTCCTTGGCTTCATCCCTCTCCTCAACTGTGAAGGTCCTGCTTGATTTGCCCTCATGAATGATTAGGCTTTTGAGATGCTCAAGTTCATTTCATTTTTCTTTGCCTTGTGCTGTATCTGTATGCCAAACACAAGTGCAATGGTATATTTGCTAATTTAAGATGCAACAGAAGGCAATAAATTAACAAAACTTCATTATTTTGTACCTTACATATTTCAAATTTTGACAGCTTCTTGTCATGGCTAGAGGATCATAATCATGTAGATATGCTTTTCCTACCTCTGCAAAATGACCTTTCACACACTTTATTAAAACCATTTGAAAATTTGAGAGCTTCTTGTCATGGCTAGAGGATCATAATCATGTAGATATGCTTCTTCTGCTTCTGCAAAAAGACCTTTCACATGCTTTTAAATTTTTTCCCTAGCAACTCGGGGAAGCTTAGGGTATCCTCTTATTAAATATGTTTTAGTTCTCCTCCTCCTCGCATCTCATATTCGCATCAACCCTAACATGTGAAAATACAGAATCAGAATTAGTAGACCCCATTGAGCCTCTACCTTCAGAAACACATGTGACAAAACATAATATTGCCTTTCCCACTTAAGCTTGATGGATAGAACCATAAATGAAGGCAAACTGGCAGAATTGTGTTTATATTCTAGACATGCATAAAACTGTTACCCCTCGAACAACTCTGCTAGTTGCAAATGGGGCTGTTGCTCGCTTTCTTAGTTTCTTGAGAAGATAATGCTATATAGCCAGTTGGATATGCTGCAAATATCTTGTGGGGAACTCTATCCAATTGAATAAGCAACAAAAAGGAGGAAATGGTGACATTTTAGATCATGACCTAGCCAGCACACCACTCTGGTGTATGGGAGCCCCTTTAAGTTTCATCCTCATGACCAAGCTTGGTACTAAACGAACCTTGCTTATCCACTGATACTTCTATATCCCCAAATATTGATGTTGCTTCATGTTGGCGTAAGAACTAACACCTCTGGAGTGTAAGTTTGTACAGACAGCTATGCACACTGCGTAATGAGTGCTCTTCAAATTAGGAGGGGAAGCTCCCTCGTTGTGCTGGAATGCATGGAAAAGAAAAGTAAACTAAATCCTATCTTTTTGTTCTCAGCTAGTAGAGGCACAAAGTTAAGAAAACCTAGAACATTGCAGCTAAGGATTTTCTAGTTTCGTAGATCATTTAACTACAACTAAGCTAACTTCTTTAAATCTATCCAGTTTCCTCAAGAAAACAGAGCGTGAGGAAATGGAGCGAGAATGGATTTATACGATAAGTTGGGTACAGATTCGCAACATGAAGGCAAGGTGGGCACAACTATTTGCTCGGCTGAATAAGCTTATTATCACACACATCATACGATAAGCTTTAACTACAAATTCTCAACATGAAGGCAAGGTGGGCACAACTATTTGCTCAATTCGAATAGGCTTATTGATAACAAAACACAAAAGATAGCCAACTAGGACAACAAATTGCATAGGCGAGACACGCGTACAATCTACGATCAAACTAGCCACTATATCTAACTAAGGCAAGCATTCACCATAATAATTTCATGGAACCCGAGTGGCATAACAATTCATTATCAAAACAAATGCTCATGAACATATACAAAAAGATAATATTACAGGCAAGGTGGGCACAACATATATTAATCTCTTGTGCAAAAGTTCTAATTTACAAGGGTGAACCAATCTTGAGAATAGGCATGTTGTCGACAACACAACAATTCTCTATCACAAGGAAAAGTTAATTACAAATGAACTGAAAGCTCTTATTTATAGACATCAAAGGTGTAGGCAACCCTAAAATCACCTTGAGTCAACTTAGAGTCTTGCAGCATGTGAGATCTTTATTCCTAAACCCTAATAAAGGAAACTATATAGTTAACTGACAAACTACCATCAGTTAACCGAAATATCTAATCTAAGTAGACAATGTGCAAGCATGCACGTCCTTATTGAAAGCAAGTTAACTGGAATACTACCATTAGTTAACGTAAATCCTAAAAAAGAAACTCCAAGTGAATGTAGATAATTCCAAGATAGACATGCGTGAGATGCATGACAGTGAGTTAACTCGGAAAGAAGCGTCGAGTTAACTGTTGTGTTTAATGTCTACCTTGGAAAATATGGGACGCCCTGAACTGAAGTTCACTGGTCTTGATCTCGGGCAATTAACCCCTCTCCACGAGGTTGTTGATTGCATCACTATCTAACGATTGTCACATGTCTCAACTGTCAATTAACTACTTGTCAGCAACTCAAGCAAACCTGGAAATCTCTGCATACTTAAATTGGCACTTCACTGACTGATAACCCTGGCGGCTTTGTAATTGAAGTGATGTCCACTGTTTCTTTTGCAACTTGTTGCTTCTCACGTTTTTGACGCTTTTCTCTATGGAAGAGTGTTGCATGATGAAACTGCAAAGGTTGACCACGAACACTTTGGTTGTGAGAAATGCAAATGAAATTGCCGCATACGCAGAAACCCAACGGTATCAACCCTATAAACTGGTCTGGGAAGACAATCAACTATACGAGGCATGAAACCATGTGAACTTGAGTGACTACGCCTACCAACCTTCTGGATGCACTTGATACAAATCAGTGTCAGCTTTTATGATGAAATCATTAATTAAGATTGACTTGGTCTTGAATTCGGTCTGCGTGAACTGCATCCTTAAAAACTCGCCTGTTGACTATGAACACGGCTATGTTCTGACAACCTTCTCCGGAAAGCCAAAAATCACTCCAGATAAGGCTAAAAATAACCTGTCCAAGGGCAATTTTCACGAAAAATTTTGAGACGTGGGTTTTGTGCAAAATCAAATTCTAAGATGACTCGTAACGTTAGAAATTTGGGAAAATGTGATTTAGGCCTACATGCAAAAAGTTTTCAGTTGAGATTTGAGGGGCTGTGAGGGCAATTTTTCCCGAAAAAATCCGAAACATGGGTTTTGTGCAGAATTGAATCCTAACACAACCCAGATCAATAGATTTTGGAAAAAATGTGTTTTAGGCCCGCATGCAAAAGAAAATCTCAGAAAAAAGCACAGAGCTTTAGAATAGAGGCTGCAGAGCAATTTTCACGAAATAATATGAGACATGGGTATTGTTGTTGATGCTGAAATACACGAACCCCAATGCTTTGTTTCTGAAAATCTTGTTGTTTCTTTGACATGCGAAGAATACCTAAGACGAGAAATAGAAGAAATTTAGATAGAAGATAGAAGTATTTGTTTGTTTGTTTTCTTTGCTTCTATAGAAATTCGCCTATGTTTGTATGAAGTTTGTTGATGAATCTTGACCTGTATCTGCAAAAGAATATTTTTGATGCCTTTGAATTTTGATTGCTGAAGAAATTTGCCCAACTCTAGAAATAATTCACCTCTGCTTAAGCTGAATGAATGAAATGATGAATGCCATGCTTGCATAACTAGAGCAAAATCGTACCACAAAAGCAAAACTGCAAGATCTGAAACCTTGACTATGAAGAAAGAATTTGATTTGCCCTTCACCAGCTAAACTACCACTGTCTCTGAGTCTCAGATTAAAAATAGTATTTAATTTGAAACATGCAAATTATTAAAAGAGGCTCCAATATTTAAGTCTTGAAGAAAATCGCCATTTAATGCTTTGCATGCAAAAATATTATTTTAATCATTTAGCTAAAAATAGCATCCAGATGTGCTCGGCAAACTTCACTGATTCCAGAAAGTCCAAATTCGACCTTCTAGGTGTCCATTTGCAAGAGTTATTAGATTTTTGAGTATCTCCTACTTTATAGCTGACTGCAAAGTTACATCTGGCCATGTTCAACTCTTATTTCCGGGTGACTGAACAAACCTGCGACTAATCTAAGATACCCTTTGCGAAGCCTGAATAATAGGGATGAAATATCTGCTGGGAGCTGCAACTGCTAAAACCAACATCTGACACCTTAGAAAATAAGACGCCTTTGATTAAATAGATGCACTGGTTCCAGACAGCCATTTCTCTATATTGCCATTTAACGCTTCAAACTGTCATTGATGATGAATGATGAACCCTACTGACTGGATGGTAGATTCATTGCGTGACTGGAACTACTCTGCATCCAATGACTGTATGTAAGGTATCTAAAAACTGAATTAGGAACCCCAAAAAGATGGGCGCCCTTGGCCTGTGAAGGCGCAAATACCATTTTGACAAAAGTGAGACTTTCATCTGAACACCATACTTTGACCGTTGATACTGGGAGCTAGAGTGCTCCGATTCGCACGCCATTTGTCTCTTTGCATAGTTGGATCAACTTACAAGAGATGTCTTTGGAGGTGACGAAGCGAGAAAACTGCTTCTAAGGCCTCAAAGAGAAGGGCGCCTTTTTCAAGGAGATGTGTACTTGCCATACTTCCATTTTCCAGTTGTCTCTAGTCACTTTCACTTTTCAGCATCACCACCCTGACCTCACACGTAGGAGCGTTCGCCAAATCTCAGAGGCTGACGACTGGACTCGTTGGATAGTTGGAGTAATTGCGCACAAGTCTCATGAAGATTGCAAATGCAGATAACTCCATAAGGCTGGGCGCCCCTAGCCTATAGATGTGCAGCTGCGTGTAGCTAAGTTTCTCCATCCTATGTTTTACTTGCTTGGTAGAATCTCTGTCATGATCACTCAGAAAGCCGGATTGTCTCGCGAATTCGTGCGTTGCAAAGCTGGACTGAGCTGAAAAAGATCTCAGGAAGACCTCAACTGCAATTTCATCCATCTAGAGGTTCATATTCAAGGGCGCCCGTGAGCTACAAGGGCGCTCAAACCATGAACTGGCAATTTTTTGTGACATGCATCCTGCTTGTAGTCTTAGCTTCTAACATCAATTGTTGACGCTCTGCACTATGTACATCCTCGCTTGATAGCTCGTCGGAAAGCCAGACTAATCCTGAAAAGACTGAAACCAACAACAAGCACATGCATTCAGATCTGAGCCTTCAAAAAGAAGGGCGCCTCTGGGCTACAGGGGTGCATATATGCTTTCTTTGACTGCCTCCATGATGTGTATACTCCTCGTAACTTCTGCTTCCGCCTTCGTTTTTCAGAGTTCTGCAATTCAGACGGACTTGCTCCATAGTTAGTCGAAAAGATGACTGAAAACATAAGAGAATGAATGTATTTGCAACCCAAAGCAACTGCATCTTGACCTTCAAATGGAAGGGCGCCCTTGGCTTGTAGAGGCGTAGATTTGCTTTGAATTTCACGTTTTCCACCATTTTGTGCTTTGCGAACACAATATTAGCTAGTGAGGTTGACCGTGTCAAGATGTTACCACTGCTGACATGTGTACATGACCGCATCTCACTATTCTCACATGTACGGACACGTAAAGTTGATTTGCACGTTGATTGCGCAAGTGTCTCCCACGTTACATAGTGAAAAGTTTCCAGACTTAGAATATTTTCACACTTTTCGCCAATTTGAAAATCTCCTCCATCAAGAAGCATCTTTTCCAGCATCTTTCATCATAGAATGTTCTGCTTTGAGTTTCAGGCTTAGATTTTGACACCTGGTACTAGCCAACTGCCATTGACGACCTTAGAGGTCCTAACTTTTCTCCTGAAAAAGTGAAAACTATACACCCGACTTAAATTGACTTTTAATTGAAATTGACTTCACCACTGTGATCGTGATGTGAAATAAGCCAATCAAAATTAATTTTAGCCAATTTTGACAAATTCCTATTTTTTAGGGTTTTGACCTAAAAATACAGTTTAGAAACCCTAATTTTCAAATTTTCCAAATTTTGCCAATATCTTCCTGGCATGATATTGACCAAAAGCTCATACTTGATTTGCCCAAAAATGGAGTTTTGACATCATTTTTACAAGGTTTAGACCATTTTAAGCAAAATGCCTTAATGAAGCAAATAATTTGGTTTCGGTACAACATTAGGCTCCGTCTGGTGACCATGTCAGATACTTACGGCATAGGAGAACCGATATTTCTCTGTGTTTCGTAGACTAGTGAGTAACATTGGGCATTGGAGTCAAGACTTTTCCCTAATCACCTAAAATACTTAGAGTTTTCCTAATCACCTAAAACAAGACTACCTAATTAATCACCTACAACACAACATAACATCACAGAACGGGGAAATACATTACGACATAACGATAAAGCATAAATAAAAACTACTTAAAGAAAATTTACTCTAGCCCCGAAGGAATGAAGTGCTTTGAATATTGTTCGTTGCATGGCAGCAGGAAGAGCCTCCCATCGATGTCGTTTCTGCCGGAAAGGCTTTGTACTTCTCTTTTGATGGGCATTGCAGGAGGCAATCCCTCTGGAATGAAGATTCTCAAGTATTCGTACATCCAAGCAAATATATTCTAACAAAAGTTAGAATATGATGCAAATGGGAAGCTTGATACCCCTGAGGCATAAGTTTTGTCGTCCATTCTCAGGATGTTGGTTTCTTCAAACCAATCAATCGAGTTCCAAACTTGATTTCTATAATGTCGTAGGTGATCTTTTCTGATCTGAAAATATCCTTTGATCGGCTCGTCGATCAGCTCTACATCACCTTTAACACATAAGAATTTGATTCCCATGTCTTTGGCATCTTTGAGGCCTTGCAAAAGCACCTCCTTTTCACCTTTAGAGAATTCCAATTGCACAGATGAGTGCAATTGTCCTTTAGGGGAGATGATTAATTCCCCTTCTTTTGAAATTGTATTTAAACAATCTCCATCCAACTGTACTGTCCATGACTTTGTATCCTCTGTCGGTCTCTTTTTAGAACAAGCAATTTTTTGTCCTTCAATTTCTACTTCTGACAGAGTCATAAAATTACTAGGATCCGTTTCAGGCTTTGCTTCTGCTAGAACAAATGACTTGAGCACAACCTGCTTCTTTACAACTTTGAGAATCTGATCTAGTTCTTTTGGATGGTCCTGAAGATATCCCAGTTGTGAGATTTGTACCTTGGTCTTCATCATGGAAGCTACAATGTCAAAATTTGTTGAAGACGTCTCTTGAGCAACTGGCATAGTAATCTCTTGTGAAGATTTGAGTTTAGAAGTGGGAAACACTTTTTTTAGCCTTCTCGTTTGATTTCCGCCTTTCTTCTTCTTCTTCTTCTTTTTGTGCCTTGAAGCGCTGAGCACGTGTAAACACAGGAGGAGCGTATTGGCGGTATTCTTCTTCTTCTTCTTGATTTACGGGTTCTTCATCAAAGTATCCCACAACGGAGTCACCATTGAAGTTGTCCGTTTGTGGTGAAACAACCTTCAAACTTGGTGTTGGTACAAAACTAGAACTAGGAGCAGCTTCATTGCATCCCATGATTTGGATCATTCTCAGATTCTCCGGACATGTGGATCCGATATGTGCATAGGTGTCATGGAAACAACAAAATACTACATGGTGCGCAACTTCAATCATTAGTCTTGATGGAGATGTAGGCAACCATGGCTGAAAATTATCACTTTTTGGCTAGTACGATTGCTGAACTAGAGATCTGATAGAATCTGTCTTCATCAGGCCAAAAGTGATCATATTGTCCTCCAATTTGATGGCATGTTCTTGCGCACTCTTGAACTTTGTCGCTTGTGTTGTCTTCAGGAAGAAGGCTATCTCTGATGGAAGAGCATTTATGAAACAACTTATCAGAATCTTTGGTGATGGATCGAGTGTAGAAGAAATTCTTGTAACAAGATGATTAGATCTTGCCACAAAATTCCTCGTGTGTTCATTGTGCTCCATCTTTGAATTTGTACGTTGGGTGAACAATAGGTGACTGTCTTCAGCGGGCTTGAATATCGCCAAAAACTTCTCGCTCATAGTTGCCCAGCTTGTGATACTGCCTGGTGCCAGGTGATTGAACCAGTTGGCAGCATTTTCGACAAGAGTCTCGACAAAGAGACGCATCGCGATGTCCTCATGTGCCATGTGCAAGACGGTGCAAGCCGTTGTGAATGCAGAAAAATGATCCTCTGGGTGTTGAGTTCTATCGTCGTGAAACTGTGGAAAGCGCTTCCTTGACCCTTTAGGTAACTCATGATTTACCTGAAAAGCCAAAGGTCCAATGTTATTACCCTAAGGTAATGGGGGTGGACGTCTCTTGCCAGCATCATTGTTGTTATCATCCATTGATTATGTGTAGATCATGCAATCAGATGCCAAAGTGTCATTCTCGTAAAATAAAAGCGTTTAGCTTTTCTTGAAATTTTCTTCCCTCGTGCCCCACGGTGGGCGCTAGAAAACTGTTGGCATAAGAACTAACACCTTTGGAGTGTAAATTTGTATGGACAACTATGCACACTGCGTAATGAGTGCTCTTCAAATTAGGAGGGGAAGCTCCTTCGTTGTGCTGGAATGCATGGAAAAGAAAAGTAAACTAAATCCTATCTTTTTGTTCTCTGCTGGTAGAGGCACAAGGTTAAGAAAACCTAGAACGTTGTAGCTAAGGATTTTTTGGTTTTGCAGATCATTTAACTACAACTAAGCTAACTTCTTTAAATCTATCCAGTTCCCTCAAGAAAACAGAGCGTGAAGAAATGGAATGGGAATGGTTTTATACGATAAGCTGGGTACAGATTCGCAACATGAAGGCAAGGTGGGTACAACTATTTGCTCGGCTGAATAAGCTTATTATCACACACATCATACGATAAGCTTTAAGTACAAATTCTCAACATGAAGGCAAGGTAGGCACAACTATTTGCTCAATTCGAATAGGCTTATTGAGAACAAAACACAAAAGATAGCCAACTAGGACAACAAATTGCATAGGCGAGACACGCGTACAATCTACGATCAAACTAGCCACTATATCTAACTAAAACAAGCATTCACCATAATAATTGCATGGAACCCGAGTGCCATAACAATTCATTATCAAAACAAATACTTATGAACAGATACAAAAAGACAATATTACAGGCAAGGTGGGCACAATATATATTAATCTCTCGTGCAAAAGTTCTAATTTACAAGGGTGAACCAATCTTGAGAATAGGCATGTTGCCGACAACGCAACAATTCTCTATCACAAGGAAAAGTTAATTACAAATGAGTTGAAAGCTCTTATTTATAGACATCAAAGGTCTAGGCAACCCTAAAATCACCTTGAGTCAACTTAGAGTCTCGCAGCATGCGAGATCTTTATTCCTAAACCCTAAAAAAGGAAACTATACAGTTAACTGACAAACTACCATCAGTTAACTAAAATATCTAATCTAAGTAGACAATGTGCAAGCATGCACGTCCTTATTGAAAGCAAGTTAATTGGAACACTATCATCAGTTAACGTAAATCCTAAAAAAGAAACTCCAAGTGAATGTAGATAATTCCAAGATAGACATGCGTGAGATGCATGACAGTGAGTTAACTCGGAAAGAAGCGTCGAGTTAACTGTTGTGTTTAATGTCTACCTTGGAAAATATGGGACGCCCTAAACTGAAGTTCACTGGTCTTGATCTCGGGCAATTAACCCCTCCACGAGGTTGTTGACTGCATCACTATCTAACAGTTGTCACATGTCTCAACTGTCAATTCACTACTTGTCAGCAACTCAAGCAAACCTGGAAATCTCCGCATACTTAAATTGGCACTTCATTGATTGATAACTCTGGCAGCTTTGTAACTGAAGTGATGGCCACTGTTTCTTTTGCAGCTTGATGCTTCTCACGTTTTTGACGCTTTTCTCTATGGAAGAGTGTTGCATGATGAAATCGCAAAGTTTGACCGCAAACACTTTGGTTGTGAGAAATGCAAATGAACTTACCGCATACGTAGAAACCCAATGGTATCAACCCTCTAAACTGGCCTGGGAAGACAATCAACTATACAAGGCATGAAACCATGTGAACTTGAGTGACTACGACTGCCAACCTTCTAGATGCACTTGATACAAATCGATGTCAGCTTTTCTGATGAAATCATGAATTAAGACTGACTTGGTCTTGAATTTGGTCTGCGTGAACTGCATCCTGAAAAACTCGCATGTTGACTGTGAACACGACTATGTTCTAACAACCTTCTTCGGAAAGCCAAAAATCACTCCAGATAGGGCTAAAAATAGACTGTCGAAGGGCAATTTTCACGAAAAATTCTGAGATGTGGGTTTTGTGCAAAATCAAATTTTAAGATGACTAGTAACGTTAGAAATTCGGAAAAATGTGATTTAGGCCTGCATGCAAATGGTTTTCAGTTGAGATTTGAGGGGCTGTGAGGGCAATTTTTCTCGAGAAAATCTGGAACATGGGTTTTGTGCAGAATTGAATCCTAACACAACCCAAATCGATAGATTTTGGAAAAAATGTGTTTTAGGTCCGCATGCAAAAGAAAATCTCAGAAAAAAGCACAAAACTCTAGAATAGAGGCTACAGGGCAATTTTCACGAAATAATCTGAGACATGGGTATTGTTGTTGATGCTGAAATACACAAACCCCAATCCTTTGTTTTTTAAAATCTTGTTGTTTCCTTGACATGCAAACAATACCTAAGATGAGAAATAGAAGAAATTTAGATAGAAGATAGAAGTTTTTGTTTGTTTGTTTTCTCTGCTTCTATAGAAATTCGCCTATTTTTGTATTAAGTTTGTTGATGAATCTTGCTCTATATCTGCAAAAGAATATTTTTGATGCCTTTGAAACTTGACTGCTGAAGAAATTTTCCCAACTCTAGAAAGAATTCATCTTTTCTCAAGGTGAATGAATGAAATGATGAATGCCATGCTTGCATAACTAGAGCAAAATCGTACCACAAAAGCAAGACTGCAAGATCTGAAACCCTGACTGTGAAGAAAGAATTTGATTGGCCCTTCACCAACTGAACTGCCATTGTCTCTGAGTCTCAGATTAAAAATAGTATTTAATTTGAAACATGCAAATTATTAAAAGAGGCGCCAATATTTAAGTCTTGAAGAAAATCACCATTTAATGCTTTGCATGCAAAAATATTATTTTAATCATTTAGCTAAAAATAGCATCTAGATGTGCTTGGCAAACTTTATTGATTCCAGAAAGTCCAAATTCGACCTTCTAGGCATCCATTTGCAAGAGTTATTAGATTTTTGAGTATCTCCTACTTTATAGCTGACTGCAAAATTACATCTAGCCATGTTCAACTCTGATTTCTAGGTGATTGAACGAACCTACGACTGATCTAAGATACCCATTGCGAAGCCTGCATGACAAGGATGAAATTTCTGCTAGGAGTTACAACTGCTAAAACCAACATTGGACACCTTAGAAAATAAGACACCTTTGATTAAATTGATGCATTGGTTCACCGTATTGCCATTTAACGCTTCAAACTGCCATTGACGGTGAATGATGAACCCTACCGACTGGATGGTAGATTCATTGCATGACTGGAAGTACTCTGCATCCAATGACTGTATGTAAGGTATCTGAAAACTGAATCAGGAACCCCAAAAAGATGGGCACCCTTGGCCTGTGAAGGTGCAAATATCATTTTGACAAAAGTGTGACTTTCATCTGAACACCATACTTTGACCCCTGATACCGGGAGTTGGATTGCTCCGATTTGTGCGCCATTTGTCTCTCTGCATAGTTGGATCAACTTACAAGAGATGCCTCTGGAGGTGACGAAGCGAGAAAACTGCTTCTAAGGCCTCAAAGAGAAGGGCGTCTTTTTCAAGGAGATGTGTACTTGCCATACTTAGCCATTTTTCGGTTGTCTCCAATCACTTTCACTTTTCAGCATCACCACCCTGACCTCGCACGTATGAGCGTTCGCCAAATCCTGGAGGCTGACAACTGGACTCGTTGGATAGCTAGAGTAATTGCGCACAAGTCTCGTGAAGACTGCAAATACAAATAACCCCATCTGGTAGGCCTAAAGGGTGGGCGCCCCTAGCCTACAGATGTGCAGCTGTGTGTAGCTATGTTTCTTCATCCTCTATTTTACTTGCTTGGTAGAATCTCTTTCATACTCACTCAGAAAGTCGGATCGTCTAGCGAATTGGTGCGTTGCAAAGCTGGACTAAGCTGGAAAAGATCTCAGGAAGACCTCAACTGCAATTTCATCCATCTAGAGGGTCATATTCAAGGGCGCCGCTGAGCTATAGGGGCTCTCAAACCATGAACTGGCAATTTTTTGTGACATGCATCCTGCTTGTAGTCTCAGCTTCTAACATCAATTGTCGGCGCTCTGCACTATGTACATCCTCACTTGATAGCTTGTCGGAAAGCCAAACTGGCTTGAAAAGACTGAAACCAACAGCAACACATGCATTCAGATCTGAGCCTTCAAAAAGAAGGGTGCCTCTAGGCTATAGGGGTGCAAATCTGCTTTCTTTGACTACCTCCATGATGTGCATACTCCTCGTAACTTCTGCTTCCGCCTTCGTTTGTCAGAGTCCTGCAATTCAGGCGGACTTGCTCCATAGCTAGTTGAAAAGATGATTGAAAACAAAAGAGAATGAATGTATTTGCAACCCAAAGCAACTGCATCTTGAACTTCAAATGGAAGGGCGCCCTTGGCTTGTAGAGGCACATATTTGCTCTGAATTTCATGTTTTCCACCATTTTGTACTTTGCAAACACAACATCAACTAGTGAGGTTGACCCTATCAAGATGTTACCACTATTGACATGTGTACATGACTGCATCTCACTATTCTCACATGTACGAACACGTAAATTTGATTTGCACGTTGATTGCGCAAGCGTCTCCCACGTTACATTGTGAAAAGTTTCCAGACTTAGGATATTTTCACACATTTTGCCAATTTGAAAATCTCCTCCATCAAGAAGCATCTTTTTCAACATCTTTCATCATATAATGTTCTACTTTGAGTTTCAGGCTTAGATTTTGACACCTAGTACTGGCCAACTGCCATTGATGACCTCAGAGGTCCTAACTTTTCTCCTGAAAAGATGAAAACTACCCACCAGGCTTAAACTGACTTTTAACTAAAATTGACTTGACCATTGTGATAGTGATGTGAAATAAGCCAATCAAAATTAATTTTAGCCAATTCTGACAAATTCTTATATTTTAGGGTTTTGACCTAAAAATAGGGTTCTGAAACTCTAATTTTCAGAATTTCCAAATTTTGCCAATATCTTCCTGGCATCATACTGACCTAAATTCCACCTTGATTTGCCCAAATACGAAGTTTTGACATCATTTTTACAAGGTTTAGACCATTTTAAGCAAAAGGCCTTAATGAAGCAAAACAATTGGTTTGGGTACAACACTTCACATTGAGGACCAGCAAATGTCTTCATATTTACTTAACATTCATATTGAAGGCATCATAATGTTCATTAGATCGACAAGATGTTTCATGTTTGGACCCCATGGAGCCTTTCATGGGCAGTGAACATAGGACCACAAAATGCTTAAAAACAACATTAAGATGTGTCCCATGCTTCCGGCTTCCATGCCTTGCTTGTGGAGCTCAATAGTAATTTTGTGCTAAGCATGAAAGCGTGTAATTATACCTTATAAGAAGTTTGTGCATAAGCCAAACATAATTTACATTGTGGAATAAACTCCATACCTTTAGGCTGGGTCATTTAATGCATGAAGCCCAGGAATAGTTTTAACTATATAGACATGGTGCACAAGTATCACATTAAAATTGCCCATAAAGGAGCTCTTCATAAATTTTTTGAGTAATACAAACTTATTAAAGTGCACACACAAAATAAATCCCATGATGCTCAAAACAATTTCATGCTTCCTGCATAATAAGAAGCTGTGAACACAATACATAAAAGCAAAACCAAAAGGTATCTGTATAACACAATACAATCCTTTGTCCTTGATCTACCTCAGCCCTATAGTTGATGATGATAATGCTTCGATCTGAATTTCATCTTTGGTCATTTGAGGAAATTAATATAAAATCTCTTTTCTTTCTTTATTTCTATACTTGAAAGGTTATTAAGACACATATTATTTGTGGAAAAATATTTATTTCTCCATTTTATGACTTTTATAATCAAAATATAACTAGAACATATCATAGTATCTTTGCAGGATTGAGTAAATATAATAACCCTAAGAGCAATCCAAGAATTTTCGTCATCCAATTGAAGGCTCCACTATTTTGAAATTTCCACATCAACTTGCCAGTGTTCTTTTTCACTTCACCCTTGACACTAACTATGGCTCCCTTTTCAATGTAATTTTTTTCTCTTTAATGAGCGTGCTCTCAGGAATAAGTCCAAGAGAATCAGTTTCATAAAGAACAAACACCATCTTTAGTTATGGCAACTTTTAAGTTTGCTCTGGCATTGCCACGTATTTTCGAAAGCAGTTCTCTAACCATCTCCCTTTGATAAAGCATATCTTCCGAGCTATTAACAATTGAAAATGACAGTTCTTTGGGAGAACGTAGCATATGCTCCTCCTTCTAGGTTGAGCATTGAAGAGATATTTATACACCAGCCTTCTCTAGTTGGGCAACTTCTTGTTCCATGTCTTTACCAAAGTAACCACATACGTAACATTTCCTTGGACTTAGGATAACACTGAACATATGCACATTTACAAAATGTGGTTCCTTAGGAAGCGGATCATGAACTCTAGGTGTAATGCTTACAAATATGGGATTTAAAAATGGGTTTTGTTGAACTGTGCATAAGTCTCCATCATTTCGTACAAGGTTTTCTGTGAAGGGGATTATAAGGAATCTTATTAGCTTTTCATTAAAATCCGAGCCATATTCTCAACATAATTTATAGATATATTAAATGAAGACTAATGTCGAACAAAGGGCCACATTTAGAGGTTGTTAAATTGATAATTTCAGCAAGATATCTCGTATTCTTGTTGTGGGAAAGCTTGTCTTCTATCAATTCTTCCTTTCATTTCTTTAATGTTCTTTGTAGGTGTGAGAGAGGGGGACCACCCACTGCAGGGCCCCAGGTCATGAAAGGCCAAGAGCGGAAAGACTGCCCTAACCCACCTCAGTTTAAAGGGAAATTAGGATGACGAGGATGAGAATGATGAGGATTATGCGTCCTTCGATCACTTTGCAATCCTGAATGTTCGAAGGAGACTAGATGAGTTAGCCTTTAGAGTCAAATTTGTGTCTCAGACAACTCTTTGTCTAAAGACAGAAGCGCAATTCCAGGACAACAGCGCGACGCGTTAGCGTCTCACAAGTGCGCTGACGTCCGTACGACCAGAGAATCGAAAAGAAAAAAATCTAACTCCAAAAGGGAGAATATCAACCTAGTCTAGAGATGTTTGAAGTGATAAAACGAGATTAAGTAAAGAGAAATGCAAATACGAATACGATAAAAGAAATGTATTACCACCAAGCTGATGAAGATGATCTTGTACAATGCTCTCCTCGTCAGCTTGCTCCAAATTCTCTCCACCTGCACATAATAAAGGGAGAAATTGTTGGGGTTGTATAGGGACCTGCCTCAGCCAAACCCCCGCCTTGGTGTTTCCACCTCCACGGACAACCAAGTTTTGAATAGTAGAGATAAATGATAAAGAAAAGAAACTACAAGCTTCGTCAACACAAAAACACTACAAGCAATACGTGCTTACCACCTCCGTCCAAAGCGCTCAAGGCTCGTGGAGGAGTGAATGAGAGGGACTCAAGCCTCTGTTGCCACGGTGTTTGTCTTGTGCTCACCCTGTTGGAGTGACAAAGTAGTGGATTGCTGCAATGGAGTTAATGGTGCTGCTACAAAGCTGGGAAATGAATGCAAATGGTGGAGAAAAATGCTCAAATGATCTTGCAAAACTTCTCTCAAACTTCTGCTTGAAAAATGCTATGGATGGAAGACGGAAGATTATGAAGAGATGGATGGAAAATGACCATATTCGGGTCGGCCAGCCGAAGAGGGACGCTACTCTTCAACTTCCAATCGAAAATGTAACACCTCTGCAGTCTCCAACTGCATGAATCTGTCAGGGACGTAAGCGCGCCGTGCGGGCGTCCCCGACATAAATGCCCCCACCAACACGCGAACTAGGCGCCAAGTGGAATGCAAGGAGCAGGTTTAAGTGGGATTAAACCTCCAGTTTTGATTTTCTAAAGTGTTAAGGCTCAAAAGAGAATTTGCGTTAGGGGTGCAAATTCACGTTGATACATTTTGCCCCCACTTTAGCGAGCACGAGTATTGATCAGTGCTTTGGTAAAGTAGAATAGTAAAGAAGTAACAGAGTAAGAGATGCATACTTGAACTGACGAGGAAGCAAAGCACGGTCTAGCGAACCCGAAAGTGCAGGAAAGGACTTCATTATTCCGCGGAACTACAAAGCTGAAGCACGAAAGTACCTTACAGGTTCACAGTCCTGCAAGGGTGGTATCCTTCAAGAACTCTCACATGCAAGAAACCAGGACAAGCACTTTATAGCCTCGCAGACCTGCAAGGAAGGTATCCCTCAAGAACTCTCACATGAGGGAGACCGAGAAAAGCACCTCACAGACCCATAGATCTGCAAGGAAGGTATCCCCCAAGAACTCTCACATGGAGGAAGCTGAGCAAAGGAGACTCTGCAAAGCTAGAGATGGCGACATGTTTACCTGCAGGTAGAACACATCTAGAAGCGGCCGCGCAGGCCAGTGAACGGAAAGTCACGTAGACCATCGCTAAGTTGTAAGACTTTCAAAGGGGTCCCTCGGGAACCCTTCAAAAGGAAGGAGGGTCCACTCAAGGGATGCGTTATTTGAAAGGTAGGGTCTAGTCAGGCTGCCCCCAAGCTAGACGTGAAGATGCAAAGACGATCTAGTCAGGCTGCCACCGAACTAGATGTTGAAATGTGAAGTCGGTCTAGTCGGGCTGCCCCCAAGCTAGATACCATAGAACTTTGTTGAAAACTTTTGAAGGGGTTCCTCGGGAACTTGACGTGAAGAGGCAGGGTCCACTCAAGGGACAAGAAGCTTAATGTCTTCCTTTACGAATCGATTTGTCATCAAGGAATCCTTTTGAAAGATGTTCACTTCATTAAGGAATTCAAAAGGAAGGAGATGTGCTCATGCAATGGGAAGACTAAGACCGTTCCTGCTTCGGAGGAGGATTTCCAAGTCCCTTCTTTACGAACCCTTAATTAAGGAAACATGTTTTGTTAGGGTTCCAAGTTGAGAATGCCATTCTAACAAGGAAGTGTGTGAAGGGTCTTCAAGAAAAGATTCGTTTGGCAATGAATGCGTTTTCTAAAGACTAAGCAATGTAGAAGATGCGTTGTCACACAAGAAAGGGACAACTCAAGCAAAGATGAGAGAAAGATGAAGTGAAAAGTAAAGAAAACAGGTCACGCGTAGAGGGCACAAGGGGATCTGGTTATGCGGGGTCAGATTTGCCTTTATTTATATATATGCAGGTAACTGTGGTAAGAGGCGAAATATCATCAATCCCCAACCAGATGAGGAAGAATGCATGAAAGACAAAGTAAAATAAAAAATCAGGTCAATATGGAAGGAGGCCTAAATGTTCCCAACGCTTTGCATCATCCTCAATTTACTGAAAGTCAATCACAAACATGGAAGAATGATGACACATATAGAGGAATATTTACAACGCAAACACCACGCCTGTATCCACGCACCAACAAGGGTGGCGAGGGTCATCCAGGCACATGTAGCACGATCACGGGGGAAGCACATGTCACGAAACACACACATATCTAATCTAAAGATCAAGAAGAGGGTCTCTCCTTAACACTAGTTGACCAGGAGGTCGTCGGCTTCCCACTCTAGATTCTCAAAGGAAGGAAGACGAGCTTACAATGGTGTAATGTTAAGGGGAGGAGCTTCTGATCCTCCTGCAACAAGGGCCAAAGCAGAGGGACCTATAAGGTCTCTGTCGCTTAGCTCGTGTGGGTCCAGGGTCAACGACCTAGCGAAGATCGTTGACGGTGTCGGGACTTCATCCATCGAGTTAAACATGCACTTAACAAGGGTTTTGTGTTTCACCTTGGTAGACGGAGGATTTTGTACCCGAGGTTCACTGCTAAGCTCACCAAGAGACTCAGGAGCAGCGACAAACTCGGAGGAGGCTGGGACTAGTTTCGTTACTAAGACAGAACAAGTTAGCTTGGGGCCACCTTTCGGAGAGGGTGGGCTCTTCTTACGTCCTCCATTGCTGGAGGGGCCATGCTCTACCTTCTTATTCATCAGGGGAGGTGAACTCCCCAAAATGAAACAAGGAGTGTCGAGGAAGAGGAGGAAAGAGCTGCAGTGGACACAACCGAAGTGTTAACCATGTCCATAGGCTTTGGGAAAGGCAAGACATCTGGGACAGAAGTCAACAAGGGTGGCTCCGCTGAAGGAGCGATGAACACTTGCACCCTTCCGGGCACATGTGCGCTCACAGTGGGAGCCGAAGGAGGTTCAGGGGCAAAAGGAGGGAAAGAGAAGGACACAACATGAGATGTGGTCTTCTCTTCCTCCTTCTGTAAGGATGCTTGCTCAACTATGAGAGTCTTTTGTCAACGCTTACGCTCATGCGCTGGCGGTTTCTACGGCTCTTCACACTGGAAACCGAAACTTGTGAAGGGACAAAAGGATCCTGCTCAGCCATGGGAGTTTCCTCCACGACTGTCTCTAGTGGAAGGGCAGACTTCTGAATGGAAGGAGGAGGGGTAGGCTTAGAAGTGGCGGGAGGAGTTGACTCTAGCGCCTCGGCGACGGGCCTCTTCCCATTTACTATTTTAAGAACAGGAATAGTAGGAGGTCGTGGAGGTCGAGACAAAGAGGATTCTCCATGGAGGGCTTTTTGCCTTCCATATCGGACAAGCCTAGGCTCCGTCGGTAAGACAAGAAACTCATACGCAAGACGCTTGGCCTTCGGCCAAGCGGGCACCATGGGATTCTCTCGCAAACGCGAGATAGAAGTAGATGGTACCACGATAGGACGAGAGGAAGCATCAGGTTGAACCATGGAAGAGGAAGAAGGAGGATCTCGAGACCGCTTCTCTTCTTCTCTCCTACGGGCCTTGGCGGCATCACTATCAGCCTTAAAGCAAGCTCTATGTGAGATAGCATAAGGCGAAGGAGGGTACCTCACTTTCGGCCTAGCACACCCCTTCTTATAGTTTTGATATGTGCAGTGTAGGAGGTCCTTCCTAGTCGGGAGAGGACCAAGAGAGGCAGACCAAAAGTAGTCTATGGTGTAGCTGCCACATGCTACTGGTGGTCTATAACTAGTGTCATGGACAACGTGCACTGAACCTCCATGAACAAACTTCAGACACTTGTGTATAACTGAGGGAACTGCGTTCATAGCCACAAGCCAGGGGATGCCTAGCTTCACTCTGAAGAGTTCGAACCTTAGGAAGATGGCGAACCTTAAGGCTTATGGACATAGGTCCAACAAGAACCGATAGGACAATACTCCCTATAGGAAGTACGAAAATGTCGTTGTGTGTGCGGACGGTACTTTAAAGTGCATCATACCCATCCTTATGCAGGAAGTTAATCAACATGATCTCCTCAGTTATGATATTCACTTGTGATGTCGGAGCAACGAGGACACTTGCTACAGTGTTCCCATTTATCCTCGCAGGAATGTAAAGAGGAGATGGATCTCTATTGAAACCCATCAACAGGTCCTGTGAAGTAAAGGTTATACTAGTACCCTCATTCACAATCTGCGCAGAGGGAATGGGTTGGTTTAAGAAAGAGGCCATTGCGCACACCAAACATTACTTCTACAAAGCCTCTTAAGGTTTACGAGATAGGATAGTGACCCAATTAAGGTTGCGTCAAACAACACCATTGGAACCTTTCAACTACACCTACTAGGGGTCGCAGGTTGGGTTGCAAGGCAGAAGCCTCACAACACTCACACCTACAACACTCCTAGGACACAAGGAAATGGACTTTCAATATTGCAAAACAGAACCAAAATGGTTCACGTCGGGTTCATCAAAAATGTGAGAGAGGGGGACCACCCATTGCAGGGCACTAGGTCACTAAAGGCCAAGAGCGGAAAAGCTACCCTAACCCACCTCAGTTTAAGGGAAAATTAAGATGATGAGGATTATGCGTCATTCGATCACTCTGCAATCCCGAATGTTGGAAGGAAACTAGATGAGTCAACCTTTAGAGTCAGATTCGTGTCTCAGACAACTCTTTGTCTGAAAACGGAAGCGCAGTTCTAGGACGACAGTGCGACGCACTAGCGTCTCACAGGTGTGTTGGCGTCCGTACGACCAGAGAACCGAAAAGAAAGAAATCTAAGTCCAAAAGGGATACTATCAACCTAGTCTAGAGATGTTTGAAGTGATAAAACGAGATTAAGTAAAGAGAAATGTAGATACGAATACAATAAAGGAAATGTATTACCACCAAGGCGACGAAGATGATCTTGTACAATGCTCTCCTCGCCAACTTGCTCCAAATTCTCTCCACCTGCACAAAATAAAGGGAGAAATTGTTGGAGTTGTATAGGGGCCTGCCTCAGTCAGACCCCCGCCTTGGTGTTTTCACCTCTATGGATAGCCAAGTTTGGAATAGTAGAGATAAATGATAAAGAAAAGAAACTACAAGCCGCGTCAACACAAAAACACTACAAGCAATACATGCTTACCCAATCGAAAGCAAAAGGAGAGATTGTAGGAGCTTACCACCTTCGTCCAAAGCGCTCAAGGCTCATGGAGGAGTGAACAAGAGGGACTCAAGCCTCTGTTGCCACGGTGGTTGTCCTGTGCTCGCCCTGTTGGAGTGATGAAGTAGTGCATTGCTGCAATGAAGTGAATGGTGCTGCTACAAAACTTGGAAATGAATACAAATGGTGGAGAAAAATGCTCAAACGATCTTGCAAAACTTCTCTCAAAATTCTGCTTGAAAAATGCTATGAATGGAAGAGTGAAGATTATGAAGAGATGGATGAAAAACGACCATATTCGGGTCGGCCAGTCGAAGAGTGACGTTACTCTTCGACTTCCAATCGAAAATGTAACGCCTCTACAATCTCTAGCCGCAGGAATCTGTTAGGGACGTAAGCGCGCCACGCAGACGCCTGTGCGCCGTGCAAGCATCCCTGATAGAAACGTCCCCACCGAAACGCGAACCAGGCGCCAAGTGGAATGCAAGGAGCGGGCTTAAGTGGCAAATTTCACTTGTAGATTCTACTTCTACTTCTTTAATGGTAACCTATTGTTGCAGTATAAACACTTGCTCCTTAATTTCCAAGCAACTCTTTGTAAGACTAGCTTGCATAAGTTGAATACACATAGGCCACACTAGGCTAATTTTCTTGAGGACTCCTTCCCCTCTAGCTTAGAGGAGTCACATTTTTCGAGGAGGAGTTGGCTTTGCTTGTTAAAGTTAAGATCAAGAACCTGTGCAAAGATTTTCAATCTTTGTCTCTTAGAATTGAGGATAATAAAGCAGCTTTTATGGCCTATTTTAGGGAGACTATAAACCATCTTGTTAGAGACCAGCTTCACACTCCAACACCCCCCCAAGGAAAAAATGGTAGTACTAGATTCAATCAATTTTGGGGACTTTTAAACAACAGCTTGCCTCAATTAAATCTAGTAGGACAAGGGCAAGAAGTGATACTGGCATTGGCACCAATTAACTGTTGTCTCCTAGACTTGGATGATCTAAGAATGAATAAGTTTGTAACAACACAAATTTTGGATAAATGGGAGAAAAATTTAGACATTTGAGATTATCCAACATCGAAAGATTTGAGTATTCTAAAATCAAACACGCAAACTAAAATTAGTATTACCAACAGGAAAAATTAGAAACAAGAAAACTTTGTTGCTATTATAATATTAATGATACCAAGTTTCCACAATTCATATTGTTTATTGTTGAAATGGTTTCTGGATTCGATTGTGTGAAATTTTTGTATCAACGTTTCGGATCGCATGCTGTGATCCATCATCAAGATGAAAGTAGAGAGCTCAAGGAGAAAAATGGGAAGTTGTAGACCACAAATAGACTAAAAAGATAGGGGTGAGTGAGGGGAAGGACCGCACGTGGTCTAAGAAGGAAACAAAAACCATTAAAAAGTCAATGGATGAAAGAATAAAAATAAAAGTAAATATAACAAGTTAGAATATGAAGTAAATATATGTATTGAAACATAAATAGGATTAATTTGAATTAAATAGAATATCTTATTTTCTTTATTAAATCAAATTAATCCTATTTATGTTTCAATCCATATATTTTCTTGATATTCTAACTTGTTATATTTCTATAGATTGAATTGTAAATTGTTGTTTCTTACTTTTATTTTTACTTATTTTCGTTTCTTTCATCCATTGACTTTTTTTATTGGTTTTTCTTTCCTTCTTGACCCTGACCCACATGTAGTCCTTTCCCTCTCTCACCCCTATCTTTTTAGTCTATTTGTGGTCTGCAACTTCCCATTTTTCTCTTTGAGCTCTCTACTTTCATCTTGATGATGGATCACACACTGTGATTCAAAACGTTGATACAAAAACTTATCACAAAATTGAATCCAGAATCCCTTTCAACAATATATAATAATATTATCAAACCCCAAATTAAAAAATCTCCGCATAAAATATCTAGAGAAGAAAATAATAATAACCTAGTAAATTGAATTTTAAATTAAAATATGATTAAATAAAGCTTGGGGAATGTTTTCGTAGAACTTCTAAACAAGTAAACATTTTGATAGGTCCTTAATACTACCTTAGATTATAAGACATTAAAAATCATCTTGACTAATTATATATTTTAATTTATATGGAGGACCGTGGTCTCATATGAAAGGGATAATGAAAACATCTTTGTTTATTGACAATTAGATTGATTGAGAAGATGACGATCATCAGAGTGGTGATGATTATAGTTTCTAGGCTAGTTGTAATATAAAATAACCAAGGTTATGGTGATCATTAACGTATCTAATAATGATGATAATAAGAAGTTTGCAATTGTGGTAATAATGAGAAGGATGATAGCTATAAGAAAGAAGGTTGAGAAGAATATTTTATCAGCATAATTCCACCTTGACTTTAATTTGGTATTTGTAGAGGTATTCAAAAGGTTTGAGGTGCCAATTACTATACTTTTCTAATTATAAATAAGACTTATATTGTAATGTTCAACACAATGATAAACTCTATATGAATCCACTTGATTAGCTAGTGTGTTTTCATCCATGAAACTAATGGCCAAAAGGGTTTTCATCCTTTGGATGAAGAATGAACCTAGTTCAATCTCTAAATAATCAAGGGTTTGATAGAATGTTTAGAATGAACTCTCATCTCAAAAACTCCTTTTATAGGCACTTTTAAGACAACTAAAATAATTTATCTTTTAATTTTTTCCCTTAATAATAAAAAATAACATTTTGAACTCTTTTATTTCTTCTTCCACTTTAATCGTCTTTTTGAATTTAATATTAAGTATCACCTTGAGAAGCTTTTAAATGTAATAATAAAATATTAGTTACACTATTTATTAAATAAAGTTATTTCGAGCAATTGAATATTAAATTATTAAATTATTTTTATTTTCAAAAAAGGGGACATGATAGAAATCTGGTCCCATCCTCATGGGGTTTTGACAAATAGTATTATAAACCAAAAATGGTTTCTAGCTTGTTCATTTTTTTTATAAATTGGGTACTTGAGGAGTTGTACTATATGTATGAATTTGTAGGTATGTTGAAAATACTCCAATGTTGCATGTTGGTTCAAAACTCTTGTGAAGGCTTACTCTACAAGTGTGTTGTAATATCTTACTTGATTTGATAATATACTAGCTATTGCACTTTAGGTGTGCAATGGGTTACACCGAATAATTGTATGGTGTAATAACGTCAAAGTGATTTTCATTGAATTTGCTATGGATACACTACTATGGATACACTACATAGAAATCAAAATCATCATTAATATCTAAAAAACCATTATACATATTCAATTTGTCTTGTTATATTTATTTAAAATTATAATATACAATTCCTATAATACATTACTCTATAAATTGAAAATCAAACAATTATTTGTCTTGTGCATTAATTTGACCCAAAGTCTACATATTCGTAAAGGGCATTGTGTGCTATTGTTGATCCTTTTCTTAATTGTAAAATATATTTTTTGGGATTTGATCTAGGTGAATATTTCCCTTAGTGATCTTGACAGACCACTAAAGCTATTCATTAGTATTGTCAACCTAGATAGTAAAACAAATGGAGATGAATTTAGTGATTCAAAGAGAAAGAGTGTAAAATTATATTAGACTAAGAATGCAGGATGAAAGATTGATAGTTGTTTTATTATTCTTGTCAATAGAGTGTTCACCTGAATACAAGTCACTTATGTTAAGTATTAAAATATTTTACAAAATATTTTAACTAGTTTTGTAAAATAAAAGTCATTACATTAATCAATTCACAACTTTGGTATATTTTATTATTCAACTCCCCATGACATCAGTAAAGATAGCTTAGGACAATCAATTTCCATTAAGGCATAAATTTGACCATTGACCTTATTTGTCAAAAAAATTGTCACTATTATCTATTTAATATTGTACTTTATTTTAGAATATAGGATGTATACACATATGTTAATATATACATATAGATATATAGATGGTCTACCCAAAATGTCCACTTTCAAATAAAATGGTCTTCCTAAAACTTTAAATGTAATTTATAACTAAAATAATTAATAGTACTATGACCCTGCCCTCAATTTGCTAAAAAAACTCCCCTCGAAGATAGAAAGGATGATCTCAAATAGAGTTCAAAAATATTTCAAATGACCCTTTCATCTCAAGGATAATCATGTTTAATTACTTATTTGTCTTTTCATTTTTTGGAACAAGTAAACATGCGCCCTTCAATTTCAAGATTAATTTTATAATAATTATGTAAATAAAAATTCATTGCCCGATTTATGAGAATATCTACATTTAGGTGGGCTAGCTTCTATTATTTTAAAATGAATATAATTATTTAAAAATAATTTATTTTTTGTTGGATCCAAACTGTCTATAATATCATCAAATGATTAGTAGTGTTAGATAGAAGGGTGAGAATCATGAATAATCTACCATAAAATCCCTCTAGGAAAATTTGGGGAAACTCTACTAAGCTAGATCCTTGATTAATAAGATTTTTCTAGGGAAGAAGTTATACAATTTAAGGATGGATGATGGTGATTATATAGTTGAGCACTTCAATGAATTAAATATTATTATAACCTAGTTAAAATCAAGGGGTGTGAAGATGGAAGGATAATATTGATGAATGACCCTTCTATTTTTTTTCTAGACTAAAGGGGCAACTTAGTAATGGGATTATTGGAAGCATATTCTGAAAATTGGTGTTTGATTAGATTAAGGATACTCTTCTCTTAGATGACATGAGGATAAAGGATATTGAATCCAATGAGGAGGCCTTGGTTTTTGGTGGGTGGTATAAAGAAAAGGGCAAGAGGGAGGGAAATGATAAATCTAAATATCATAGGACATCTAAGTTTTCTAGAAATTCCAAGGAAAAATATTGGAATTGTAAAAAGATTGGCCACTTTAGAAGAGACTACAAGGAGGAGAAAAAGAATGAATATGATTACTATTCTAATAAATCTTCTTAGAAGAATGTAGGATATGCCTTGGTTATAGCCTTAACAATAGATGCATGTGAGGAAGCGTGGATGATAAACTTTGGAGTTTTTTCCATAGACTCCCCTTGGAGGTTTGGACAAGTAAAAATCCCTCACATCATCATCTTCATGTAATTGGTTGTAATAATGTGCTCATTTTCTTAGAGAAAAGAGGTGAAAGTTAGATAATAATAGTTATATGAAATGTATCTTTATTGGTTATGGTCTCACTGTGAAAGAGTACAAGATTTGGTATCATTTGGCTAGAAAAAGATTCTACAATCAAAATGTGCTTTTTAGGGAGGTCAAACCTTCCACTTCAATTGAGTAGCCAAAGGAGGATGGGAAGTTAGTTTACATCTATAGTCAAAGACTAATAAGGATACATTATATGTTGAACTAGAGGTTTAGGTTGGACCAAATGAGGAGGAACATGCAAAGATATCAAAGAGTTTGAAAGAATTATAGCCTCTACATCATCTTTTGAGGAGCTCTACTTAGCAAAGGAGATAACCAAAAATCTATATCCCACATGATTTTAGATGAATGTTTTCTTTGATTACTAATACTAACGAGCCTAGAAAATTTAAACAGGTGATAGAAATAGATAATAGTGAGTCTTATAAATTAGTTATGGATGAGGAGATGGATGGACTAAAAATGATACATGAGACTTGGTTCAATTTCATGAAGGATGAAAAACCATTGGATTCAAATGGGCATTAAAAAATAAGTCAGTTCGTATTGGTAACATCGAGAAGTGTAAAGTGTGCTTGGTTTCCAAAGGTTATTCCCAAGTTGAGGTAAGATATTTCAATAATAATTTTCCCTTGTTTCAAAGATGACATACATATATAAAATAGTAGCTCAAGTACTAATTTTGATCTTGATGTTAAGTATATAGATATGAATATAACTTTATCGTATGGTGATTTAGATGAGCATATCTATGTATCACACCTAGAGTATTACATTGAGAAGGGTAAGAAAAGTTTGGCTTGTTGGTTGAATAAATTCCTATATGGTTTACAAAAATATCCTAGAATGTGGTATAAAACTTTTTATATAAATATAAGGGCTAAAAATATTTTAAAATGATAAAAACAATGCTAAAATGTACTTTTAAGGCCCTAGATGGTGGAATCTGGTGTAGGACAGGTGATCAGCACCACCCAAAAAATAATACTGTTGAGTTTTCTTTAGATTTTGATCTATTTGGTTCTCTTTTGATACAATGTCTAAACCTCTTAAAATTTTCCATTTTCACTATGATACTACTATGACACTTGAGAAATGTTATCTTTTAAGCCAATGTAATTGTTTGATGTAATGTCAAATTCCCTAAGGCCAAGAAAATTGTTATGGGAGATATTTAAAAGACAATTTTTTAATTTTTTTTTAAAAACATTAAATAATAGTGTATTAAACTAGGTGATGTAATCTGCCAAAGGCGTGGTATTTGGTCTGTTCAATTGTCTTGTTTTTTACTAAAACAAAAGACAAAATAAATTCCTTTAGAGAGTATGCGTTGGAAGAGGAATATGAAGAGTTGGCATTGCTGGGAAAAGACCACGCTCATGCTAAGGAGAAGAAGAAGAAGAAGAACGACTAGAGGATGTCGGGCAAGAGATATTTTTGAGAGCTCTCTCAAGAATAACGAAGACTAATAAGATGGATGTACCAAATTTTTCTAGGACATTAAATCTAGAAGAGTTGATCGATTGGATTGGAGAGTTGGAGGAGTACTTCGAATTGGAGGAAATTAGAGACCCGCAGCAGGTGAAAATAACCCAAATGAAATTGAAAGGGCATGCTGCTTTATGGTGGAAAGGGTTGCAGAGAGAACGGGAAATGGATGGAGATCCCCGGATAACAAGGTGTAACTAGATGGTGAAAATTTTGAAAAACAAATTCATACTTGGAGATTATGAGATGGAGCTATTTAAAAAGTTGCAAAATCTGAAGCAAAAAGAAATGAGTGTAAAGGATTACATGGAGGAGTGTTACAAGCTGGCGATTCAATCCGGAAGACACGAAATTGATCGAGAGAAGGTAGCCAGGTATGTAAATGGTTTGTGGTTTAACATTCAAGACGAGATGAATATGCTGAAAATTACCACAATTGAGGAAGCATACCAATATGCATTGAAGGCTGAGGAGAAATTAATGAGGCAAGTAAACAATTCCAAAAATCAAGGAAGATTTGCAACCAAGAAGGGACAAGCAAGCAGTAGCAAAGGAAAGCGGATTGAAGAAGAATTTAAGCCCAAATGGAGTAAAGAGGTGGGTCAAAACACCAAAGAAAAGGAGATATCAACAAAAGGATGTAGTAGCAATAGTAGAGGTTTTCCATTTAGATGTTACCAGTGTGGAGAAGTTGGCCATCATGCTTTTGAGTGTGATCAAATACAAGAGGGCAGTAAAAAGAGTGCAGCAAGGAATCACTTGGCACAAGAAGATGAGGAATGTAATGTATCATCGAAAGTAGCAGACCCAGACGGAAGTGAATCTCTCATGATGAGAAGAGTGTTGGTGAATCCAAAGACGGTGGGGGAGGAACCATACCAAAGAAGGAATCTCTTTTGGATTGTGTGCAAGGCTATAGGTAAGTGATGCAAGGTTATTGTTGATAGTGGTAGTACAAATAACTTAGTTTCAAAGGAGATGGTAGAAAAACTAAGTTTGAAAAGGAGTAAGCATTCTAGTCCGTACAAAGTTTCTTGGTTGTAGAAGGAATATGAAATGATTGTGAGGGAGCAATGTTTAGTCATTTTTCAGATTGGTTCATATAGAGATGAGGTGTTGTGTGATGTGATGCTCATGACTGCTTGTCACGTGTTGTTGGGTAGGCCATGGGAGTTTGACAAGGAAGCCATCTATGATGGTAGAAAGAATGCTTATACCATCCAGAAAGATGGACAAAAATTTATGTTGAATTCTTTGAAGGAGAAGGAGAAGCAACTAAAAAAGATCTCTATTGTTTGTTGCAGTGTGGAGAAGTAACGAGTAGAGGAAAAGAAACAGAGTGAGTACAATGATTTGTAGCCATTTAAAGGGCAGATTTCAAGAAAGGGCAGATTGGATTCCGATTTATTGCAATAGCGCAATAAAGGAACAAAGAGTAACAACCCTATCGAAAGTGGAGGACATCAATATGGACCGCTGGTAAGAAGTTTGGAGAATCGAGATAATCCCAGTGGAGGTAGCTCGAATGTTGAGGATGAGTTGAAGTGTGGAAGAGGGAAGGCTCTCGTGGACAAAGATCAACATTGGATCAAAAACAAACATGCTATTACTATCCAATGCACCTTTCAATGTTCCCGAGTTTATCAAATCAAGGAACATTTCACTTACCCGACGTGTCTAGTGCAGGAGCACGCAGGCGGATAGGTGATCAGCACCACCCAAAAACAAATACTGTTGAGTTTTCTTTTGATTTTGATATGTTTGGTTCTCTCTTGATACAGCGTCTAAACCTCTTAAAAATTTTCCATTTTCACTATGATACTACTATGACACTCCAGAAATGTTATCTTTTAAGCCAATGTAATTGGTTTATGTAATGTCAAATTCCCTAAGGCCAATCAAACTATTATGAGAGATATTTAAAAGACGGATTTTTTTTTAGAAAACAAAAACATTAAATAATAGCGTATCAAACTAGGCGATGTAATCTGCCAAAGGTGTGGTATTTGGTCTGTTCAATTGTCTTGTTTTTGACTGAAACAAAAGACAAAATAAATGCCTTTAGAGAGTATGCATTGGAAGAGGAATATGAAGAGATGCCGTTGTTGGGGAAAATGCCACGCTCATGCTAAGGCTGACCTATCTGATACAAGCTAAGTTTCAAGACGGGTGAATAGAAGAAAACAGGGGACCCGTGAGCTGGGAAAGAAAAAGCCAGTCGATGGTGTAGAATCAGGCCGCACCAAGTGAGGATGCGTCGATCAAGAAGCCACTCTTCAATGTGTTGAAACCCACGCCAGATGGGAATAAGTGTTGAAGATTGCTCAGAAAACCAATTTGTTGTCCAGGAAAATAATTAAATTCCAAGTGCTCATGACAATTGTGATTGTCGATGCAGAGAAACATAGTGATAACCGTTAGCATATGGAAAATTGGTTTGAGAAACGATTGTATTGATCCATTTGGAAGAGATATTGAAATCAAACTATTAATTTCTATCTTAGTTTTTGAATAGAAAGGATTCTTATTTCGTTTCCTGATTTAATTTGTTGAATTGATTCGTTGATCGACAAATTTATTTGTCAAAAGTAAGAGATTGTTTGTGAGTGAAGTGTGGAATTTTATTTTGCATCCTAGGAATTAGAATCTGAGTTGGATTTGAGATAGCGAGAGGGGTTTTGTTTAGCCTATCTGCATCAAAATCCAACTTTAATAAATATAAAAATAGTCTTGTAATAGCCAAAATTATCACCACAATTTGGATCTTTATGAGATCAATTTGGATCTTTACGAGACCTTCATTTTAAAAAGGACTCAAATGGCTTCTTGTTATGCCCCTAATCCTATAGTGTGTTTTGAGTTATGGGTAGCCAGCTTGTGACTACCTCAACTCTTAAATAAGTTACACAATTGTGCTATTATAGTCATATATAGGTATTTAGGTCATCCTAGGAGTTATACTTAAGTATCTAAGTTGACCTAGTTGGTATCCAATGCATAATTATGTTATATATATGAGATATAGGTTAATTATTATCATCATGTTGAGATTGTGTTCTCATTCAATACTTTTGTAAGTAATCCCCCTCAAAGTTGTGCATTATTATCAAGTATTTGTAGTATATTTTATATTATATTATTTTGTTGTGTAAGTGGTTCGATTACACTTTTTGGGTTAAAAGTTATGTCCTCCATATGTTTTTCTCCTACATCAAATGGTCTTGGAGAAAGGATGGGTCCCAGGAAAAAAAAAATTCTAAGTATGAATCTAAAATCCCCATGGGTAGAGATCTAGGAATTCCTTGTAGCTCCCAATTTATTGCTACACTACATCAAAATTCTACAAGTCTATCATTCCTTTTAAAATATTTTTTGGTCTATATTATAGTAACTTCCAGACTACATCAAAAGTTTGAAAATTTTCCACTTTGTGTTAAGTATATTTTTGTATCCACTTCATAGTCACTACAAGACTACTTAAAAGTTTGATTCTCCCTTGTAGCTATGAGAATATACAAACAATTTTATTCTCCCTTGTAGCTACAAGAATACATGAAAAGTATGGCTCTCCCTTGTAGTTGTGAGATGTGAAAAAATCCCAATTCTCCCTTGCTTACATCTACAAGACGACATGAAAAGTTAAATTATCCCTTAAAAATATGGGAGTGTATGAAAGTCTAACATCCCTTCAAGTTAATTTTCTTAGCTAGTAGGAAATTCAATCTAATTTGAAGATTTGTAAAGGGGTTAATTTGAGTATTTTGGATTTAAATGCGTATTAAAAGAATTTAATACTCTTGTTTCATGTATTAGTTCAGATGATAAAATTATAGTTGGTGTAGAATGTTAGATCATGAAAAAATGAGTCATTGCAAAGATTGTCAAAGCAATGAATAATTAATGGACATATAGATATTTCATAAATTTATATGAGTTCCAAGAATTACTATAGGAAAAAATGCTATGTAGTGTTGAATTTTTATTGGGACATTATTTTCATATTTACTAGATTTAGATTGAATTTGATAATCACACTTTACTATTTTGTTTACTGAGGCCTTGTAATTTTAAAATTAAGGCACACGACTCATGCTTCCTCTAATTTTGTCCTATATGGTCATTTTGAGAGGGAATTATTTTTGACTTCCCATCGTCATTTTATTTATAAAATATCAAATTCAATTTGTACTTACAATAAGATCACAATATCAAGAGGATTTGGATAAGAAAGAATGAGATTCACATGGAGGTCAAATTTAGGCTTAACTTTAGTAAAAAATTGTAATTTAAAAGTAAAAATCATGTGACTCTTCATACTATTTTTTTATTTTTTTCTATATGGTTTTTTTGAAGGGGAAAAGTTATATTCCTTTCTATATATATAGATATTCATGGATTTGGACCATAGCAATTTAGGTGCATTTGATGAATTTGTAACATGGATAGGAGGATAAGAGGAAGTTAATTTTATTTGTATATCTCACATAATATTAAAAATTATCAAAATGTGTGTTTATGTATTCAGTATCATTATTATTTCTAAGAAATTTTATTTTGTGATTAGAATAATTTTTCAACTAGAAATTTTAATTCCTTGAATCTAGTCATTTTTATTTTTAAAGTAATACCCCCAATCATTAATAAATATAAGGGTGGAAAGAGACCCATTAAGAGATGTAACCTAAAAATGTCTCTTTAAGTCACTATGAAGTAATTCTAAGGATTTAGATGAAATTTCATTATTACTTTTGTTAAATAGAAATGTATGTCATTTACCTTGAAGGAATCCTTTATAGGTTTCTAATTTGCTTTCACTTTTAGGTAATCCAAATGCAAAATTATGGTGATACATTTCATTTATAGTTCTAATATTTAGATGTCATAATCTTTCATGTCATGATTGTGTTTCAATTTTCAATTGCAAAGATAACAATTTTCTTTTGAAATATTATTAAAAAAAATCATGTTTTGAATGCCTTCAAAAATAATAACTGTACTTTTGATGTGCCCACTATCTTTTGTAAAAGAAATTTTGAAATTGTCTTCAGTAAGCTAAGAAGATGATAAAATATTCTTAAATTTGGAACAAACTATGCATTTTTAATATTTCATTAAAAAAAATCCCTATTCCTATAGCAATTTTTAATGTTAAAACATCACACATATAGGTCATATGTCTAGATGCTTCACTCTTAAGAATCCATGCATTATCAAATGATGTTGTTGCTTCGAATTTTACATCTTAGTTCTCAAAGCAATTATTTGGGTCTTGTCATTGCTATTATCTACTTAAATTCCTCACCCACAAATCATCCTTGAAGTGTCAGAAGCCTTTTTTGGTCTGTGCCAAAGTTCATAAAACCTCGTTGGCTTTTGACAAGGTTATTCAAACCATTTCAAGAGTTGAATGAGTTTTTGAAACCTTGGTCCCTAGCGAAAGAACTATTTTTGTTGCATCCTCAAGGTTCTCATCATATTTTCTCTTATGTTCATACACTTGGCGTCAATGGGTTGGCATTCATAAAGATTCTCAAAACCTTGTTCGGAGCCGATGAGGTTCTTAAAACCAACTGTAAGTTTCAAAAAGGCTCGTTGGTTAAAGAAATTTCAATGCTTTGAAAGGAGAGAGAATGGATCCAAGTAGTTTGAATTTCTAAGATAGGAAAAAGAATGGAAACTTGTTTCGGTATCCAAAGTTCTTAAAACCTTGTCGACTTCCAACAAGGTTCTTATAACCAGTTCCAATTTTGAAAAGTGGCTTTTGTGAGTGAAATGGTAAACTTTTTGAAATGATTAAGAAGTCAAATATTCTTTTGGAGAAATAGGTGGTTATGAGAACTATGTTGGAAGCTTCCATAGTTATGAAAACCATTTGAACTTTCAATGAAGTGAAACTCAAGAAGGAAAGAGAACATGCCAAAAAGAAATGAAAGCTGGCACACACTAATATTAAGACACAATTAATATAATTTCAAAGCCTAAGAACATTAATTGTATGTCTATTCATTTGGATTTCTTTCCTCAAATGAGTTTATTTCACAAATAATTATTGAAAGACGAGAGTGGAGAACGGAATTGCAGGCATAACTAGAGAGCACTTTGGGAAAATTCTTCATCTTCTACAAGATAAAATCTTTTGTCTATAGTTAAAGGTACGTAATTTTTGCACTATCATACTATGTAAAGGGGAATATATATAAAGAAAAGGGTTTTCATGAATATTTGTGATATACGAAATTGCTTGCTCAAAGTTAAAATTCCTCCATATATAATTACCTGTGTGCTCAATGAATTGATTAATTTTTTCTACAACCTCATTTTGGACAAAATAAAATATAAATATTTGGGATACAAACATTTTTCTAATCTAGAAAGCTCGTTACCTGAAATTGGAGATACTAAGCTAGGGCATGTTGACCTAAAATACTTTTGGGATGTGGTGTATGAAAGTGGACCTAGGGACTAAATCACACCTTTCCATACATCACTTTCAGAGGACACAAAAATGATCACAAAAGACCACTTGGCTACTATCCTCAAGGAAGAGCCAAAATGGTTGATCAAGGTTTTGGTCCTCTTTGAGAAGGAATGTGGAGATTAGGAATTCAATTGATTTGATTTTGTAAACTAGTTCAACTATGAAACTACAATAAACTAATGTGAATATAGAAAATCACAGAACTGATAAGATGAAAATGAGAACAACAAAGTAGGGGGTAGATACATAGGAACTTAGCATTCATATCTAGACTAAAACTATTTGGTCAGGGGCATGGGTGCCCTAGACTAAGAATTAGGGTTTTTAGAATCTCTAAACAAGTATCAATGGGTTACTCTGTAGGTGTTTCCCTGTCGGACTCAGCTTCAGAACTTTGTTTGTTGATGACTAATTGCTCTTACCCTAATATGATGAATGAATATGCTTGAATGCATTTTGAGTCTTCAATCTTCTCCAAGTCCACTTCAGATCTTCCACCTACAAGAAAGAAAGGAGAGAAAGGGTTATTCCTTATAAGGGCTTTCCTAATTCAAACCCCATTTTGGTGTTTCCACCTCCACAATGGCTATGATAATGTTGGATAAAGAGTGCTTACCCTAGGTCGGGCAGAGGCAAATGGATAAAATAAATGATAAATAAAAAATGTTACAACATACCACGTAGATCTTCTTTCCTTGATGGATTAAAGTCATGTCACTCATCTCATGCAAGGAGAATTTGATGCTTGATTGAAGGTCCTACAAGTGTTAGTACTCACAAACATAATGAACATAAAACATAAAACAATCTTACATGAGGCCTTGCTAACATGAATCTTGACTGATGAAAATGTTGTAAAATCCTACTTATTTTTCCCTTGAATTGCATTGATTGCTCTTTAGGATGACCAATTTGAATTCCATTTGCCTTCTAGTTTCAAATGGTGAAAAAGACATATTTATATACATTTCTTAATTTCACACAATAATTATTTTGAAAAGCCAACAAATGAATTTGAATTTGTAAATATAAAAATACCAACAATAAAATATTAAAAATTGCGCCAAAATAGGGTGGTCAAGGGCGAGGGTGCCCTAGACCCGACCTATTTTGGGATTTAAGTTGTCATCAAATACATAATTAATTTTAATTCCCAATTTTATCTTGATTTTCTAAAGGCAATAATAAAATAGACAAATAATAAGCATAATTAGGCCCAAGCATTAAGAGGGAGTCAAACATAGTATGAAATTGTCACTGTCGATACTTTATGACGCTACATGGGAAAGAATGAACGGATAAAATAGGCCACCTAATACCCAAAGACTAGTCGAAAGTGGATTTTTGTGAGTTGTGGGTTTCTCCATCACAATTCAATGCCTAGATTTGGTAATAGAATGCATAAGCCATTATGATCCTTAAACTAGGGAACATAGAAAACTTTAGTGGCAAATCTTCGCCAATTGGCGAATATTTGAAATTAGGACCTCCAAAAATGGCGAATAATACAAGTTAGAAAGGATGTTGAATCGCCAGGTTTTTACAAAAAAAGAAGTAAAATTGTCTCAATTAATTCGCCAATGCATTATTTTTTAAAAGATGTGTCATTGGAACTGATTCGCCAATAGTTTATACTGTAATTACATATATTAGTTATATTCGCCATTAATTTTATATTCCTACAATTAATTTTTGGGAAATATCGCCACTAGTAATAATTTACCTTTTCATTTTAGGTATATTTTAGCCTTGAATAGGTTTTTTATTTATTGCCATCGATGAGCTTTTTAATCGAATGGTTGCAAGTCAATTTTGTGACTTTATATGCACGTGCCTTTTAAAAAGGTTGTTGAGGCCTGAAATTTGATCTCCACCTTCCATTGTTGCCAATAGTTCATGACATACATCATCATCGTTGTATCAATGGGACATCCCTAAGTGTCCCATCGATGATGTTCACTCACGCCAATAAGGCTTCCATACTCCACCTGGGGTCCACCAAGGCACAAGTACACCACTTGTGTAGTTTCGGAGAATCATGAAGGGAATCTACAATATTCGCGCCAAGCTCCCGGAAAGACATCTGATCAAAGCTTTGTTTGATCTCCACCATTCACTATTGCCAATAATTCATGACATACGTCATCATCATTGTATCGATGGGACATCCCTAAGTGTCCCACCGATGATGTTCACTCATGCCGATATTTGCTCACGGAATGAACTTGCAAACGTCCGATTTAAAAACTAATCGATGGTAAAATTTTCAAGTTTCATTTAGTCTTACTTTTCAAGTGAGATTTTTTAAAAACACTTCATCTGTGTGTGCTTCAATGCATTTTCAATAGTGAATTCACTAGGATTCGCCACTGTCCCCTTGACCACTAGGATTAGAAGATTAGTGCTCTGCCCCCTTGACCCCTGCAAGGGGCGCTGCTGCCCCTTGACCCCGCCGGTGGCTGCCGCCCTCGGGCCCCTACTTCAATATTAAAAATAAAAATAAAAATGGGGGAACTGCGCTGAACAACTATGCAAATTTTTAAAGGAGAGATTTGCCATTATAATTAATCATTTTAGTGATTATTCACTAGGATTCGCTACTGTGATTATTTTTTTTTACCAATTATTCATTAAGATTTGCCAGGATTTTACAATTTTTTTAATAATGTGCATAAGATTCGCTAGGGAAAATTACTATTTTTTTCAAATAAAAGGAAAGATTCGCTAGGATTTTACACCTTCGTTAAGGGGGCGGGGGGTTTCTTAAAGTTATCCCTGCTAGGGAATTGAAGACTCGGGATAACAAGGTGGTTGTCAAACTTGATAGAGATAACTTTTATTCGCTATTGAAATTGCCTCAAAGGAACGAATATGTGGAATGTCACCATTTTATACTAGTGTTTTGTGGAAAATAAAAGCCACTTCCTAAACACAATAGTGAAATGATGGTTGACAGTTTCAATGAAAGGGAAATCATAATTGACCAAAAATTTACATGTCCCATTTTGTGAATGAAATAGGTGACATCATTGTGTTATTACATAGGTTAATTGGTAGTAAAGATGCACACAATTTTGAAACATGGATGTATCTTTTTATTGTTATCATTTGTCATGGGAAACAATCCATAGGTTAGGCTGATATCATCAGTGATCAAGTCCATAAGATAATGACACAATTCAAGGCCAATAGATATTTTTATATGTCGTCATTTTTTTTTTATTCTATTACAAATATGAGGGTTTGATCAAGATTGAGAATTGAGGTAGATCTGAATGAAGACACCCCAATCTATGATTATTATTCCCAAATCCAATTGGAGATCAGTTATAGCCATTTCAAGAGGGTGAACAATGAATTTGTAATGTCAGTGGTTCAAGAATTACAAGGAGATTTGAGCATCAAGATTTCTTTGAAAGCTGCCCAATTAATGAATACTTATGGGAGTTTTTCATCCAATTCCAAAGGTTCACCTATATTAGGATTGGTGGGTATGATGGATTTCCATGCGAATTGCCTAAGTATGCAAGTGACAAGTTTGTGTTAATTGAAGTCTACAAGAAAATCAGAGAATTAAATAAGAGATGTAAAGAAAAAAAGAAATTTGGTGTCCCTTTCCCTATTGGCTTATCCTTCCACCAGTGTAGGTCTTCATCGGATGCCCTAAATATAAAAAGGGACATGGTTAAGTATAATTTACAATTCTTCTATTTTTGTCTTTCATTCAACAGTAAATATTTTATCATAAATAATTTCTAGTTAGGCCCTAGTTTTTACCATGTGCTTGAATTAGAATATTATTGGGTTGATTGTGTCAATGAGTTTGAGGTGAGAAGAAGAGATATGATGTGACTAACAATGAGACATGTTGGATTGTACAACTTGAATTGGAATATTCCAAACCTGGTCGATGACGAGTCTAATCTACTAGATCAAGTATATCTTGGTCATATACAAACAATACCTGTTTTACCCATTAACTGAAATAATAGATAAATTATAAATATTGAAGGAAGAATGGTGGTTGTATTTAGGACGACAAAGGATTAAATAATAAAGAGAATAGTAGAGCCTCCCAACCCAAAAACAACAGGAATGAAAAAGGCTACAAAAAAGGGAGAATCAATTTGGGTACAATCTACTCCTCACACTCCTTTTGTGGTAGAAACATCGCATGCAGTTGGGGGAGGATATGGAGACGAACCACCTAAAGGAAGATTAGAAAAGACTTGTGGAGATGTCACAGAGAAGAGGAAAGAGAAGGAAGCAATGGAGATGGTAGATGAAGTGTTTGTGTAAGTTTCATTAGCCAACTCTCATGAAAGTATTCAATCATCATCTCCATATTCTACTCATAATCCATCTCCTCCTTTATCTCCAGAGCTATCAAACTTTGATACCCATCCGGTCAAAAAATATTTGCATTTTACTCCTAATGATCCTCTTACCAATCTAGCTTCCTAGTTGCAACATACACCATGAAAAGGAAAGGTTATGGAATTGAGTCTTCAAAATGATGATATTGTTTCAAGCTTGTTACAACAGACCCCTCAACCCAAGAAGTTAAAAACTACTTCAAGGTTGATGACTGACACCACCTCCCATGCCTATATATTGAAATTGCTCATCCCTCTACCTAAAAGAATGCTAGTGAAGCAAAGATGCAGGATTTTAATATCACCAAGGTGAATTTGGGACCTTCTTCCCAAGAGGGTGATGTGCACAATTTTCAGGTGTTGGCAACAAGGTTGGTGACACGATCTGAGAAAGACAAGTAAAAAATGGAGCTTAAACATCAGGGAAAGATTTTCACTTTTTGTTTGAAATATGTTGGGATGCTTCTGTTCGGGGAGTAGATCAAATTGACTCTTCCTTTGATCCAAGTTTGATCACTAGAAAAGTGGTTATTGAAAAAGCATAAACGCTATGGGTAAATAATTGAAGATTGGACCCTTGAGATTTTGAACAAAGCTGTAAAATTTATTGAAGAAGCTAACAAAATATTGAGTAACTTTAAAGATAGGAGGGAGGAGATTGATGATGATATTACGGCTTCCAAATCTCAAGAGACTAACTAGCTCAAAGTGGACAAGAATTTGAAGAAGATGATAGATTTGGGAGTAGACAAGTTGGTTGTCGAGAAGATTATGAATTATGCTAATGATAATAGATACATTGTTTGGAAGAAGAGTATCAAATAGAAGATAATCGCTCCAAGGTAGAACATTTATAGTAGACTAAATTATTAAAATAATTTGAACAAATCAAGATAGAGATCCAAAATTACTTTTTATCCATCAACTTGGGAGATCAATTGAGTATATGGATTACAGAGGTTCAAGCCAATAAAGATAAGTTTGAAACAAAGGTTAAGGAACTGCTTAGTCCACAATCCTTCTACATCGACAACATGGAGAAACTAAGTGCCATCAACACAACATTGATGCAAGGAATAGGTTGTCTAGTAGCTCATTGAACCAAGTCAGAGAAAATCGAGGGTAATAAGGCTTTGTGGAGGTTAAGAACCAAAAATGTTATCATTCCAAAGCATAATGAGTTGGGCCTTGGTCATCAAGCCATTTCAGACATACATGTCCAAAAATGTTACTCAAATGCCCCAGTTACCTCAAAAGAGCAAGGATACCATGAACGTTGATAATGTGTCATCTCAGTCTATTGTTTAGCTTGCTTGATATTTTGTTTAACGTTAGAAGTCCCCTAAATTTTATGGGGAATCTTTTTATTCTCAAGAGCATTATCATTTAAGTTTCAGTTGCATTTTCATGATATAAATTTAATGAAAAGAGACATTAGTGGGGGATTTTTCTTCTACAAAAAATGATTGTAAGTTTGTGAACTCTACGATTTTGGACATGTTGAAATAAAGAATTTTAGAAGTTTGTGTGTTGATATGGGTTCATTTGTTCATTTCATGTGTGAATGGTAACTACTTTGGGTGTTTCGGTATTTTTATAGTATTAATTATCATCCTTTAGCAGTTGTGAGTTTGGTTTTAAAATAGTAAATTGGTTTATGTGCTAGTATTTGTTTTGAAATTAAAATCTCTAAATGGTATATGTGTGTACTTAAAGTTTTGAAGTCATTACTTATGGATGGTCAAATTATCTTATCTTAAAGTAGTCTTTTGCTTTAATTTACCTTCAATGTTTTGTAGTTAAAATTATACCTCTAAAATTATAATTTCATCATAAGAGGGAGTTGTACCTCTAAAATTATGAGAAAAATTATTCGAAGAATGGTAACTTGTCCAACTATTGGTGCGTTTGGTGCTAAAAAGAGGGTTCTATAGAGTTATAAAATAATATAATATTTTGATGGTAACAAACCCGTTAACTAACAAATGCAAATAAAAATATATAAAGGATAATATTATTATATTGATTTTGGTTGAACTCATTTTATTATTTATTTTGTTCTTGTAAGATCTTTTTTATCTTTTTTAAAATAACAATTTGTTCTTGTGTGACCTAATTTACCATAGTTATTAATTTTATTATAAAAAAAAATTATAAGATTTGAGATCATTTTTAGAATGATCACATGATTTTTAAGAAAATTTAGATGCATTTTTTATTTTAAATGAAATGTAATATATTTCCTTTTTTCTTTGGAAATGATAATCCTAATATTATCATATCACATATTAGTATATTATAAAATAAACAAAGATAATACAATATTTTAGTCAATTTTTTTAATATAGTTTAAATACTATATTATACAATATATCTAAATATAAACCATAGATTTGAAATATAGTATTAATAATATATTGTATATATTAATTAATAAATATTTAATGACACTAATACAATATAAATTAGAACTATATCATATAATTTACATAAAAATTTATTTAAAGGAAATAAATAAATTCATATCTATTGATATGATTAAGAATGTATAAAAAATATTTCAAGGAGACAAAATATAAAATAAAGTAAGCAATAGAAATAAAATATTTTTTAAAAATAAAATAACTTTAAAGTAAACAAAATAACTATCAAGTAAAAACTTTAACTCAAGACTAATATCTCTCTATTTTTTAGATAGATGTATTCAAGATATCTATACTAATATATGTAGAGGGGAAAATAAATAAAGATAAAGAATACTAATAATTCTGAAATTTCATTTTCAATAATTTTAAAAATCAAGTAATGACCAAATACTTTTTACATATTATATCAAAAATTCGGTATATATTGTAATATATATATTCAAATAATACATTTATTAACCACCTTAAATGATTTTAATATATATTTAATTTATCATATCTATAGATGTGATACTCATATATATGTGTGTGTGTGTGTGTGTGTTTGTGTGTGTTTTAAAGAAACCTAAAAATTAAAGATTGATTGTAAATAAATAAGTTTTTCTTAAGGCTTCAAGCCAAAAAATATTATAAATATGATTTGTAAAAAAAATGTGATTAGTATTTATAAAATAGTAATTATAAATTTAGTATTTTATTTAAATATTTTATTTATAATTAGATTTATAATAAATAAGATAATAATAAAAATATAATACACACAATTATGTGAGAAAAATATAATGATAAAATAGCATTTTATTAAAAATATTTATATAAATGTTTATTTTAAAAAATAGACATGACTTAGAGATCCACTTCTCCCTACTTCCCGTTAGGTCACAATTTCCTCTCTAAGCTTCCCAAATTCTCTTACATCATGTTTATTAATATCATTCTCTCTTCAATGTAGAAAGAAGGAATGACAAAATACTTGAAAGAGTAGTTGTCATACCTTTTCAAAAATACGCCTATGCTAACAATCAATAATTTAATGATTATTTTAATGTTTATTAAATTATTAATTAATTTTGATAAAATAAGCAGCATTTATAAGGTGATGTACCCTTCACACAAAATCCCAAAGGCCAAAAAGAAGTTAGTTCAAACCAGAACATGAACTAGAAAAAACAAACAAAAACAGTTGATCGACAGTTGTAGAACAACAAACAAAATATTAGACAACCCCAAAACCAAAAGGGACCAATCTGACTCCCTGAACTCGAGGTCGCGAGGAAGCAACAGATTTGGGGAGTCCCTTCGTCTTCCTTAGCACCACCGAGCGAGGCGAGGGGAGTGGAACCACAATAGCCACCCCGAGCAAGGAGCCACCACGCAACGAGGTGGCCAACAACGAAGAAAAGGAGACAAGATCGAACAAAGGACCTGCAAAGACATTCAACGAGGGACGGGCAGGTTTTGACTAGACGTCGACAACAAATCGAGGCAACAAAGGGTCCAAGGAAGGGATAGCCGAGATAGGATCATGTAAAGGCTCCAACTTATTGGGAGTCAAGGAAGGGTCGCCCTCCTCAGAGGAATCCGAAGAGGGAGAGCCAACCATGAGATGGTCTGAGAGGGCATTCTTCCACCAAGTAGTAGCACCCTTGCAGTGAGCAAGAGGGCAACTAGAGGACAGGTGACCAACAGCGAAACATCTCCTACACTGAAAAGGGAGCCCCTCATAGTCCAAAAGCTTTAAATTATTAATTGTTATAGGGTGGTTAGAAGAGTGTTTTATATTGAAATAAGATCATTTTTTCACCTTATATTTAAAATATTAATAATGTTATAGGGGCTTAACCTAGTAACATTATGTTTTAACAATTCTTCTCATTACTCGCGATACTTTGTGCTTTTTCTTACTTTTCTTGGCTTTATGTTTATGTTTCCAAGTTCCTAATTAGTATGCGGATGATGCAAAGATAGTTATAATGGTTCATGTTAATACAAGTGACTTTGGACATGTGTTGCATTATTCATGTCACTTTTACCTTATGTTTTGCACCATTTATACCTTGCCCTTTGTTTATGCTTATATGTTGTGATTATCCATGTTTCTTCATCCATTTACCTTAAGTGGCCTAATACTTTGGGTGTTTGTTTATGCCATGTTTATATTATTTTAACTACTTTTATTTTACCTCCTATATATAAATCTATGCTTTGGTTTTCCCCACTTAAGGGGCATCTTCATTATTTTATGGTTAGCACCTATACTTCCTCATATGCCATTTTTAGTTTTTCAAATTTGTTTGTTTCATTGTTCACTTCTAGATGCACTTAGTTCCATTTTTATCATTGCTTGTGTTCCATGTTCCACTTTGAGTGCTCACTTGTTTCTTGTTTACACATGTTTTCATGATCAATGTTGCATGCTTGTGGTGTCTTCTATATACCTTGAGCACTATACTTTTTTGTGACTCATGATTACTTATCTTGTTTTTATCATGTCATGCCTTCTTTATTATGAAATCAATGCGCATATGCTTCCATGTTTTTGCCACTATGCCTTATGATATCTTATCATCTTATGATTACATACTTGAGACCCTTACCATGGCCTTATCCTATTTATATTCTTGTGATCCTAATTTTGTCCTCAAGGCCATCTATATCTTAATATCTTGCCCATGTTGAGGGGCAATCATCTCTACATGTATTATAACATTTATATCCTACCTATACATGTTAATTGTTTATTTCCTCATTCGATTACATTTTTAATACTCTTACATGGTAATTATCTAACCTTTAAGGCCACTTTTTCCTTTATGATTTGTCTATACTAGGGGTAACCAATTATACTTGGATGCTTCTCACTAATTTATGATCTTTACATGCTTGTCATAAAACACTACAACACTTACAAGATGCTTAAATGCTCATTTTTCAATGCCTATTAATTATTGTGAGATGTTTATTATGATGATCGTTACATGCTTTTAAATGATTTTCAATGGTGTATGTGTCAACACATTTATATCTTTTTTTATCACTATACTACTCTTATTGTGCATCACTTTTCCTCTCTACTAGTTCCTTGCCTCTAATACATGCAACCAATTGAAGGGTGTGCATATATTGTCACTTGTATGGTTGAGATTTCAAATTGTGTCTTGTGCCACACAAAAAATTGATCATACACCAAATGGATTTTGATCGTATTACACATCCACATTGAGTAGAAAACTATTGCATTTTCCACATTGATTGGAGTCACATTAGATGGTCATATTGAACATGCCATCGCATTTTGCACATTGAGTGAAGTCGCATCACATTGTCATATTAAACATATCATATTTTCTAGTTTTGGGTGGAATAATATTACATGGATCTATCAAACATGTCATATTACATTTTTTATATCAAGTGGAGCCTTATCATATTGTTGTATCAAGCATGTCATATTCCATTGCCACGTCAAGAAAAGATTACTACATCACATCCCATATAAGTGGAATCTTTAAACCTTCTCTATCTCTAGTTCTCAATTTTCATAGGTAGTTGAATTAACTTGCAATTTGTGTCTACTTCAATTGTATGACACATTATTATTGCATATTATTTCTGTTTTACTAATTTCTATGAAGCACTCACTCCAAGGAACATACACGATGAATCCAAGATTGATCAAATACTCTACACTAATCCTATATCCTTTGTACGAGTGTAGAAATATTTACTTGTTTATGTTGATTAATAATATCCATGTAACTTGAAATGCATATTCATGGTAGAATTGAGTGTGCATCAAGTGAAGGCAAAATGTAATGGTGATATTTTTGTACCCATGTCATTTCCCATTTAATTTTGCATCCACTATGGTGGTATGTCATACAATTATATAATGATAAATGGCACACTTTTGTGCTAGGTTTGGCTCAAACCCCAATTCTTATCTATTCCCAGTTACTCCCATTTTTCACCTATTCCCACATATTCACCAATCACCCCTTATTTATTATAGCCCTTTCACATTTACCTCAATACATTTGTTCCATATCTCAATATTATCATTTCATTGTCCAAGTTTTTTTCCGCACCAATTAAGATCAACCTCACATGAAAGAATGAACCTCAAATTTCAAATTTGTGTGGCATGTTGATCTATCTTGGTATTTAAAGACATCCGTTGTACAAACATATAGGCCACTTTAGATACCTGTTTACTTCAGTATCTTCTTAGTTCCCAACCATACGAACACGCTCCACAGCTAAAATCAATCATAATCCTCTGAGACGGTATTCAGAACAATTTTTTAAGGTCACTCAAATTGCTTGTTTCCTAACATCCATCGAATGAATGGTGGCAGAACTACAGTTCAAATTTTGAAGCACACGATATTCTCAATGAACATAATCAGCATCACAAGGTTCATCATGTACCAGTCCTTGTTTTCTTTCTTCACTTACAAGGTTGAGGAGCACCACTCCTCTCAGAGTAGAGGAGCAGCATTATTGATTATATTACACACACAATGGCACTTGCAACATTAGGAGGTGCAATGTTTGTGTCAATAGGAGCCCAATCAATTTTTGAGGTTTCGGCATTTGAAATAGCAATATTATTGGCATAAAAGATGAAAATGTAGCATGGTTTCTCACCGGTTGTTTTGGGCTTTAAAGCCCACGGGGACAAGCCTGTTGGCTAATTAAATAGTCCTACATGTGTGAAAATAGTATCTTAAGGTTACTGACGATATTACATTGGAGTTTTTAGTATATATACACAACATGTACCTTAACAGAGTCGTATATGTGTGTACAACAGTTTTACATGTTCTCTTTTTGCATTCAAAATTGTGGTTATAAATAATAATATAGATTCACACAACTTTTTTAATAGGTTGTCTTTCGATTACTCCTCGTATTACTCGTTCCACTACAAACTAACTTGGTCAACGACATTAAGATCTTAATTGTCTTATGAAATAACTTGGTTAAAGATTTTAGGATATTAATTGTTGTGAAACCTATGTAGACATTATATCAAAATCCTGATATGCATTAGACAAGAAAGTGCATTGCAACAAGAATAACAATACCCTTTGAAAGGACCAATAGTAAAACACTGTCACATTATATTCAAATCTGTAGTTGTCAATCACAATTGCTTGTAGAACTTGCTCTCTTCATGATTGGTCTAGACCAAGCAAAACTGAGCTTATTGTAGATATCCCCATATAAGCCTTCCCATAAGGCCCAAACCACTGGTTTGCAAAGCCTTGCATATCCAGTTATTACTCCAATATTTAAATAGTTAGCTCAAATATGTCAGTAGCATCTTTTTTTGTTCTTTATTTTCCAATGTCCTAAATTTAGATGTCACTTTTTGAAGCCCAATAAGCCCGTTCAAAAATATATTCCCACATATCCAAGAATAAACAGAGAAAGATTTAGGTTAGGAACTGCCAACTTTAGTGACCAAAAATAACAGGAAAAGACCAGTTTTGGAACAGTTTCCACAATGAATTAGAAGATTCGTCCTTCTGAAACCACTTTCTGATCAGAATAATAAATGTTATGACAGGCTTGTCAGTGATAACTTCTGAATATATCTTGTATATGGATTCAATAATACAGATATAATGATCGTTTGCTTAGTCATCTCGGATGTTCTGCACACCATATCAGGTTGCAGATAGAATCGAATGCATAGATTAAATACAACCATTGGAATGGCGCATGGTTTCACTGTCTTCTTTATAACTTTAAAGTGCTTAAATAAAATCTGAAATCCATGTTTCTTGTAGATGAATATTTAGAATCCCAAATTACTATTAATAGATGAATATCTATTAGAGGTTTTATGCTTTAGCAGACTCAATTTTTGGCTATGCCTAAGTGTTGCTGGAGTTCATGAATCAGGACTATTAGACAGTGTCCTATTTTTGCAAGCATGCTCTTGGTGAAAAAGCAGATATAATATTCTCTGAGGTTTTGGACTCAAAAAAGTTTGATGGCAAATGACAAGGCACCCTCTGCTGTTCTAAGAAGCGTACTTCAAGATTCTGGCACCTCGAAAATGCTTTGTGCTTATCCTTCATATTCATTCAATAGAAAATCACACCCAAATGCTAGAGGAAATTGTCTTACTAGAAGTGAAAATATTATGTTCATTTTAAATTGAATCATTGAACATGTCTTAATATATAACTAGTATAGATATCTTAAACTCATCTAAAAAATGCCAAGAGATATAAATTTGGAACTATATTGAAAATTTTATGTTTATTATTAAATATTATTATTTTGATGTATAAATGACAGTCAAATTTAAGGTAAATAATAAAAAAAATTGTTAACACACTCGTGCCATGACACTTCACCCCTTGCTGCCATTATAGAATGCCTCTCAACATTCACAAGCTATCTTTGAGATAGATACTTTTTTTAAATGCCTTGCACATACAATTTGTTATGTTGATATCTTGCATTTGATTGGGCAAGTGCACTGTTTCCTTTATGATATAAAGGAGATCATTCCAGTTCAAGACACTAATAACATTTATGACAGAAAACAAAAGCAATCACCATAAATTGAAATTGAGAAAATTAATTTTTTTTGGAAATATGGCCCGACACCTTTTGGAAAAGCAGCTATCTTCAAAAGAAGACTAATCAGCTATAAGTAAATCCATTCTTAAAGGAGGGGAAAATCTAAGTAGGAGGAAGATGATACAATTTAGAAGATGCACCACTGGAGCTATCCCCTACAAGAAAACGGTATGGAGCCAAAGAACAGTCAGACTAGTTCAGCTTACATGCTTTCAAGCAAATAATACTGAAATTCCTGGGAGTATTATGAAAAGAGTATTTGATTCAATCATCACATAGATATTGAATCAAAAGCTTAGACTAAGTCTTGAGGTGGCAAATACAAGTAAGCATTAATGTTAATTCGGCAAAGAAGATATCTTATCAACTAGAAGAAATCAAGATGGCATCTTATCTATAAGGGCAACTCCATCAATGATGATTGATGGCACAAAAAATTGAGCAAAAAGGCAGGGCTGAAACTTTGCCCATAAAATGAGGTGAAACTTCTCTACCTTTACCAAGAAAACATCAAAAAACGGATCTGGGCATATCCTCCCTAATGCCCCATTAAAACGGGCTTGCAATATTACAATTCGCAGCATCTTGGCTGCAAATGAAAATCTCACTGGAAAAATATCAATGCAATATACAGACACTTTCACTGCACCTGCCTAATTTACAAGATGAAAGACCTGTAGCTTGCAAAAGTATCACATAATAAATCAGGAAGTTGTCACAAATGTTTGCCAATGTGAACCTCTATTGTTTGAATTACCATTACTTCCTGCATTGCCAGAACTTGTCCCATGTTGCCTCTGTAAAGGAAGAGGGGGAAAATCATCTTCCTTCAAAAGAGAGCTCGATGATGCTTCCCTGAGAGTTCAAAATAATATTTTCTTTCGTATAAAACTTTAGGGTATGAAAACGTAATCATAAACAGTAACAACCAGGAATAGAACCCTAATTACTATCAAAGACAACATAGGATTTTCAATTCTCCTTAAAAAGAATAAGCAAAAGTAAAACACTATTTTATTAGAATCATACCTTCCATGGTTTGAAAGTGCACCTGGTTTCTGTGTTATTCTGTCACTTGATGTGTTGGCAACTTCTGAACTTGAACTAAGCAACTGCCCATTCAGCTGGTCCGAATCAATATGCCTACTCTCATCTGATTTCACTGCAGGAGAAATCGCACCCAACTGTACAGGTCCATATGAACCAAACTCGACTTCTGAAGAAAAACCTGAACCATTAGAATGGGACCGTATTTGGGAAACTGAAGGATTGGAATGTTTAGCTTTTGGGGAGATGGAAACCTTCCCATGGCCAGTCATTTTTGATGATGAATACACATCATGAGAAACTGATTCTAACATTGGATTCAAAATTGTGTTACTTGCTGCCTGGTAAGAACTCTTACATAAGTTGGAAACATCACCCTCCCTTTCACCAAATCTCACGCCTACTGAATTGACATCAGAGCTCTTATTTCCAATCTGCCTGTGTAAAGGTTGGTCAAAGGTTGGTTTGTTTCGTCCATTATTACGGAATCTGTTCATTTGACTGCTTACACGAGGAGGGAAATCCTGAGCAGGTCCTCCTTGATACCTTCCTCTGTTTGAAGGCCTCTCTTTGTAAGGACTAATACTCTGTGAATATAAAGCATCAAAGTTAGCTTGCATCACCAAACCTAAAAAAGTTAAATTGTATATGAAAAGAAATTGAAGTATACCGTGTTAGGAAAGTATGTTCCTGTCCCACTTCTCGGCTTTGGCAAATCCTCCACAGGGAAATTTCCTGGCAAAATTACCGCATTTGGCCCTCTAAAACCAGAAGTATGCAAAAATGGAGGAACAGGGCCAACTCTGTAGCCACTATGCATGTAGGGCAAAATATTTGCATTTGCATGGAAAGGCCTGACAAAACCATCTGGTACATATTGCTCTTTCATATATGGAGACATCATAGGTTGTTGTAGAACAGAGCTTTGCATTCCTGACTCTAGACACCACTTGCCAAAATTTAAGTTTTTTAAGTGAATCTCAAAATCAGCAGTGAGGTCAGGCTTTAGACACCTTAAAGCATCAACTGCTACCCTTTGCATTCGAGGACCAGAAAAATGACCTTTGCCACCTTGCCAATCCTTCAAGCTTTCTTGAGGTTTGTTGAACAAATATCCTGACTCTGAACTAGGCTGAGTTCCATCCAATGACTTCTCAGCACAAAATGAAACACTGGCAGATTTAGAAGTGGTACTATTGGACGATCTGGATATGTCAGAGAGGTTTGAGCTGAGAGAACAAAGTGCAAGCTTTCCTGATGTCGATGGAGACTCCTCTGAACTAGTCTTTTGGTAATCTCCTTGCATTGAATGACTGTAAACAGAGTAGACTGGCCCATTGCATCCAAAAGAATGTAAAGATGAGGAACTACCTTGTGTAGTAATGTTGTTATTACAATTGCCACTATCCATGGAACATAGAAGCAAATGCTCTGGGCATTGACAAACTCCATCTTCCTGCTCTGGGTATAAAACATGACAACTGGTAAGACTGTCTCTATGAATCATAGTAATAGGATTCCCAACATTAGCACAATCAAAGTTATCTCGATCAACCTTGCCATTCCCAACCAAACTCTCTTCACTACCCTTTGCTTGTTTGGAACTCTCTGTAACCATAGAGCTAAGATGGGGTTTAAGAACATGCAGAGGGATTTGTCCCTCTTGTATATTACCATTTTCCAAAGGCCCATTCTCAAGAGAATTGCCACCAATCCCAGGTTCAAGAAGTGTAGAGTCATGAACAACCTCACCCAAATACAATGAAGATTCTGACAAGAAAGTGTTGGAATTCTGCAAAGAAACATTCATAGGTTCTGGATGACCTACAGGCATGGATGAATAAGGAACAGATACTGAAGCAATAGGAGCAGGCAGAAATAATTCAGGCTGGGTTGAATGAACAAGAGATTTTGGATTTTGTACATGTGATGACAAAAAGTCTCTTTGTGAAGTATTTGGTATCATGTATCTAGGGTTTGCAGCCATACATCCTTGTTGAATAGAAGCAGTATTGACTGATAGTTTTTCTATGCAACTAGCAGATTGGCAATCATAATCCTCACAAGGGCAGTCCATACAAGAGTTTAAAGTGCCTTCATGGTTTGCCCCATTCCTTGCATCTTTACAGCTCAAATGTCCTTTACAATGAGATGCAAATGATTTTGAATCCTTTGACAAAGAAACTGTTACAGCTTTGTTTTTCACATTCTCTGAAGACTTGCAATAACAGCAATGTCTTGAAATTTCATTGTCCAGTAAAATGCATGGTGATTTGCTTCTAAAACAACCGCAATCTGAATGGTTGTTGACAGGATCTTCTGTAGTAGCCAATTCATTATTAATCCTAGGTGAACAATTGGAGAGTGTACTACAAAGACAAGACGATTTTATGCCTTGTCCTGTTTTATTTTCCACAAATTGCCTTAAAGCATAGACCACATCAGGAACAAAACCTGTACTTTCAGATGATTCAGTACAATGCCCATCTCTTTCACCAGTCCTTATTTGCCGAGTAAGCACATTATTATCATGTTTCTTGTGCTCAACAGCTGACTTCAAGGGTTGCATAAAACTTGTGTTCTCATCAACCAGCCTGCTTTGTGGACTACATTCAGTTGAATCTGGGACATCCGGACGCTGTCCCTTGCCATGCCTCAGCAAAGTATTTTGGAAAAACTTGTCCAGTTCTTCAGCAATCTTTTCCTCGGAAGCAAGTAGTACTTTACCCAGCATCCGAGCACCATATCCAAATGCACTACGTATACGGAAGAAATTCCCTATGGAGGCACATAAGCTTACATCAAATCCTAACTCAAACAATACCCGTTGAAAATATGGAAACAATTGCAAGAAATGCACTATATTAACAACAGGTAAACAAAACAGTTGAAATGAAGAAAACATCCACAAACAAATCAGTTCAAGAAAAATCTTTGCAAAGATAACAATGTTTCTCAAAACAAGCCAGCTCACAGCATGGCTTGTTTGTATTAGACAAAGTAGTTAACAAGGGAAAACTCATGTAGAGTAACCTTACTCTATATTTTGACTGGTAAAAAACAACTGTTTCCCTGCTAAAATGGAAAAGCTCATAAGAAATACACTGTAAAGCTCCCAAGAAATACACTGTATACCTTTGCTCACACTTCGGCCTAGATTGTTATTTTCCCGCAGCGGATCAATAATATTAAGGGACTTTGGGATCAATGATCGACTTTGATTATCATGGCTCTTGGGAAGAACAGAGTTAAAATCACTGCATGACTTAAGGAATTCCTCGTTGAGTAACAGCTCAGCTCCATCCAATTCAGGTGGCTCAGCTATAAAAATGAGAAACAAAATTAGCATTAAGCTGGTTGCTAAAAGAACATAAAATAAAGCACTACAAGAAATATGAATCTCTGAGGAACATAATAAGCAAATTGCCTACCAACAATAATAGGAAGAGCCGAGATGGATACAGGCCCCTGTAAGCTGACACAATAATTTTCCCAATCGAACTTGCTAAAATAATCCAAAAACCTGTACAAAACCTGCATACTGATTGCTACTTCAGTACATAAAGTAGTAATCCTTTACACTAGCATATTTTAGCATGTTTGTCAACTATCCACACTTTATTTTTCTGTTTCTTGGATTACATATATTTGTCAATATAGCATGCACCAACCTCCAATGGACCATGTAGTGATGCATGGAAATGATTGAAAATATACAAGACCAAAGTCTCTAAAGCATATGTAGATATGAGAGCATGGTGTGCCCCTAGGAGACGGCTTTCATAATAACACCATGCTTTCACTAGTATAATACTACGCTTGAATAAATGTTCCTTTCCAATTTGCTGATCAACCTGAAAAAGCAGTTCAGTTCTGTCAACTTCTATTACTCAAAGACATAAGATTTCCACCGTCCATATCAATGAAAGTGTGTTTTTCTGGATTATACAGTTTAATCCAGAAAAAGCACACTTTCGACCTCTATTACTCAAAGACATAAGGTTTCCACCGCCCATATCAATGAAAGTGTTTTTCTGGATTATACAGTTTAATCAAGAAAAAGCACACTTTCAACTTCTATTACATTGCATGTGCTTTTAGCAGTAGCAAGAAGCATAGGAAAAAAATGATGTAATGTATAATTTACCTTCTCAAGGAAGCACAGGGTAGACAACCCACCAAGCTGATTGAAGGAGATATCTACAACAATGTTCTCAACAAGGCACTTGACAAGTTTAACCTGTTACCAAAAAGTAAATCCATAGGTCATCTCCATCGCTCACATAATGATGGAAGCAGTAAAATATGAATGAAACTAGGCTGATGGATATCACTTAATTAAACAATATAGAATAAAGAGAGCTGCAGTTGCAATTTTCAGCTGAAATTTTTGGTGGAGCTGGACCAATGTCTGAAGCTCCTAATGGAAGAACAAAACTAAGGGAAAGCACTGACTCCCTTAAGCAGGAAACCCCTAAGTTATGATTATGGTCATCACGGAGCCTTTAGTCTCAGCCCATGAATGCAAGCATCCTTGCTGGTTCAGTTCTACTTCTAGCAATTCCTCAAGTGCCATCAATATCAATGTGTTGGATTATTCAACAATGTAAGATGCAGACTGGAAATATGGAGGATACAGACAAGATGGTTGCAAAGGACAATGGAAATCCTGAAACCAAGAGTTGCCTCTGCCTTTCTACAGGCATGGAATGAACTCAAGTCCTATGGGCATCTGTTCTCTATCTCAGATTTTATAAAGCTTGATTTTCTACTGTTAACTTTCATAATTATCAGAAACTTTCTTTAAAAAACATTAATTATGTATTATCTTGTATAGCAGCACTACACTAGATGGCAACTACAATCTTCATTTCATTTTCTCACCTATGATCAGCCTGTGGATGTTTATGTACTGAATTTTTCATATTTACATATAAAAATAAAGAACAGAGTGAAAGGTTTTTAGAAGAGATACACGGTTAACAAGCACCAGTGACAGAATCAGAAGGATGGTCCTCAGTCCAACAGATGGAGAATTAAATAATGTTGTTGTAACTCCATACTTTGCCAATTAATATTTTTCTAACTCTGTGCTTACGGTATCCTTTATACATACAAATTATTGGTGAGTAATTATACAGAACAAGGGCCACAGACAGCTCTGGAAAAACTATAAAAAGAAATATCTTTTTGTCATGCAGTTCTTTGGGAAAATAAGTAACTTAAGAAAAATACAATATGCCAGGCTGTTGATGGAACCTCGACCCACTTAAACTGAAATCTATGAAGAAAGTTTGGCCTAAAAGAGGGCAAAGTGCATTCGCATGAATATCATTTCTCCAATAATTGCCAAAAGAATTACTATTTTATATAAATATATCACATGTGAATTTATTGAGAATGAACTGTCACAACATATTGGAAAAGCATAATGTTTGCAAGCTTTAGAAACTGACCTCGGCCTTGATATAATGAACTTCTCTCACCCTAAATTCAGCAGCCTTGCTATACTCTTCCCCTTCAAGGACAGCACGCACATCATTTGCCCATTTATCTTCAATATTTAAAGAACGGCTGAAAGTTGTCAAGTCAACATCTCCGTCAGGAAGATATGTTTTCAGTGGCACTGAACCAAATGGGAAGACCTGCAGTAGCTCCCAAAATAAAATGATATTAAAACGCTACATCTAGAATGACTAGAGTTCTATAAACATAGAAAATCCTTGATCTAAAACTTCCCCTCATGCAATAGTACAATGAAAATAAGCAGAAACATGGAAAAAATAAGACAGTCATAAGCATGAACTTTAACACAATATCCATTTATAATCTAAAAGAGTGCCACAATCAAAATATTTAAAATATGCACCCACAATTTTAGATTTAGATATACATTTTGAAAAAAAAAAAAGCTCCAAGGAATAGATTTTACAGGAAAGATCACCCCTCTACTGAAAATATCAACAATGAAAACATAGCCAAAATAGAGGTGCTACTTATTCAAAGATAAGCTTTTTCTAAATGGTGATTTGACTTGTAAAATTATAGAGCCAAACTAATACATAAAATCAATTTTAATGTCGTCTAAGATCACCATGGTTTACATCTTTCATTCATAGCAGATACCAATTTGATGTTGTATCATCTCAACAACATAGGAAAGTGAAACAAAGAAAAGTCGCAAAATTGAAAGGCATGTAGTTCCCTTGCTATTTGTTGCCTAGATTGCTTTGTGATGGTTATCTAAGAAAGAAAACAGAAAGCTTAAACTACAAAAGCGATTCAACCACATAAATCCAAAGGGAGTTACTGCAGTACACACTGCCAACCCATAAAGTGGCCTTGGAAGTACCCTTCAGCTAAAACTTTCGAGAGAGCCACATTCATATGACCAATGGTGCATCTCGAAGAAAACATCGGGCAGATCGCTATGAGAATGTAGCAGTTTGAGTTTATCGATCAATCAAAGGTCAAGTACAACCTTTGGTGTATTAGATGCAGGAATGAGGATCACACTATAACTAATTATCTAATGGTAAGAGCTTGGTTTATAGGCTATGCTTCATTCCCCTCAATTTTGTACATACCTTAGTGAGTAATTTGTCATGAACAACATGAGACCTCATCATACACACTCTTGCAAAAGTTACAGAGGGGTCACTTAATTTTTGGTGTGAGCTCTGCCAAAGTGCAACACATGATACTAACTCATGCCAAATTGTACAAGCAATCTGAGAACAATGTGGCAAGAATGTAATGACCATTGATGCCCAACCCCAACCTACGCAACAAAACACACAACACTACAAAGGTCAAGGCTTTTGGTCGATACTGGCACAAAGGAGGACAGGCGAAGCACAAGTTGGTGGTCAAACTTACAAAATCACTTGCTATAGCTACAATGAGCTAGGCACACCTCTCACAAGTGTGAAAAATCAATGTTCTATGAGTATTGCAATGAAGAACATAAAACTAAGGAGTGCATTATGCTACTATAGTAGGTGGAGCTTACAAGAAGACAACACAAATGATCTGTAGGGGTCATGTTGTCATACCTCCAAAGAGACTTGTTCAAGTGTTAACACGAAGAGGCATGCAACAATAGGAAAAGAACAACGAGCATTGGCAAGATATGCGCAACCCCTAACCCAATACAACCACCACCACCAAAAGAAAAGGTTACTAAAGTAAAGGACAACAAGCCCTTGAGACCTAATGAGCACCACCGACCCTATCAAGATGCTCTGCACATGATTCACAAAACCCAGCACTAGGTCACTAAAGAACAAGGCACAAGCAAAGGAACACAAGAAGTTGGATGTGAGCTATAATATTCTAAAGTTGTTTTGTAATAGAGTTCTTTTAAAGTTTAACCTTTTGTCGGAGTAACTAGTATCTTGGAGGATCACAACCTATCTCTAAGCAATGCACAAGCATTGAGCCAAGTGTAGGAAGATATGCGCACCATTGAACCTAAGTATGACATGGAACTTCTTTTGCCTCTTGAATCAAATGGGTTCTAAGCAATGCACAAGCATTGAGCTAAGTGTAGGAAGATATGCGCACCATTGAACCTAAGTATGACATAGAACTTCTTTTGCCTCTTGAATCAAATGGGTTCTTGTTGCACAATATATTGGTGGACGCAAGTGTGGAGGTTAATGTCCTTACAAAAGTTGTATGGGAAGCCATGGATTAATCCATATTGTGCCCATCACCCCATGTTTAATACATGGCTAATAACACTAGGGAGCGACCTCTTCGATTCCTCAAAGATGTTGAGATCAATATAAAGGAAGTCATTTCAAATTAACTTTGAAGTTATCAAGATGGCGAACAGAAAGAGGAATCTTACACTACAAGGGAAAACCTTTTGTTTTCAAGTAAAGGCCAATATGAGATTCCAACAATGCACCACGAGTTTCCAAAACAAAGAGCGGTGTGAGAATTATTCCCCTTGATCAAGCACAAGGTGCCCCATATCTTGAGATAGTGTACATTGAGGAGAAAGACCTCAAGGACATTTACTAGATAACCACAAGCGTAATTGATGCCATCCAACCAAATTTTGAAGGCATCCTCCAATAGGATAGCCCATCCAAGGACATGGATGTTCAGTTGGAAAGACAACTTTCAATTGATTATGAGCTTACAAGGAAATCATTGCTAGTGTTCAACATCCCACACAATGCAAACCTACTCCTATGGTGGATCCCAAGCCACTAGCCCATTCTTTCAAGTCTATGTGGATCTCCAAGAAGCAACTTGCTAATGTCAACCCCCATAAGCCTCTAACACAAGTGCACCAACTCCAAAGGATCACCATTATTGTGTCTTATTTCGACAAGACTAGCAACCTCTTGAGTATTGCATATCAATGGAGCCAGTCTTTCTCTTGGAGCTTGCTCACCTCATTGCCATACCCCTTACTCTACAAAACAACCCAACTAGGTGGTGGGAAAGACAACAACCTTTAGTCACAAATCGAGCAGATTTTCATATAGTGTTTCTTAATTAGTTTGTTGCACCTGCAATGTAATGCCCTTTGTGCTACATTGGTGAGCCCTTTACCAAGTTGACCATTGGGACATGTGAGGGAGTTTGAAGGCCTCTTGTCACCATCTCATGAAACTTGGGGTTCATAAATTTGCAAATAACTTGAGTGGCCTTGAGTTCGTTTGATATGAGCAAATAGAATCGTGCCCAAAGGTAAACTCATGGGAGCAAGAAGGCCAATTCTTTGCACACCTTCAATTTCACAAATCTAACACTTGATATTGATTGGTCACTAGAAAATATCAAAGGCACTCTTCAACAATCAACCAAAATGTGTCTGCAATTCACATGTTAATTGATGACCAAGCTTGACTCTTCTAAACGGCACGCCCTTGGGCACCTCAATGTCTTCAACAACAACACAAAAAGAGAAAATGAAAAAAAATGATGCACTGTGAAATTTCCAAGCAGCTACTATGGAGGGAGAGCATTCTATGAATAAGGTAGATGGTAAGAAAGACATTTTTACTACATGAACCTCTCAAAGCAATTCAACTAGATGTCGAAATTGAACTAGTGTTGAAGATTACCACAATTGGTAACTATGGGGGAGAAGAAGCTCTAGCATAAGTGATTAATTTGTTGCACAAATATGAAGACCTCTTCCCATGGGGATATCGTGAAATGAAGGGTCTACATTCATCCCTAAGCAAGATGCAAATCAAACACAAACCAAGGGTGAAGCTTATAAATAAGCAACCATATTGGCTAAAACCCAATCTACACACCAAAGTCAAGGAACAAATGCTTGAATCTAGTGCAATGTTTGCAATTGATGAATCCTATTGGTAAAACCCCATGGTCATTTACTTGAAGAAGGATGGGTGCATCCACATCTGCATTGATTTTCACATCTTGAACGAGGCTAGCATCATTCATCGCTTCCCAACATCCTTCATAGAAGAAATATTGGAAGGAACTACTAACAAGGAGGTCTATACCATGGGTTTTCTAGATACCATCAAGTGCAAATAAAAGAAGAAAACAAGACAGAAACAAAATGGGGCAGCTTTGCCTACAATGTATTGTCATTCACTCTTAACAATTGTGCTCACCATTTTCTCGTGAATTCTAGTAAGTGGATTCAAATATTTCATTCATGAATTATTGTTGGTGTATCTAGACAACTGGATGGTATATGGTAATGTAACCAACCACCTTGATGCTCTACACCTAATGTTTGATTGATTCCATCAACTAAACATTGTGTTAAACCTGAAAAAATGCACCTTTTGGCAATCTATTGGGGTATATAATTTGCAAAGAGGGTATGCTTATTGACCCAACAAAGGTGGTAGTTATTCTTTAGCTTGATGTTCCAAATTATGTGTGTGCAGTGTGCAACTTCCTCATACACATTAGATATTACCACAAATTTATCAAGAACTATTTACACATTTTGATGCCCTTGAAATTTTTCCCAAGAAGTATGAACCATTTGCCTTGACAAGCGTACATCAACATGATTTTGAAACCTTGAAGGAAGTTAGCCACTGCACCAATTTTGCAATTCTTGATTGAAACTCCCCATTCCACATTCATGTTGATGCCTCAAGCACTACAATTGAATTTGTTCTTGCACAACCCAATGAGGGGAACCTAGACCATCCTATATATTTGGCAAGCTAGAGGCTAAAATTTGCAAAGCACAAGATTTTAGCAATGGTGTGCACCCTCCAAAAGTTCAAATAGTACATCTTGGCTACACCATTTGTGTTTTTCACAATCTACCAAGCATTAAAATACCTAGCCAACAAGCTTGTGCTCAATGGCAAAGTTTGCAAATGGTTGATCCTATTCCAAGAGTTTCACTTCACTATTATTGTGCAACCTTACAAACACAATGTTGGGCTAGGTGATCTGTCTAGAATTAAGACTAGAAAATCTAGCACTATGCCACTTAAAGATGGGTTTCAAATACACAATTTTCCAAATCAAGGTCACTCCTAATGGCATGGAGGAGATTGTCAAATTTATCTGGCCAAGCCCCTACATCCTACATAATGATGCGATGTTGCACACAATGCCCTCTCAACTTATTAACTAGTAATTGTATAAAATTGGCTTTGCTTGAGGAGTTGTTACGCTATGTTGGAACACAAACATGCAGCTATGCTAAGAGAGTGTCATTAAGTACAAGCAAGTGGGCATTATCAAGGATGCACCACCATATACAAGATTATCCACATTGGTCTATGGTGGTCCAATTTTCAAAAGGACACTCATGGTCATGCACAAAGCTAGGACATTTCCCAATGCACAAGGAAACCTAATAGGCAAGATGAACTACCTCTAAATCCAATGCTAACCAAGAAACCGTTTGAAACATAAGCAATTGATTTTGTGGGGCCCGTTCAACTTGTTGCATGTTGCTCTAGTGCACACTACATTACGGATATAGAATACTTAATGTAACAAGCTAAAGTTGCGCCAACAAAATATTGTACAATGGAAATTGTTGCACACTCCATCTTTGAGAACATCATCACAAGGTTTGGGTAGCTGTTGAGCTTAACCAATGACCAAGGGACACGCTTTTATCATTTCAACAATCCAAGTATTGCTATGCACTTTAATGATCTAGCATCATCAAAGCACACCTTACCATCCATAAGCAAATGGCATGGTGGAGACCTTTAACAAAATTCTTGGTAACATTTTACTAAAGATGATGCAAGTCGTCAAGATTGGGTTGATAGAATACCTACTATGTTGTGGGCACATCAGATGACTTCTAAAGGGTTCGTCTGATACATGATATTTCAATTGGTCCATAGCAAGGAGGTAATCATACCAGTAAAATTCTTGTTCCCATGTTTTGCATGTTGCTCAGACTATACAATCGGATGAAGAAGAATCACTACAAGTGCACTTGACATAGTTGTACAACCTAGAGGAAAAGTTTTTCTTGGAGCTAGAGTTAATGCATGGAAAACCAATGACAACAAAAAATGGCATGACCATCATATTAACCAACACAACTTTCAACTAGAAAGTATGGTACTTCTCTTAGCAAGTTGATTCCACTAGCACTCTAGTAAGTAAAACTAATATTGTTGGGCCCATATTTGGCTTGTCACATCATGCAAAATGACATGGTGAGTCCAGATATGTTGGATGGTACACCATGGAGAGTTGGGTGAATGACACTTGTCTTCAAGGTCATTGCGACCATTGAGTCTAAAAAACTATTTTGAAGGCCTTATGCATTTTTATGATTCCAAGCCCTTGGTGGCCATTGTAATAACTTTTTTTTCAGTCATTTGCTTCAATAGGTTTCCTTAAACATTCATAAAAAAATAAATATTATTATGCATCTAGCTAGATGCAAGTTTCTCTTAACAGGTCTACTTTGTTTCAAAGATGGAAACAAGCAAGCAATGACACATTTGGGTGTCCTTTACCTTCAAGGGTTTATAGCATGAATTAAAAACCCTAGTGTATGAAGGAAATCATTGGCAACAAGAGGTTTGGTGGTTCATTTGTCTATAGTGACATTCCCTTCTTACCAATGTCCAATGACCACGTGGAGAAACATTGTGTAGCTCATAGCACAACATTGCAACAAAGTAAGGAGCAAATACACAAAGGCACCATAGTTTATAACTTTATACCATGTGCAAGAGCCATTTTGACAACAAAGATGACAATGATGCCATGCCAAATAAATTAAGTCATAAAATTAAGTGGGAGCACCCATCCCAATAACACATGACATGAACCCAGTCGAATGCACCTTTATGACCTTATTCCATATACACATGTCCCTAACATGTAGATTTATGGGTCCAAGTAATGCCAAGTGCCTTTTGAAAGAAAATGTCGTTTCAAAGGCTGCAACTTGGTATTAATTGTGAGGCAGTCATGAATGACATGTTGCAAGGCTCACTACATCTGGTTAACATGATTGACCAGCCCATCAAAGTGTGGGACACATGCCTATATAGGGGAATGTCCTTTCGCCTATTAAAACCTTGTGTTTGACTAATATCCAGCTGGATCTTTTCATGGTAGCAGATTTTCAAGATCCAATCATGCATACTTCAAAGAAATACATTAATGAGTAGTGTATATCATCATTCACTACATGTGCCTATATAAAGCCACCATCTTTACTATGAACACCACTAAGCATTCAAACACATGATAAAACTCTACCATATTAGGACCCCTAATTAATATTCCAAGTAATTATAAAGTTTTAATTAATTAATTAGATAATAATTGAATATTAAATTATGATAATAATAGTAATTAAAAAAATAAATAATAATAATGATAGTAATTATTATCCTGATATTCAAAAATAAAATAAAATAAAGATTAAACAAAATTTAAGATAAAGATTTTATAGATTATTATAAGTGTATAATATTAGTTGTTTCTCTTATCTAAACTTTATTCTTAGAATTTATTTACATATGGATAATATTAAAAAAATATAATAAATATACATAAATAAAACCAAAGCAAAATTTATGATAAAGATTTACATGTTTTATATTAATTGGACAATATTTAATATTAAGAATAGTTTTTCTCTTATATGATATTTATCTTTATACTTTAATAAGAGTTTTCAAAATAAATACTAAAATATGTGTTGTGTATCAAAAAAGATAAAGGAGTCACACTAGAAAGTTTTTGTTAGGACTAAACAAATCACTAAAGAATGAAACACACTAAAAACACTCAAGCAAACACTTATTGAAAGATCTTTAAAAGATTAAAAAAAATCATAATACACTCAATAGAATCCCAGATGGATTTGTTTGACCCTCGTGGCTTTACTCTGAATTCCAAGGCAAGACTCGAGCCTTTTTATTTTATATACCCTTGAAGATGATGACCTAGGTGTGCTTCCATTAGGGAAGTGTAGTATTTAGCGAGAGACTCGGGACCCAAGTGGTCTCAATGAATCTAGCTCTTTGACTAGAGCATTACCTATCCTATTTGGATAGATGCCTATCCCATATGTATAGATGTTTACTTGAGTATACAACTGAATAAACACATAATAACTTAATAAAAGGATAAAGTTTTGACAAAGAAAAAAAAGGGGTGAAATTTTGAGGTACAACTTGTGGGTTGTTACATACATAAACTTTTGTAGCATCAACACCTCAAAATCCAAAGCTTCCAAGTGAGTCAAGCATTGCATCAACGACACCACAAGGTTCACACAATGGCCATATTGGTGCTACATGATATGTAGGAGAATGCAACAAAGATGCCTACCCTCTTAATGAAATTAAGCTTGATTTGATGCAAGTATCATCAAGTTGTGATATCAAAGCAAACCTATGGGGGGCAAAAGAATTACAAGCTCAAAGACACTAACCATCAGGTTGATGATGAAGTTAAGAAAGGGTTGAGGTGGAATTTCATCGATGAGAGGAGAGGCAAAACAAAATGGATGTGAAAAACCCCTCAACAAAGCTCTTCTTGATGCTAGTCTTTTATGCCTCTACCAACTACCTTTCTTTGGTACCCCAACGACTCTAGTTCGTTTATTACTGTCACTTTCATAATGAAGCCTTATATTTGAATGGAAAATCTCTCTATTACACCGTTGTTTTTGAGCTCACCGATCTACCTTGCACACAAGAAATGGAATACACCCAATGGTCTTGCCTTGACTTTGAAAAAGTGTTGGAAGGCTTAAGTATGACAACGTATAAGTGTATGCCCCCATTCATAGGTGGAGTGACAAAAACTGAAGATGTCAACAAGCACACCATATGCAATATTATTAGCATGAAGTTGTTGCACAAGTCGCACAGCAAAACTTGAAAGTCACACTTGTAGTTGCATACTTTTGACACCAAGTTAGGGTCAGCAAAGTAGTCTATAACCACTCAAGCTTTTTCGCTAATGACATGACATGATTTTGAATGCACAAGAAACATGGGATACGGGCACAAAGTTCCAATATGGCACCCTTCTAATTTTGCATATGCTAGAATATATGGAATTGTAAGGACAATATGACCACAATAGTATGTGCATGATGCTTTTCTCTAATTTCATGTTATATTATACCAAATTGCACGACATCACTAGACATGAATAGCTAATAGACAATTGAGTGAAGGGCCTCATGTTGTAGTGCACTAGAGATTATCGCCTTATGCATACATTTGACAACATTCCCAAATGTAACTTGTTAAGTTCATCAACATCATTGTTGCTCCATTTACCTAGATGGAGGAGAAAGGCACCAACACCCACAACTTCCTTACATCCTTAACAAGTGCTATCTTGAAAAAAACAACTATATCTCATGAATGGCACCCCAATCAATGTGACTATATGTCGATTGACATTTCTCCCCCTCTAAAGCACAAGCACAAAGATATTGGGATTCCCATTCACACTAAAGAGGAGCATGAAGAAGCATAGCAAAGCATGAAGTACTTCTTGTGTTTCCCATGTTCTTACTTCACCTTTCCTTTCCTTTGGTTACCATGCATAAGCTAATCAAGTTCCCATCCAACTTTCCCCAATAAAGCCCAATGATTGGGACTCTTCAACTTTCCCCAATAAAGCCTTGTGCTTGTGCTCAAAGCTAATTCTACTGTGAACGCTTATTTTGATCAACAATTCAAGGTCTTGCTAAATGATGTAGAAGTCTTTGGATTGCCATCCAACTCCAATGATGATGTCCTTATTCAGCAACAAGCAAATGGACCAATATTAATTATGTTACCATCCAACACAATGACCAATGATAAATTGCCTAGTTTGTCCTTAGTGTCCACTTGGTGATGTTGGAACACCTCTCCAAAAGGATGTACAACAAGATTCTTGCAAGAAGAGCTACAATGCAGAAAATTAATCAATTCAAAGCCATCTTTGTTGCTACACAAGCCAAGGCTAAGAAAGCAAATAAGGGATGACAAGAAACTATAAATCAGATTGATGCGCTTCAATGCCTACTCCAAGACAAGGATACTAATCTCGTGGTGCAGGGAATTGCATTGGAAAATAATAAAACTGCACACACTCAATTGTAAGCAATTGTTTCAAGTTTCAACCACTCATCTACATGTTTTGCAGCATACCTTTGTGACCACACATGGCAATAATTTCCCTTGACGCATGCAACTCCCATATCCAAATGATGCACTACCAAAACATATGGATCACTTCGAAACATTGGCTCAGACCTTGATCATTCACTATTCTCAACATGGAGTGGTATGTTTCTGAAGTTTAAAGACAACTCTCTAATTCTAATGTTTCTATCGACGTCTTTTCTGTTTCCTAGGATTGTCTCTTCCTTAGGGTGAATTCTCTTTGCCTTAACACTCAAAAGGATAACTTATTGGTAAAGATGATTTAAACTTCCTCTTCAATTCAAACATAAATTTGCCAAGGCTCATGTGTTCTACCTCCTACCGAAGATTCACAAGCCTTCCTTAACTAGTAGACCAATCTTCTCCTCAGCCCAGCCACCTAATAGATTCAAATTCCCTCATTCATGATCTCAATACACTTTAGATTCCATATGAAGTTATGATCTTAACTTTTGATTTTGAGAGTCTTTATACCAACATTCCTACTGATGCAGATCTTCAAGGTCTAAACTTTTTCGTCAATGATGATTTCCCTCCTAACAAGGTAAAATTCATTCTCAACCTTGCAAAGTTGGTTCTTAAGGAACATTAATTAGAATTCAATGGAAAAACATACACACAAATCAAAGGGACAGCCATGGGTAGTGACTTTGTCTACACATGCCTCTTCCTTTGTTTCCTTGGATGGCAAGAAGAACGTGACCTTATATTTATCGATAGCTCTTCTATAAGCATTTTATGGATGATGCCTTTGGTATTTAGCATGGTTTATCTAATAGGTTGCAATTCTTCTTTGATAGTTATAAATTGAGAGATCAAGATCACGTGTTACAATTTCTAAAGTTAACATTTTGGACATCATCTTCTATAAGGGTCCAAATTTCTCTACTCCAAGACATTTCAGTACCAAATGTTACCATTAAACTCTAAATATTTATTAATATCTTCCCTTTATCTTCAACCACCCACTTCCTCAAAAAGTGGTTTTATTCTTGGTGAGGTCAAGAGATACTTGGTTTGAGAAAGTTGCGAAGTAATTTTCCACAAGATCAAGCACAAATTTTTCCATCACCTTCGAGCTCAAGGGTTCTCATTCCATTCTCTCATTCACATCTTCATAAAGGTCAATTTTAAGGACAAATCCACCTCACTCCAAAAAAATATTTTAATAACCAAGAAAATTGGTCCTAAGGCCCTGATGGTTCTCATGTTCAACAACTTTAAGTTCTCCAAGGCTCTTGGAATTGGTCATCACATTCTTAGACCTATCTTGAATAAATTACTACAAGATCCTAAAATAAAGCATATCAATCATCCATTGGTGTGTTGAAAAAATATTTGCTCCTTATAAAACTTCCCTGAAATGAATAGGATATGATCTCAATTTTCTAGGCCCTCCAAGATCCCTTTTAGAACTATGGTGAGGTATCTCTTATTGTACTTTACCACCTGTACCAACCTAGGTGGGTTACCCTTCACTTTTCAAGGGTTTTTCTTTATTTTTGTCCTTATATATCACAATTTTTGTGATATTTCTAATTTTGGCTGACCCACTCTTTGGATCACAATCTTTAATGTAGAGTGAAACCTATATATAGGGATTTCACTCTCATTTGTAATCATTCACTCACTTTGCCGATGAGGATGTATAGTCCGAAATGCATTCAAAGTTTATGATTACAAATTTTTTATTTTCTCAATTACCAAGTCTCCTCTCTTTTAGCTAGCAATAAAAAACAACCTACATAATGTGTTTAGAGAGTTTACATGGGATTAATAGGGATTTTATCATCCACCAATTTTGTCAATGGGATTATCACACCCACTACAATATTATAGAGTGATTGGGGCCCCTTATTCTCATTATCATCATTTTTTACTCCAAATTGCATAGAAGGTATTTGAAGCAAAGTTGAATGAACAAGGATATCGATGCAAATATGGATATGGATATTTTCAAGGCTCCCTAAACATTAAACCTGATTATTTTTAAAAATAAAACAAAATAGTTAAAAACCTAAAAACAAGCACTAAACAAAATAAATAGCCTATCCTAAAATCTTATTTGGAATGTGCAATAGCTTCTTGTGTGTTTAGGGACTAAAATTTAGAGCAATATTCTTCTTGTGGCAAACACCATTGGCAATGAACAATCTAGTGCTCACAAAGGAGGTTTAGGAGAAGGAAAGCATACAGTTTAAGGAATGAAAATACACAAAGAAAACAAAAATTGAGAATTTAAAACCCTACTTGTCTCTACTCTACCTCTACTCTACCACCATAATCTCTCTACTCTACCACTGAAATCACACAAATGCATTTGTAATTTTGATTTTTCATACTACTAACTCAATTTTTTAACGTTTTAAGGTCAATATTTTGTGAAAATGGCGTGGATGACAAGTGTACCATATCCAAAAAAAAGAAAATGATGGTGTTTTGGGTACAATCAAAGACAAATACCTAGGCCATATCCAAGTTGTACCATGCTCATACCTAATTGGCAATATGCATACTAGAGGTTTTACCTAAGAGCATCCTACAACTTTAGAACTTTGAAGGCATGGATATATCTCATTCATAATTGATGACATCGACATTTTCAAGAAATTCTCAAGTGTTTGAGCCCATCAACGCACATGATAATTGACGGCCAATCCATTCATCATGCAAGTCATGGTCTCTAAGATGGGCACAATTATGTTATTTACTAGAATTCTCATGTTGCATTTTGGGTTGAAATTAGCATTTCATATTTCTAACTCAAAAAAGTGTAGGTCTCGTGTCATTGTGTCATGTAATTTTAGTGAGGAACACTTTAGTGTCAAGGTGCTAAGAGTGACTTTATAGCCCAATGAGTAAGGCATGTTAGTCTTAAAACAAGAATATTTTAATATTTGCAAGCATATATCTTAATTAGTTCATTATTGAATTGATCATAATTTAACATGCAAATATTAGTGTCAAAGGAATAATTTATCGTTTATGTGGTCTCATTATTATGTTAGTTACACCTTTGAATAGTACAACATTTAATTAATTCATATTAAGATGTAATCATGTAATAACGTATCTTAATGCCCTTCATGATACCGTCCACCAAACAGATGCCAATTTGACAATCATATCTAAAAACATATAAGAAAGGCAATTATCAAGCTAAAAAGATGCAAATGCCCTTTCCTAGGGTTGGGCAAGAAATACAAACCCAATTATGCACTCAAACTTGTTGCCTAGCCATTCTATACTACTAATTCTAATATCAGTCAAGGCCTTCGTCAATTTATCACTCCTTGTACAACTCTCAAAGTTGGAAAGTCCCATCAAAGCACTAGCTGGGCAAGTTATAGACATAAGTAGGCAAAGAAGGCCAAAGAAAGCTTTTTTTTTGGTGCTATTAAATCTTGTTCTTTAATATTCCAAGACCTCCATTGTCCATATTGGAAATTTAAGGTTGATTTCCTCAGTATTTGAGGTGAGTGTTTCAAAGCACCAACTTCTAAGTGTGGGCATATCAAATGAAGCTATTAAAAAAGTCAGATTAGTTGATAAGCATTGTGCCTATGGGACATGCTTAGATTGTAGCATAGTGTGTAATGTGTAATTCAATTATATAAATAAGACAATGTTGGATTTCTTTTGTTTCAACATTGCTTGACTATTCACGTAACTAGAAGTGTCTAATTGCCTTGGGATATGATATAAACAATTCAATCAAGGATGGAGGTTTTGAATGTTAAGTAGATAATCAATTATAATTCTTCAAATATTTTTCCACTAGGGATTTTTACATCACTATCTTCCAGCATTCTACAAGAACACCATCCAACATGTCTAAGTGAATGTCTTGGGGACTCAAGGACTTGGAGAGGCCATCACCCCTTTTTTTAAGGGTTGAACGCTCTAAGGACTTGGAGACATGACATGAAATATTCCTTCTCAAAGTTTTCCACAACTCCCAAAATATAATTTTTCTTTTGTATTTCCAACAATCTAGTTTTTTTCTTCTTTTTTTTGTTTTCAATTTGCAAATTTAAACAATAGACCATAGTTGTCGGGAGACGCGTCTCCCCCCCCCCTCAGAGATGCGTCTTGGAGACCGCTACCGTCTCCAGAGACTTCTCCAGGAGGCTGGAGACTTCTGTTGCAGTTTCTCAAGTACCCTACCGTCTCCTACTGCAAAAAATGACGTCTCCCACTAAAATAACTAAAAAAACTTTAAAGTTTAAACATTTGAAACTTTAAAAATTGAAGCATAATGTATTTGACGTGTCTAAGAGTGATTAAATTATTGTTTTGAAAGTTCAATGTCATCATATTTTCAGATTTTCTATAAATTACTAAATTTATTTTCAGATTTCTATAAATTATTATTTTTTTATTTATATTAAAAAAAATGGCATCTCCAAGTACCCCCGTCTCCTATTTTCAAAAAAAAGACGTACCGGTACCGGTACCAGTCTCTCGTACCAGTACCAGTACCAATCTCGCGGCAACTATGCAATAGACCTAGTTAGCTAATCACCTCTCCAGGATTGACCTATTCACACTCATAGCTTAAGTTCACTTAGAGGCTTCTAGAGTTTTGTCTCACTTCATAGCATTGAGATATGTGTCCTCATCACTTGAGATACCTATTGCATGCATATTTGACACTTGCTCACACACATGTCAAATAAGCTCACAAGTGTTTCATCTTTGGAAGGATAGTAAGTTGTTCAGTCCTACCTTCCTACCTTGCCTATATATGCAAGGCTTCATCACTGTATTTTACACTCTTCATATATTGGTAGACATACTATTGTGTTCATTGTTTCACTTGTGGGAGGTTATCAATTCGAGATCTCAGATCTTGGCATTCTTCAATAGCCCAAACTGATTTTTTATTTGAACAAATAATTCATAATATAAGAATAACAATTTATCTAAATTCAAACAATATTATAATGAAGTTAAAAGTGCCTGAAAATTGCTGGACCGTTTGGGAGTGTAGCAGCTCAGGTAGTTGGTAAATTAAGAAAAACACAACAAAATCTCTGCAATTGCTTGATTCCCTATAGCCCACATCTTGCTTCCACTTTTTTTAAATAAAAATCCTTCCTCAAGGCTGCAATTCCTTTTGGAAGATGACAAACTTTAATTAAAACATTTCTTAGCATTTTGGTTTGATTGTAGCTTTGGATCAGCTTTAGGAAGTGCGATGAGCAAGAAAAACACTTCCAAAAATTCCAAAATTCCCCAATTTCTTCAGCTGCTAAAATTCCTTTGAACCTTTTTATCTTTTATGGTTTTTTTTGGCAATGGCTTTCACAATGGATGGTCCCACGTTGGTCTCTTTTGTTTTTTATTTTTTCCCTCAGTAGTGATTGCTTGTTTTTCTCTGGTACAGCCAATATAGAAGCTTCAGAAACATATGGCCATCCTCTAATTGATACTATAGGCTGAATCCCTAATTCATACTACAATTGCCTTGATTGTAGAAATGAATGAAAATATATATATTTTTATTTGGTGAGCTGAAATACCTGCAACAATCTTTAAAGCCTAACTTTGATCTATGTGTGAAGCCAACAATACGAACCAAAAGATTTTCAACATCCAATTCCCAAAGATTCAAGAGAGTTTTCATCCTCAAGGAAGGATGCTGAACCAATGCTCTAGACAAGAGTTTCTGAAAATTTTGCAATGATAGAATGAATTTGCCTTTTCCAATATTTTATTTTTTTATGCTTTTTCCAACCAACCCTAAAATGTAATTAAATTTTACTTTTTTTTAATTTGAATACACCCTTTTCCCTTTTTAATTATTATTAATTACCTTTTGAGTAATTAATATTTCTTTTACTTCAATATTCATCATTTTTCACTTTATGATTTTTATTTGTTTTTTGGCCCCATGTAATAATAATAAAGTGTCCTTTTCCAAATATTATAACTTAGGCACTTTTTGGACACTTAATAAATTATCATTATATTATTCCCCTACAAATCTTCCCTTTAACTATGGGAATAAAGATGGACTTCGAGTCCAACAATTCAACTTAGTTCGAAAAAGGGGACATTATAGCTCACCCTTTCCAAAATTGCTTGCCCTCAAGCAATTGCAAGTTAGAATGCTCAAGAATCTTTGCACCCTCCTAAGTGGCATCCTTACTAGGACGATCCTTCCATCATACCAAATACTCTATAATTGTCATGTTCCTCAATTTCCTTTCTATGACATCTAAGGCTGTTTTGGGTACCACTATCAATATGCCTTCATCATCTAAGGAAGGCAACTCGATAGAAGAACTAAAATACTACCTCAATGCCCTTTTGAGGCATGATACATGGAACACATTGTGTATCCTATTGTGCTCTAGTAACTCAAGCTCATACGCCACCTCACCAATCCCCCATGTGATCAAGTATGGCCTATAGAAACAAGGCTTGATCTTCTCAACTCCACTCTTCTTGATAAAAGATTATTTGTATGGTCGTAGCCTCACAAAAACCATGTCACTTGCCTCAAAACTCCTCTTTGTACAATGTTGATTCACATATAATTTTTGCTAGTTTTGAGCATGTTGGAGGTTTTCCTTCAAGACACCCAATATGTCTTGGTTTTGTGCAACCAAGTCTTGGGCTCTTAGTACTCTACTATTAGCAATAACCAAATCCATAAAGGAAAGGGCATCATATCCATACAATGCTCTAAAAGGTGACATAACGATTGACATATGATATGTAGTGTTGTATCAATGCTCTCTCATGTACAACCATTTAACCCAAGTTGATTGTTGCCCTGCCACATAATTCCTCATATATAAGTCAATTTGGTAAGTGCCAAACGAAATAATCTCCTACCAAAACAAACTAAGAAACCAATTGTCCCTGTCACTCGCAATGTTCTTAGGCAAACCATGTAGCCTAAAAACCTCTCTGGAGAATAAATCAATAACCTGCAAAACCTTATACTCGTTGGAAATGACAAAAAAGTGAGCATATTTGTGAGTTCGTCCACAACAACATATATACAACTCTTACCTTGAACCCTGGGAAGTCCAATAATGAAGTCCATGATAATACTCTCCAATTTTTGTCCTAGTATAGGCAAGGGCTGCAATAGAGCTACTAGAATAATATGCGCTACCTTATTTTGCTGACAAGTGATGCACTCCCTAATGTATTGGAGGACTTCTCCCTTGAGCCCCCTCCAAAAGAATATGTCCCTAACCTACTTATAAGTCTTGAAATACCCTTGATGACAAGCCAACGGTGTATCATGGGCAGCTCTCAAGAATATGCTCTTAGATTTTGAATCAAGGACTAAATAGATCCTATCCTTTTAGAGGATGAGATCATCCACTACCTACTTGTCATCCTATAATTTGCCTTTAAGGATCTCATTAGTGAAGTTATTCTTTGCATACTCAACTATTCTCAATTGTTTCCAATCAGTAGTAAGCTCAAATATAGAACATAGATAAGGCTTCCTAGATACAAGCTTGAAGCTTACTCACCCACTTTTGTTGTTTGTTGTTCAAGTCCTTCTGGTTGAGAAAAGACCTCAAATTGTTGTGATCCGTCTTGACCACAAATCTGCCACAAAACGTAATACTATCGGAATTTGGCTAATGCATGCATAATAACCAACATCTCTTTGCCATAGATGGAAAATTTGTGCTCTATATCTTTTAACTTCCAACTCTCAAAAGCAATGGGATGCCTCTTTTGCATCAACCCGTGTTCCATTTCCTGATGCATCACATTCAAGAACAAATGGAATAGAGAAATCTAGAACAGCGAGTACTGGGCAAGAACACATTACTTGAGTTTTTCAAATGCAGCTAGAGATGTTTCAGACCATCTAAATGCACCTTTCTTTGTCAATTCTACCAATGGAGCAGCAAGCTAAGAAAACCTTTCACAAACCTCATATAATAACTTCAAAGTCCCAAGAAACCTCTCAACTATGGTAAAGAAATGAGTGGTTGCCAATCACTAATTGCCTGAACCTTCTCCTAATCCACATGTACTCCCTATGCACTAATAATGTGTCCCAAATATAGTCATCCCAAACTCACACTTGGATTCCTTCACAAATAAAGTTTGCTACTCAAGGATTCCCAGAACTATATCCAAGTGTTGCAAGTGCTCTCCCCATTTCTTGCTATACACCAAAATGTCAATCAAAGAACATTAAAACAAACTTCTTAGATGCTCGTTGAAGATATGGTTTATGTAGGACTAAAATGTAGTTGGAGCATTGGTTAACCCAAAAGGCATAACCAAGAATGTGAAGTGTCCATAGTGGCATTTGAAAGTTGTCTTGTGAACATCTTCATCCCTTAACTCGATTTGGTGATACCCTGACCTCAAGTCAATTTCAAGAAATATACTACTCCATGTAGTTCATCAATTAGCTCATCAATCTTAGGTATTGGGTACTTGTTCTTAGCGATCATATTTAGTGTACGGTAGTCTATACACATGCTCATGGTGCCATCTTTCTTCTTCACTAGCACTATCGATGAGGCAAAGGGGCTAGAGCTAGGACATATGAATCCCATCTCCAACAACTCCTTAATGACTTTCTCAATTTCCTCCTTGAAAGCTCTTGGATGACGATATGAAGTAACCACAACAAGCTTAGAACCTATCTCAAGCTCAATGATATGCTCAAACCCTCTGTCAAGAGGCAATCCATGAGGTAAGTCACTTAACATTGTACCATGCCTATCCAAAACTGTCTATTTATCAACCAGACAAGATCTCTTACCCTTGGGTGGGGAAGTATTTCTCACAAAGCACTATGCCACCCACTCTATTGCTCCCTTTTGGAAGGCCCTCTCTATCCTCTTAGCTAAGATCTCTGTAGGAGCACCATTGGCCATACAATGAAGTACAACCTCCTTGCCATCGTGATGGAATTTCAACTCCATGGCTTTGAAATTTTGGGATATTTCTCCAAGGAATGAAGCCACTATAATCCTAACACTAGATTTGTTTCCCCTATACCAATTACATATAAATCATTAGACATTTTGTATTAACCCAATGTAATGTCCAATCCTCTAACCCTTTTGGTGCATGGTATAGTATTTTCATTTGCCACTATGACATCAAATCCCTAAAATTCTTTTGTAGGTATCCCCCTCTGTCTAACCAAACTCTCATCAATAAAGTTGTGGGTTGCCCCATTGTCAATCAATACCATCACCTTCCGCCTCATCAACACTACACAAACTTCGATGGGTGGTACCGGGGTGCCCTGATAGTGCAACTAAAGTGCTACTAGTAGTCCTCTCCACTTCAAGAACTTTTGCCTATACTTCTTCCTCCTTTGGTACTACCTCAGGCTCCTCATCCTTAGAGATTGCCTCTATGTAATGTATTTGTCCTTTTGAGAAACACCTATGTCTTGGTTCCCAATGCTCTTTGCATAAAAAGCAAAGCTTCTTCATTCGGAGTTCATTTTTGGAGTCCACTTCCTTAGTGATTTTAGGCAATTATGTGTTTTGGTTAAGTCTACTAGAATGGTTTATTTTGCTACCCAGACACGGAGGTTTATTTTTCTGCCCAGACATGAAGGTTCTTGGCTGTCCATAAGGGACTGATTTTGATAACCCATGAGGCATTGACCTTTGTTGCCCTATAGGCTGAAATCTACCTCTATTAGTTGAAGCATCAAGATCCAAGCCTTCTTAATAGCCTCCTATAAGGATGTATGATTGAAAACCTCTAAGAAGTTCGATTCTGTAAGAAGCCTACCTTATCACAATCAAATTTTTCTCCTTGTTGGCTTAATATTTAGATGTAGATTAAAATATTCATGAAACAAAATACCAAATGACGAAGTTGTAAGCAAATCAATCCACATATGAAAGTAACATACTCAAAAAACGATGATGGCTTCTAATTGGAACAATAATCTAATTACTAATAGAGTATAGCTTGCAGCTTACAATCAGATAATCTGATTTAGAAAATCAGAACTCATACAGTATGCAAAATAGCCAAAATATATATCAAACCCTAGCCAAGAGATTGAAGGATGAAACCCTAAGTAGTCTTGATGAACTACCCTTCGATCTTTGACTGAAATTAAGGTTGTAGCAGCACTGATGGTGGTCTGATATGACAAATTAAACTCTGTAGCAGCTAGTATGCAATCTGTATTTGACTGTAGATGGCCCAGAAATGCTGGAACTCTTCAAAGATTGCAAAAATAGCTCAAAATATGGAATCGCCTAGATGGGAAAGGTAGAGAATTAACCCAGCTTGCCTCCTATGCTTGTAAAAGGTTGAAATATGATTGATGTTAAGTCTGAAACTTGATTTCCAACAACCTGAGATAATCTGATGTAGATTTCCAACCAACCCACAAATGCAAACTCCACAAAACCGAAGCCTAATATGCAAAAAGAGGCAATTTGTTCTTTGAAGTCAAAATATGGTTCAATCTTCTCGATTTCTTCTTGGACCTGCAACAAAACCAGTCTTCAAACCCTTATCTTCAAGCTCCTAACTCCACAAAAGCATGGCAATGAAGCTTTGTGATGAACTCTATGTGAATTCACTTCTCATGGTGGAATGGGGTCATCACCATACCACTGTATTCAAGGGAGTAGTACCTTTAATAGACTGAAAATTACTTCCAGCCAAGAGACAACTCTTTTTAAGATGTTTTTTTCAAAATAACAATACCAAACATAATGATCTCACAGCCCTCCATTCCTTCTTAAATAAGGCTCCTAGTCCAAACTGCCCTTAGAAGGAGAATCTAATTTGTTTCTATTGAAATATTCAATCACTTCATGGCTAAGGCACCTAAACTGCCCTTAGGGAAGATCTGATTTGTTTCCATTAAAATATTCAATGACTTCATGGCTAAGGCACCTAAACCTCCTTTAAGGAAGATCTGATTTGTTTCCATTAAAATATTTGTTACCTTATCAAAGCCGCCCTCGGAGAGAGAATTGACTTCTAGAAGCAAATCAAATCTGATTTCATGTGAGTCGACCAACCAAGGAGGATAATAATATTTTAACTGTTTGCAAACTCCATTCCTTCTTTCTTATAAAATTGCTTTGACTTGCAAGTGGACCATGAGATAATAATAAAATATGATCAAAATTATGCTTTATTTATTGTTAAGGATAATTCCCCTCTTAAATCTCTAAAAACATCTTACCAAAATGATGATTCTCATGGCCAATATCATTCCCTTATCTCGCCATCTAACCCATGGGAATGCTAGATAGGCTAGAATCAAGTCACCAAGATGTCAATCCGAGAATGGGGACATTACACATTAAGCCCTCAATAAAAAAGAACAACAATCTCCTCTTTAACACATCAATTACCATAACTAAAAGCCTTTCAAAATCAATCACATACAAACCAATTGTGTGTGACTATCTCAATTCGGCTAGTTCACAAAATTGGATCTCCGGATCAACTCTGTCAAATCTCTCTATCAACCTATCATTGAACTCGACATACGAATGAATATGACAATGCCCCAAACTAATCAACCTGTGGTACCACCACTCATGTTCTACATCCTCAAGATGGAGGGTAGCAAATTTGATGGCATCATCCTCCATCACGGGTCTCAATGATAAAAATGTGTCCATTTTTTGTATCTGATAGCATGCAATACACTTATTTGATCCATCAAATGTGGGAAGTGTCAATTTCCCCAATGCCTATCAGAGATCCCAGGGGTTTGTTTGTTGCCTCATCTTAGCTCTATGACCATCCTTGTTTTTCTTCAAGCTCGCAAAATTTGTGAGTGATATGGCCTCTTTAATTTTAGCTAGTAGGAGTCTATACTCCTCGTAAATGGCCATTATGTCATCAGCTGTGGAAGTCTAGAATTCTGGCTCAACAACTACCTCTTCCCTACAAATGAAATTAGGTTAGATAGGCCTCACAATAGAACTTACAACTGTCCTCTAGGCAATTTGGTGAATGTTTGCCCATGAACAATTGACTTCACCATTATGCGTCCTCAAAACTACATAGTAGAAACCAGTGGTGTCATCATATGTGCTAATTGTTCTTGTCCCTAGAGAAGCCTCTCAACTCGGGCATCATATGCATCCCTATTATTTTGACCCATTACCTTCTTGTCTTTCTAGGAACTCTGTGTCATACTATCCTACAATTCTTTCCTCCTTCCCTCTAGTAAAATCCCAATTCCCTATCACCTCTCTAAATGAGATTGAGTCTTAAAAAAATTCACAAATATTTTCCCACAACTAGCAACAAATCTGCTCTAATACCAGTGAAATATTCCTTCTCAAAAAATTCACAATTCCCAAAATATATTTTTTCTTTTGTATTTCCGACAATCTAGTTTTTTCATTTTTTTGTTTTTAATTTAGAAATTTAAATAATAAACATTGCCCAAATTTATTTTTTATTTGAATAAATAATTCATAATATAAGAATATCAATTTATCTAAATTCAAATAATACTATAATGATGTTAGGAGCACCTAAAAATTGTAAGACTATTTAGAGTGTGGCAGATGAGGTTGTCGATAAATTAAGTAAAAAAACAAACAAAATCTTTGCATCTTGCTTCCACTTTTTCTAAATAAATACCTTACCTCAAGGTTGCGGTTCCTTTTGGAAGACGACACACTTTAATTAAAACGTTTCTTAGCATTTTTGTGTGGCGGCAGCTTTGGATCAGCTTTAGGTAGTGCAAGGGCAAGAAAAACACTTCCAAAAGTTTCAAAATCCCCAATTCCTTCAGCTGCTACAATTCCTTTGAACCTTTTTGTCTTTTATGGTTTTTTTTGGCAATGGCATCTAGAATGTATGGTCCCATGTTGTACTCTTTTATTTTTTATTTTTTTATTTTTCCCTTAGTAACAACCACCTCTTTTTCTGTACGACCATTGTAGAAGCTTCAAAAATGTACAGTCACCCTCTGATTGATACTATAGGCTGAATTTCTGATTTATTCTGCAATTGCCTTGATTGTAGAAATGAATAAAAATATTTATTTTTATTTTTTGAACTGAAATACCTACAACAATCTTTAAGGCCTAGATTTCAACTCTATGTGAAGTCAATAGTATGAACCAGAAGATTTTCGTTTTCCAATTCTTGAAGATCCAAGAGGGTTTTCATCCTCAAGGAAGGATGTTGAACCAAATGCTTTGCACAAGGGTTGTTTCTGAAAATTTTGCAATGATTGAATGAATTTGCCTTTTCCAATCTTTTTTGTTTTTATATTTTTGCCAACCAGCCCTAAAAAGTAATTAAAATTTACTTTTTCATTTTATACTAAATGTTATGCTTTTCCCTTTTTAATTATTTGGGTAATTAATATTTCTTTTATTTGAATATTCACCATTTTCCACTTTATGATTTTTATTTGTTTTTTGACGCCATTTAATAATAATAAATTAAGTGTCAATTTTCCAACATTGTACTTAGGCACTTTTGGGCACTTAATAAATTATTATTATATTATTCCCCTACAAATCTTGCCTTCAGCCTACAAGGAATAAAGATAGGCTTCAGGTCCACTGATTCAATTCAGTTTGAAAAAGGGGACATTACATGGAGGGGGCATCCCCTATTCTAGAAATGGACAACCTGCTCCATTTAGTGCATAAAAATAAGAAATCCAACTTTTCCAAGAAAGTGATGCTAAAAACCTCTAAACAGCCAAAAGGGAAAGGATTATCATTGCAAATTTGACGCATTGTATTTACTTTAAAAATTTCAGCTACTTTTTATTCAAATCCAGTAACAAATTTATATACTTTTTATTCATTTAAGTTGTTTTAATAGCCATACCCACACTATCCCCCTCCTTTGGGAAACGTTGACGAAAAAAGCTTTAACACACTCAAATCCAAAAACAAATTTATATACTTTTTATTCGTTTAAGTTGTTTTAATGATGGATCACGAAGAGTGATCCGAAACGTTGATGAAAAAAGCTTTAACACAATCAAATCTAGAAACAAATTTATATACTTTTTATTCATTTAAGTTGTTTTAATAGCCATACCCACACTACCCCCTACTTTGGGAAAAAGGTTTGCCATCCCCAAAACTGCACACCCACACCCCTACATCCACCTCTCCCAAAAATTTGGAGAAACGCTTTGGAAAACTTGAATAGGTCAAATCAATTGTGGAGAAAGCAATCTCTACAATCAAGTATATGTACCGCCATAATAACAATATTCTTCACATAAGACGGTGTGAGGAAGGAGGAGGTGGTTTGCTTGGAGAGAAATGAGATCGTCCAACCTTTTTATTGCTTCCCAACAAATTTCATTTCTTGATAGCCAGAACTTTGTGATCAAAGGGAGAATTTCAATTAACGTTTGTCAGATGACAATTGGAATAGACCTCTACAGGAAAACAAATCACATGCAAAGGGAAATAATATTGTCCTCTTCTTATTGCTTCCCAAAAAAAATCGTTTTCTTTCGTTTCTTAACAGCCAGAACTTTGTGATCAAAGGGAGAATTGCAAAGGATGTTTATCAAATGAAAAATATAATAGACCTTTGCAGGAAAACAAATCACATCTAGATGTGGAATGTGTGTTAGATGAGTACTTTTTGGATCACGATAGATGAAAAAAATCTCAAAGACCTAGCTTAAAGTAATTTACTTGCTCTCTACTTATATTTATGGCAGCTCGGATTCAGACTTGGAAGTCATTTGAGAAATAGATAGGGTTGGGAAAAAGAAATGTACTCCTCTAACATGCATTATAACAAGATTACCTTCAACTGGATTTCTAGCAAGCCAAGGGTGACAAAGGTCCTACAAATTTGTTTAATGGTGCTCCAGATGAAGTTGACCAAGAGAAAAACCACTTGCCTCTCCAAAGTAAAATTCAACCATAGAAACTAGACTTGTTAGGACTCTTCTAGACTCAACGAGTTCAAGTCCAGTCACCCCAACTGAGTCTAGGGGACTCGGACTCGGCCAAGTCCGTACGACTCCTAGCGAGACTTTCCGGACTCGCCAAGTCCCATCGCCTAGACTCGACCCACAACAACACTTGCAAAAAGGAAAAAAAACATAAAACACTAATCAAATTTAGTTTTTTTTTTACTTATATCTTCTCCCCAATCCTAAAAGCAACTCCATTTCATTTACTTGGCAAAAGAGGAGGATAAAAGAGAGTTGTGAGGAAAAACAAGAGAGCATTGTAGGTCAACCAGCAAGAGGTAGAAGATAAATCCATCATCAGATTGCATTCGAGAAGCTTCATACCAGCAAGGAGGTGCATTGAGAGCTCTTTACCGGCGATTGGAAGGAGTTTGCATTTCATTTCAAACCTAATCTAAGAGAGGTAAGCTTGATTTTAAATGGTTTTTTTGTGGTTTTTTAGCAAAATCTGCATTGTTTTTATAAGTTTGCATTTCTTTTTTAACAAACACTACATTTTTTGGGAATAAATTTAGAAACCCTACTTGTTATTGCAGCAGCCTTCATTTGCAATTCAAAAAACCATATTTTTCACAATGTCTAAAACCCCAGCTAGAAAAGACCCTACTTGGAAACATGCTGAAATCTTTCCTGGGCAAAAAAAGGAGAGGCCAAATGTAAATATTGCAAAACACATTTTCATAGGCATAAACAGATTGAAATACCATATTCCATGCATACCCGTTCATGATGCAATGGGCTGCCCTCTTGCACCTCCTGAGGCTATCTGTGAGGTGCAAGTGCAATTAGAATCATTTGAATTGCAAAAAGAAAAGAAAAAGAGACAGAGGGAGGAGTTGGCGAGCATTGGTGGTGTTGGAGATGTTTTTTCCATGCCTCCATATCGTCCTAGTGCTAGTGTTGGTGCTATTGGTAGTGCTAGTGTTGCCGCTAGTGCTAGTGCTAGTGGGAGTGTTAGCATTGGTCCTAGAGTTCATAAATCTAGGATGGATTCATATTTTGTACCACGTACTACTCCTAGTTCCCAACCGTCGCTTGAGAGCATGGGTTGGAACAAGGAGGCACATGATGCAGCCAATAAATCAATTGCAGAGTTCTGGTACTATTGCACCATTCCCTTCCATGTAGCCAGGTAATTCTTTTTTGTTTAATTGTTTTAAAATTTATAGTTTGATAGTTGACTCTTAATATCTTTGTCTCATGAATTTTTATATTTAGAATCTAGATGTATGCCATTGTCGAATTCAAATTTGAAGTTAAACTTTTCATTTTACAATACTTATATAAGTATCTTATTAATTAATTTATTTATGAAATGTTTTAGGTCTCCCTTTTGGCAAAATATGGTTGATGCCATAACTATATGTGGGGCGGGATTCAAAGCCCCTAGCAAAGATGAATTAAAGGGCCCACTTTTGAGTCGAAAGGTGGCTGATGTAAAAGCCCAAATAAAGGAGTAGCGCTTGCAATGGAGCAAGAAGGGTTACACCATCATGACCGATGGTTGGACTAATAGAAGAAATAAGACGTTCAATTTTCTAGTTTCCTCTACAGGTAATTGTACTTCCCTCAATGCATTGAATAATTTGAATTTTGAATTTGATTTAGTGATTAATATGGCTGATTTATGTTTTTTTCAGGTGACACCGTGTTCATCAAGTCCATTGATGCTTCCACCCATGTTAAAAATGCCACATACCTTTGCAAGGCTATAGAGGAGGTCATAGTTGAGGTGAGCAAATAGAATGCGGTTCAAGTGGTGACCGATAATGCAGCAAATTATGTTGTTGCTGGTAGACTATTGATGGAGAGGCACCCAACTATATTTTGGACTCCATGTGCCGCACATTGCCTTCACCTCATATTGGAGGATCTTGGCAAGCTTCCATGGATCAAAACATGTGTGGATGCAGCCAAAAACATTTGCAAATTTGTATACAATCACACATGGGTCCTTAGCCTAATGAGGCAATACATGGGGTTGAGGGAGTAGGCTCATCCTGGCATCACTAGATTTGCCACTAATTTTATCACATTACAATCCTTGATTCAATCAAAGGCAACTTTGAGGCATTATTTTGTTGATGAGGAGTGGACTTCCTCATTCTATGCTACGACCACTACAGGGATTGATGTGACAAATTGCATTTTTTATGAGCTAGGGTTTTGGGCACTAGCGGAGGAGATTGTGAAGGTAAAATTTAATTCTACATTATGTTTTAATTTTTATTCATATTTTACTTTATTTGTTTACTTTTGTTCACACTTACTTAAGTTAATGTTTGCAGTTCATCAAGCCTTTGCTAGTTCTCCTACAAGTTGTTGATGGGGAGAAGCCCGCAATGGTCTACGTATATGAGGGCATAGATAGGGCCAAAGAGGCTATTAGATCCGTCTATGAGGCAGTTGAGGATAAGTATCGTCCCATTGGGAGATCATTGATAGGAGATGGCACCACCAGCTTCATAGGCCCCTCCTTGCAGCCACATATTTCCTAAATCTGGCCTTCTAATTCCGTCGTGATTTCCACGAAAATAATGAGGTTCTTAGTGGGCTCTACTCGGTGATAGAGCGGATGAGGCTTGTTGTTACTACATTGATAGTCCATGAGATAGACGCCTTTACTACTGCACAAGGAGAACTCTTTGCACATCAAATGTGCAAAGATAGTAGGACGACATTACAACCAGGTAAAAATATATTTAAGGGCATAATTTTCCTCTTTTCATATTATAATTTATTATTAAAATTTGAACTTGAAACTTGAAACTTAAAGTTGGAAATGAGATTGATTTTGTTTCTTTTCTCATCTCAAATAGACGGTGGCATTTGTTTGGTGCTGATACACCAAACCTTTAGAATATTGCCATTCATATATTGAGCCAGCCATGCAGTTCTTCTAGTTGTGAGCGCAATTGGAGTATGTTTGAACACATACACTCCAAAAAGTGCAATTGACTGTCCGTGGAGAGGTTGAATGATCTAGTATATGTTCATTACAACCTTCATCTCAGACACAGGCAGATTTTTTACCATGACTCCACCCCGATCAAGCTAGAGGAGGTTGATCCACAATTTGAGTGGATCACTAAGGCTACAGATGTAATCTTTAGTAACAAGGACCTTGATTGGTTGGACCAAGTAGATAGAGAGGTTGAGGTTGTAGCCATGGCAGAGGAGGAGGCTAGAGCAGACACAGCTAGTGTTGGTGAGAATGGTATGGAGACACAGGCAGAGACTATGGCTGCAGTTGCTACATCATCCAAGACCCTTAGACACCTTTGTAGGAAGGATGTTGGCTCCTCTATGCCATAGACTTGTAGTTATTGTTTTGATATTTCATATTTGTATGGAACATTTGATGTCATGGATTTCATACTCCATGAGTTTTGTATTTGACTATATTTATATATCTAAGTGTGTTATTTCCTTCAGCATCTTAGCTACAATTTGCGTTTATACTTATGTGATCGATGTATACTTGTGTATGTGATCAAATTTGCTTCTATTTAATGATGTTATTGTGCTTTTAAGGTTTATTTAATAAAGGGTGCATGAAACAAGTTTTATATCCTTAAAAATCTCTAAATTTCTAAGGTTTTTCAATTTGTCGAGTCTACGTTGAGTTCAGGTGTCGAGTCCTAAGTTGAGTCACCCTCGCCAAGTCTGCATTGAGTCTGAGTCTCATAACTATGAATTCAACAAAGGGTGTATTTGGATTTAAATCTCAATCCCTAAAAATAAGCCTCTATCATCAGATATCTTTTTGAAATTACAAATTTCAAGCTTCATAGGATCATCTCATGTTGTTGGAACTTGAATATACATACTTTCAAGGCTCAAATTTATGTGTCTTTATCAAAAAGAAATTAGTGTAAGTATACTTTGGGTATAGGTTGGGCAGAGTTTGGTGGCCAACATCACACTCGGAAAGAATTAAACATAACTGCTTCTATATGGGACACATATTTGGAATATTCTTGAGCACACACTCCAAGAAATGCAAGAGTTGAGGGCAGGGTGGATGAATTATTGTTTGTGCAGTGTGCACCATGACCTTCAAATTCACAATGCACTTGGAAGTATTTAGACGTTTGATTGAATGAGGTTGATCAAAAATTAAATTGGATTATTACTCCACAAGTAGAGATGAGGGCATTATTGGCTAAAATAAGGTCAGAGGCAAAGTATTTCGCAAGTGGATCAGGAAATTAGTTAGAGGAGCATCCAGTAGAAGCAATAATTGTTATCTTGTTTGATTCTTTTAATTTAAATCATCCCATGAAGATCCTGATTCACAAAATTAGGAGCAATGCACATTCAGAGAGACGAGAAAATATGCAAATTTTTCAAAAGAGAATTTATATTAAATGGCAAAAATTCAAACTTTGCAATTCATAAAATTTAAAAAGTTTTAATCATTTTTGTCAATTCCCAAATTTAACTCTAGTATTTTTTAACTCCTTATTCAAGTGCTTCTGTTTTGTTTGAAGCCTTGCCAATTTATATTTGATCATGCTATTGGTAACACTGGGATGCAATGATCCAACTCTCCAAATCAAAATGAAAATCAAGACTAGACAGTTTATGATACTTAACATCTTAATGAAAATACAAACTAATCAATTAAAGGATTTCAGAGGTGTTATCTACCTCGATCCTTTTATTATAAAAATTCTCGCCTATGATCTACATTCTATTGCATTGAGAATTAAATATAAGTGGAGACTAGACATTGAGATTAGCATGATAGAGACCATCTATCTCGAACTGGGTTGCAGTTAGTTGATTGGTCCATTTAAAAGCTTCTTATCCCCTCAGATGCCTTTACCCAATTCTTCAAAGTATTCCATCCATACAAATCTCATTTCAACCCTCTTTCTGTCACATCATTATCATTGTCTCAAGTCTCTACATATTTACAATTTTAAAAAAGTAAGAGAAAGAATCAAGTACTGAAAGAACATTTATAGATGGCAGATAAAAGATAGCAAGTAAGTAATTATATACATTTTACCTCATCCATAATTTGTCAGGTACTCTATAAACTCAACAATAATGGCTCTCACGTTGATTGCTACATAGCATACTGATTTTGGACACTTACCAAAATGGAACATAAGCAATTTTAATAATAATATTGAATAGATGAAGCCAAGGCTCTAAGACGAACTTGAGACTTTATTGGACTCCCAGTTCTGCATACACATATTTCTCCCACTTTCTTTAACATCTAATGTGCCCACATTTATTGCAGTCATTTAGCAAAGCAGCCTAAGCACCTTGTTGTAGCCTCAAAAATAGTCATGTAGTCAAATTTACAGGTTACAAAGTTAAAGCAGGAATGCCATGGCACCCAATAAAGACATGAAATTTATCCCACATATTCTGTGAGGTATGCCTCCCATAGTTGTGATCTCTTCTGGGCATATTTTTCTTCTTGTTATAAGCTCATTGATAATTGTATTAGTAGTTCCTTTTATTTGGAGATTTCGCTTATGATTGTACTTAGCTCTCTGGTTAGGAAGGTCTGAGAAGATCAGAATGCAGCGTACTTCAAATTCATGGCCTAACTTTTTTCATTTTATATTTTGATGAACCTATTCATCAGTATGATGGTGATGGCTTTTAGAGATAATTGTGTTTGCTTTGTTTGCATCAATGTTGCTGATTATGGATCACAGATTGTGATATAATAAGTTGATGCAAACAAACTAAATACAGTTGTTTCCAGAAGCCATATGACTCATACTTATGAACTGTGATATCATGTTTATCAAGCCTAATGATACTTATGCTGTCATGAAACGGCAGTCAAGGTTAAGTCATGAAACCCTTGTGATTTAGAACCTATGGTCAGAAGATTTCTCAGCATCTGAGCCTGTTTAGTGTTATTGTCCCACCTTGTAATATTTCTTTGTTCGGCCCATTAGAGACCTTATTTACAATAAACCCATTTAGCCCTTTGCCCCATGCCCCGACATGCAGGCTTGTGTGGAAATTAAGCTCAATGACTAGCTAGCCTCAGCATTTAATCAACATTCAAGGAAGAGATAAATTTCCACAAAAGGGTACTTTACATTCTTTCAAAATCATTATTTTTGGTGGCAGAGCGTAGACCATAAAATTAAAATTTCCCCTTGAACAAGCCTGATGCTCAATTGAAGATAGAGAATGTGAAGTTTCAATCAGCCTTGGATGAGAGCTGCATGAGGCGTGACTTCAACCCCCCTATTTTTTATATTTTACTGTTGAATGTATTGCTTTATAGAGATAATATTAAAAAAAAAGCATCATTATACTGTTGATTTGTTGTTGCATATGCCATCAAATTTTGTGTTAACTTCTTGATATCTCTTAACAAGTATAAAATCCACATGAGACAAAATTTCAGAATACTACTTTCAATTTGGATAATAGTCAAGATGATGTGTGTATATATGAAGGAATAATATTACAAAAATCAAAATGCAGATCACATATATCAGATTTGTATGTGTTAAAAATGTTATAACCTTTGAAAGGTCAGAGATGATCATACAAATAATACTGCAATACTATATTATCAAACCGATATTAACCGAAGATGCTAAAAGTCATAAACTTAAATCCATGTGACATGATTACAGTGCATTAGAGGAAACATAGCTTAAAAGATAGCAAGTTATCCATATTCTCAAAGATTCATCCTGTTGACCAAGCAGTTCTGTTTGCTATGATGAGGACCAACCATTGGCCTTCCATGCCCATGCCAAGTCCATCCCATAGATGGTCCTTCCCCTTGTCCACCTTGTAAAGTATACCAGTGCTCAGTAGGGGCTTGACAACACTTAAATTGAAGTTCTTGCTGCTTGATGAACTTTTTGTGGGTAGCACATTACTGGAATTGTTGTGCAGCCACTGAGTAGTTTCTCCTCATCTTTTCATTTTTCAGAATCCTCTCAATTGCTTCAGATCTGTTGAGGATGCTTTGACAGTGTTGCCACATAATAGCAATTCCTTTCTCTTGTATGTTAAGGCAGCTGATAGTTGCCTTTCAGTTATCCTCTATTCCTTAAATACTGTTGATCATCAAGTTGAAAATTTTCTGATGGTTATTTTGCTCCATGTTTTTAAAATCCATGACTTTGATGAGGCCTTGAAGAGAATCAATAATCTTGGCTAGAGCAAAATGGATTACAGTTTCATTGGTTTGGGGTTGTTTTCTAGAACTATCCTCCTTGTTAGGATTTTTAGAGCCACCATTGTCTGTTAAGGTGGGAATTTCTTGTGGAGGTTTTTTGTCATGCAGTATAAGGTGATTGGCGGCTCTCAAACGTGTATGGCAGCAAATGGTTGCTTCAACAGATGGAAAGGTAGGAAGGCAAGAGCAGACCCTTGGGGGGCAAGGAGATTGGTGTTGCATGGTCTTGCAGTAATGAATTCAGAAGCACAGTTCACTTTCAAATGATGGAGACATACTAATCCAACATTGAAGCCAATGAATATAAACATATGATTATAAGTGGTCTTACCTCTTTAGGCTTTAAGCTTGCTGTTCATTGAACCCAGAGATAGCACCTGAGCAATCTCATCTACCTTGAAGATGGGCACCTTGTCATTCTTACATTGTTCATCAAGGATTGCAGTAACATGGCAGTGACCCTTTGGAATTTTGCTTCTGTGCCTTTAGCAGTAGCAATATTCCTCATTTTGTTGTAAATTTGCAGTGATATACTGCAAATTTTTAGACATTTGCAGTAACTATAGGGAAAGGGACCATTTATAGATTTTGCAATAAGTATTAAACTTCATCCGATCTTTATTATGGCAGGAATTTTAGTTCCCCAAGGGAAGCTATCGAATGACCTCCTACAGCTGTATGATTACCTAGGACCTATTGAAGGATCAGATTGATGTCAGTTACAATCATTTTATAAATGCCATCAATGATGGTGTCAGTTGCTGAAAATCTGCTGTACTGATTACTGGATGAGGTGTTTTACATCCTATTTGCCCCTGACAGGAGTTGTATTGCCATATCTGAGAAATGCAATCTATGCCAATTGCAGGTTACTTAATGTCCAAAAGCTTCACTTCCAGCTGTGCCTTACTCCCTTAAAAATTGATAGCAAATTCATGAAGAATCATGTAAAGTGAATAAAAGCTGTAAGTTCGGTGCAGCCTGGCTTCTTTAGTGTTAGAGGCCAGCTTAGGGTTAATTTTAATTGTGAGGTCCTTAACCATTGTGGAGGGTGTCTTTTCTGTTAGGAATTATGTGTTGAGAATTGCTTCTGTTGACTTTGCATATATTCTCACTTCTCCTGTCTTTGTCTTTTGCAATTTCCTTTGCCAAATCATTGATGTCACTAGAGGTCAAATTATGAGTTTGACATGGAAGTGAGCTGGAATGCTGCTCACTGAGTTGGAAAAGATGAAAATGTTTTTGTGAGGAGAAACGCTTGCTGATTTGGATAAAGTCGGTATTTTGGCAAAGGAAATTGTGAAAGACAAAGACAGGAGAAGTGAGAATATATGCAAAGTCAACCGAAGCAATTCTGGACACATAATTCCTAACAGAAAAGACACCTTCAACAATGCTTAAGGGCCTCAAAATTAAAATTGACCCTAAGCTGGCCTCTAACACTAAAGAAGAAAGTTGATGTCTGGGCTGCACCAAACACATGGCTTTTTATTCAATTTACATGATTCCTATGTGGCAATTTTGAGACGTCCAACATCCCCAAATTGAGGCCCAATGCCCCAATATGCATTCCAACTCCTTTAGCAATGTCCACAATGGATGCAATTTTTTGGATTGAACATAGTATACATCTTTGGAACATTGTTGGGTGTAAATTCCACTCAGTTCTTCTTGGAGGGAGCTGAGAGGTGTCAGATTTTCCAAATAAAGCTAAACTATGGAATGCATGTTGGAGAATGACAAAAATTCCTTCAAGATCTGGAAATTTTAAGTTAAGTGATAAGATAAATCCAAACCCAACTCAGAGATAGAATATATCTTCCTATTTAGGGCTGTTCTGTTGTTCAAATTCAGTACAATCAGTAATTACATTTTAAGGGGCCAAATCTCTTCAGGTATAGCCCATTTCAGTTGAAATGAGTTCTTGTGATCCTTTAAGAATCCAAGTATTACTTAAATTTGATCCTTAGTCATGTGTCTTAGGAATGTAGTTTGGCAAGAACATCATTTCCATATTTTATCGTCAAACAATAACACAATGAAATCAAACATATACTAGTATATTTGGCCTTTCTAAACACTATTGCTTCCAAGTTCAATGGCCAAGGCAATGGAAAAATGTTCCCAACAAATTGACAACAACTTTCAAATTCTCAAAAATGCAGCCAAGGCTATCCATTTATTTTATTGTGTATTTGCTTGCAGAGTTGTTACCTCTGCTTACTATTGGCAGCACCAGCACTATTTTATTGTGTATTCCCTAGCAACTAATCTAATTTATTTGGTTTTGGTCAAAGTCCACATTTCATTAGTTCATAGATTAACATCTCGTGTTCCAATTCATTAGCAGAAGTAAGATTAGATGTTTAATATCATAGCCACAAATGGAATGCATAGGGAAGAAAATGCAGAAATGCAAAACTTTGTATTCTCCAAATAGATTAATATGCATTGAGCTATCACAAACACCTTACTTACTGGGGGGAGCATCTTCTGTAGTAATCTAATAAAAACTTCATTTGGATCCAAAAAGAACTGGAAAGATAAAAAGTGAAATTTTTAAAAACAGAAGAAAAGAATACTGTATGTATGTCATGAAAAGTGCAAAAATAGAGAAAAGGGAGCATACAGCCAAAGTCAGTGTGAATAATAATTGCTTATAATTAACTTAGGAGCTCTTCCAGATGTAACAAGCCTGCTTGAATAACCATATTAATCTGCAGGACTTCTCGATTAGGGAAGAAAAGAAATCCATGTTTCCTAGATTGGCAGCTGAAATGATTCCAACTTTAATTTAGGATCACCTGAACAACTATAACTGGGATTGCAGTGTTCTGAAAGAGAACATCTTCAAATATAGGAACAAGCAAAATTAACCTGATAGAGAAGCATGCAAGTGTTAGCAGCAGTTGCCAACAAGAAACTAGGCAACTAGTTTTATAGGAAGCTTATTTTAAGGATTTAATGCAAGACTTTTAGGAATGACCTTAATTGATGTGGATCTAGGATAAGAGAGTATATCTACAGTGGATTTTACTTTTTGGAAACATTTGGTTAAAAAAGCCAGCTTACATATTTATGAAGCTGAGATGTATGTAAGAGGGTAGGACAGGAGAAAAAGGATTCATATATTAAATGCAATGTCTCCCACCTTTTCAAACAGTAAATCAAGAGATTCATTTGTAATATTCCATTTTACAGTAAAATCTTTCTTTGGTGCCTCTTGAGACTGCCACATATTGGTGTTCTCTGTTTGACTTGTGGGGTTTTATAATTTTTTCAATTAAAGACCTGTGCCATTTAGCTCACAAATATATACCCAAATCTGTCGTGAATCATATTCCAGCAATTTTGCATCACCGGATTTTGGCAGTTAAAAGTTCTTCTCAGATCCAAACATAGAATATGGCATCTCTAAGATTGAAAAGAAAGTAGATGTGTGGTGGAAAAGTTACACCAAAAGATGTACGGAGAGGGGATGCAGTGGACCCCTCCAAAATGCCTACAACTTATTAGGGCTATGGAGAATAAGTAGGGACCCCAGAAATATGACCATGACATAATGAATTGGTAATGGATTATTTTGAAATGTATGACAGCTTGAGCACTACAATGAAATTCTCAAAAGGAAATCAATAATAGTTAACAGATTCCAAAATGAATTGAAACTTCCTAATCTGAAAAGGAGAGAAAGCTATAATCCTATGAAATTTGGAAGAAGCAATCCAAAAGGCATTAAATGTAGAAACAGAGTTGCAAGACAGTTAAGGTGGTGAAAGTGGATAAGACAAAAAGAACAAAAAAACCAACATAGTAGTCTTGAAGATAGAAGAGATAATTCTCAGAACCAAAACATGAACATGGTAGAAGGTAAGCATATGGCTGATGGCACTGAGGAAGCGGACTAACAGTTTCTTGCTAACATAAGGGTGATCTAAGTCACAAGGATCAAATTTGAATTTGGCAACAATAAAATTCGGATGAAATTCGGCAAGGGTAAAAAATTCAAAATAAAATCATGATTAAATACGCCTTTATAAATTTGATTTTTTTTAACATATAAGTAATATATCAACAAAATTATCAGAATAATTTAACATTGCTACAGAACCAAATCGATACGGCAGTTTTTAATTTTCCCAAAATACGGATTTGTGTGTGTATATATATAACTTATTTTAAAAAATAAATATGTAAATTTATAATATTATATTTATATTTATTATTTTTTAAGTTTATTCGTATATTTTTTATTTATTATTTTTAAGTTTATTCGTATATTTTTATTAATAAAATAAACAATATATATAGAAATAAAATAATATATTATATTAAATAATATTAAAATTATATAAAAACATAATATAATAAATATTGTATACACTAAAAATATATATGATAATATATTTTCTAATATATATATATAAGTAAAGATAATTTATAACATATAAAATAATATTAAAAATATATAAAAACACAATATAAATTAATAATATTAACTATTACAAACATATTCAAAATAATTAATTCGAGAGCCCAACAATTGTCGAGGTTGAGGGATTCGCGGTCACCGTTGAAGCGGAAGAGGGAGTGAGAAGGAGACGTTGAGTGCACTGGCTTAATGGATAAAAACAAACCGTGCCCTACAAACCATGAGAATCCCACCCAATTGACCACTCAAAAGGTACCCATGAGCGCACTGGTTTAATAGGGTAAAAACGTGAAAAGAAACCCTAAAAGCATTTAAAAATGCAACACATTTTACCCGTACAAATATTCGACGAATTTGAAAGAATTTTTTATAATGTTTTAAAGTTCGCCGAATTTTGAACTTCATGGCTGAAATTCGGGGAACCCTGTGACACAGGGGGTGATGATCACAAATCATGGGAATGTCCAATGAAAACTAACAGCTAATGATAGGCAATACGAAGGGCAAACCAACATTGAGCAATTGATGAAAAAGACTACAGAGCTGAAAAAATGAATAGGCCTGAAAATGAGGAAGTGAGAAAGAGGTGATTGAAGAAAACTTGGCATGAATTGTTGGAAGAATTTCCTGAAGAGTTAAGATTGAAACAAGCAGTTTTACATTATTAAACTCGGAGGGTTTAATGTAGGACCATGTTGGAAACTGAAGTTAATAGTTGTTTCCAAAAAGAAATTAGGCAAACAGTTGATTTGGGAACTCATAGTTAGGACTTGCAAATAGATTGTTTGAAACATGAAGAATTCATGTTGATCTAAGAATAGGAGTTCCATCAAGCTAATAGTTAAGCACTGAAATGAAGCACATATTTAACTTTGGGATACACTTGCAAAAATAACTAGCATCCATTCTTCAACAAAACAAACATGTATAACAGCAAACTTCCGAACCTCAACATTGGCATTTTCTATTTAACAGAACAAACATGCCACAAACACCAAAGCTCGAGGTTCAACACAGACCTTAAGTCTTGTCATAATCTTGAATTTTGATCAAGTTTGTTTTGTTTATATCAACAATAAATATCAAAAATCCATTGCTTAGAAATTTTCATAAATTTATTTTTAACTCTAACATCATGTCTTTGCTAATATGCTACGGGCAATACCGTGCCCCACATTAGTGAATAGGCTAAATAACAAAACAAATTCTAAACATCATAACTAGAGTAAGTCTAAAGACATGGACTTTATTACTTTAACAATCCACTAGATTTTGTTCTAGTGGTAAGAACAGAAAGATTCTTTACTGCAGCAAAGACTGAGGTTCAAATCCAAGTTAAGTGCCTTCCATGCCAATATGACATGTACATGTGCCTCAAGGGTTGGTTTTCAATCAATACTCAATATAAAGGTGGTATGCCATAGAATTTGGCTTCTCAACTTTAGAAAACAAATTCTTCATTAAAAGAAAGAATGTAAATAAATTAATGGATGCCCATCTCTATAAATTTAATCTTCAACTCCAATGCTTTGATGATAATTCAGACAAAATTAATTAAATGACCAAATTTTAGCTTGCACCCACTGTTGGAATGGTCTTAACATTAAATGCAATGCTTTAGTAATAATAAATGATGACATCTCATCTAAATCTATTTTTACAAACAGGTTAAGCTTAAAAGCCAATACTTTGGTGATGGTTCAAAAAAATCAAAATAAATTAAAGAATTTAATCTCAAACCAATTCCTACAAGCAGTTAATCTCAATGACAGCTCGGACAAAAAATAATTATTAATAAAACTTGATCCTAGACCCTTTCCTACATACATTTGAAGCCTAAACCCAATGCTCTGATGACATTTCAGACGGAATAAAATAAACAATAAAATTCAATCCTAAACCCATCTCTACAATTCAGGCAAAAGGCAATAAATTATAAAAATTAATCCTAAACCTATGTCCATAGACGGTTGAAGCTTAAAATTTCATGTTTTAGAATCCTGGCTTGTTTCTATAAGCCTAAAACCTAAATACATAACAAAATTCAATCCTAAACATATTTCTATATACAGTTTAGGCCTAAAACCCAATAAAATGAATAAGCTTATACCCATTTTCACGAACAGTTATAACTTTACACCCAATGACTATTACCAAATTCGGCACCAAAAACATTTTTATTTTTAAATGTTAAAAATTAAAAACAAAAATCACTAACCTCGCAACCAATACGCCCCTGAATAAGGCGTTGGACATATTCAATAACTTCGTTCCTCCTTTGCTCAGATTTTATAGTCGGATGTACGCACAAAATAATCTCAGAAGCCCTTTCTTCTAATATGTCCCACAATTTTCCGTCAATTGACGAAGGATTAGGGTTAGCTGAAGATGAACTTTCCTTTTCTTCTGTCACGTTGCCGTTTGGCTGAGGCCAAGCTTGGAGATCGCCCATGCAAACCGCTGCTATTTTATCGTATAATAAAATAGAATCTCTATCTATGTAATCAAACGCTCCAATCGCCCCTGCATAATAATCTAATGTCCCTCAAATTTAGCGGCATTAAGGGTTGACTGTATAGTAGAACCGATCTCCGCCAAATTCAGAGAGAAAAATAGAAATAAACAAATACTGTAGAACAGGTTCCTAAAGCCACCAAAATTTCACAGTAAAAATTGAGACCGATCAAAAAATGACGGGAAAATTGTACGGGGAATAACGCAGAAATACTCTGAGTATTATTTACGCCAAATGCCTTTGTTTTCACGGGTAACAGTATTTATTTGACTGATTTACTGTGCGCAGACGTTGTTTTCCCATACAACGGAAAGGTAAGCTTCGCTGTGAAAAATCTTGATACTGTTTCATCTTTCCGTTTCGATTGTATAAATGCTTTGAACTCTTTTAGTTTAGGGTGGGCCCACCTTTCGCCTGTGATTTTAATGGTTTTTTCCTCTTAAGTTTTGGGTATATTCTTGCAGGATATATATATTCCGACTTAGGTTATTTTTACTTAAAATGGCACATTTGAATCAAATACAAATCCTCTGATTTGACTTTTTATAGGTTAATAGGTCTGAGACTGTACGCAATTGGTGGTTTATAGTCAATTTTATTTAAATTGATGTACTCGAATTACTAGGTCAATTCAATTTAATTCAATAAATTTATTTTTAGATCTTATTGTTCTTTATTAGAATTTTCAAAAAAAATATTAGTTTTTTAAAATTTGTAGTTAAGAGCATGTTAAGATAGAGTTTAGGGATTTGACAAAGTAAAATATGAGAATTTTTTTAAAATTTAGTGTTTTTATTTATAGTTTTTAATATATTTATATAAAATCATAAAGAATAAATCTTTTAAAATATAGTAATGTGATGATTAGAATGGATGTTGGCAATGGCTTTTTTAAAGATGTTTGCATGTAGTAAGGAGAAGTATAGGTATGATATTTTAAAGTCATGCAAGAGTGGTTCTAAAGATTCGATAGATTAAGAATACATGATAGCTCTTTTTAAGGGTGGAAAGAACTTGAGACTATATTGGTGAGTGGATAGAATGGGCATTAGTTATGTACTTTATAGAGGTGTTCACAAGTAATCAAGGAGTAGTTATAACGTTTGGAGGTGTGACAATTTAAGAGTGTGTAATAGTGGGTCTATAGATGTGACAAATTATGGATCACTATATTTAAAGGTTCTTTAAATATATTATGAAGCATGGATTTTTCTATAAATTGATAGAAGAGACAATAGTTGTAATTTCTCTAGAGATATTTGCATGCAATGTTACTAGTTCTTTAGAGATGTTTGCATGTAATACTAGCAATCGCACATTGGTGTGCAATGGGTACATCGAAGAGGAGTGGAAGGTCTATGGAGAAGTGATAGCTTCAAATCAATTGTGCATCCACATACAAGGATCCAAACATGATTGCAATAAAACCTCTAAATCAAGAAGATAATCAAACTCTAATACCAACAAGGTCATGTTATGTTCACAATACGGAAAGAGGAAGAGAGAAGGAGATATAGGAATTGAAAGAGGGAGAGATAGAGGGGGAAGAGCGAGAGAGAGAGGGGTAGAGATAGAGATAGGGGATATAAATGGAGATGAAGATGGAGGAGAGGGATATGGAGATGAGAGAAAGAGATCAAGAAAGAGAGAATAGAGGGATACATAGAGGTGGAAGAGATAAATATATAGAGAGGGAGAGAGAGATAGAATGAGAGAGAGAGAGAGATAAAAAGATAAAGATAGAGATAGAAAGTAATATATAGAGGTCGAGAGAGGGGGAGCTATAGGGGTAGAGAGAGATGGAGAGATAATGAGATAGAGATAGAGAGAGTTAGAGATAGGTCAATGTATAGAGAGGGAGAGGGAGAGGAGATAGAGGTAGAGATAGAGGGAGATAGAGAGATAAATAGAGAGATAGAGATATAGAGTAGGAGCGATGGAGGGGAAAGATGGAGTGAATAAGAGAGAGATAGGGAGAGGGAGAGGGAGAAGGAGAGGGGGAGAGGGAGATATGTCTCAATAGATAGAGAGGGAGAGAGGGAGTGATATAAATAGAGGGAGATATAGAGAGACAAAGAAGGATAGGGAGAGAGATAGAGAGAGGTATAGAGAGAGGGGGAGAGAGATAGAGGGGGAGAAATAGGGAATGTGTGTATATGAGTGAGAGAGGTAGAGAGGAATATATATATATATATAGAGAGAGAGAGAAAGAAGAAATAAGTAGAGAGATATAGAAAGAGGGGGAGAGATAAGGATAAAAAAGGGTGAGATTGGGATAGAAAGGATAGATAGAGAGATAGATATAACTTGGTAAAGATAGATGGGGTGAGAGAGAAATGGAAGGAGAGAGGAAGAGGGATAGGGAGAAATATAGATAGAAAGAGGGAGACTATGAGAGAGAGAGAGAGAGAAAGATAAAGATAGAGATAGAAATAAATATATAGAGGTTGAGAGAGGGGGAGCTATAGGGGTAGAGAGATATGGAGAGATAATGAGATAGAGATAGAGAGAGTTAGAGAGAGTTAGAGAGAGTTAGAGATAGGTCAATGTATAAAGAGGGAGGGGATGAGGGAGAGGAGATATATAGAGAGATAGATATAACTTGGGAAAGATAGATGGGGTAAGAGAGAGAGATGGAAGGAGAGAGGAAGAGGGATAGGGAGAAATATAGATAGAAAGAGGGAGACAATGAGATAGGAGAAGATGGGGAGATAAAAAGATAAATATATAAGAAGTGATATAAAGAGAGAGGTAGAGAGGGATAGAGAGAGATAGCAGGAGAGATGGAGTGAATATGAGATATAAAGATAATAAGATATAGGTAGAGAGGGAGAGGGAGAGATGGGGAGATAGAGATATAGGGGGGAAAGAGTGAGATATAAAGGAGGTGATAAAGACAAGTAATAGGGAGAGGGTGGAGAGATAGAGAGATAGAGATAGAGATAAAGAGTCTGTCCTTATCTCTCTTATTCTCTGTCATTTCTACTTTATCTTCATCCTTGTCTCTTTCTCCCTCCATCTACCCTTCACTCCATCCACCTCTCTCTCAAATTTTATATTAAGAATATATAAAATATATTTATTGTATATATTCATTACATATATTATTATTTTTATTAGTTTATAATCTAAGATAATAAGATAATAAGCCAAAATCGAAAACGAGTTGGAGTCTTTAAATGAAAAAATAATCAAAGATGGAATGAGGAATGAAGAATACATAAAAGAAAAGGAATTAAAATGTAATTTATCTGAACTACTCAAAAGAGAAGAAATCTACTGGAGAGACAAGTCAAGAGAAAACTGGCTACAAGAAGGTGATTCCAACTAAAAATTCTTCCACGCCTCTGTCCTTGCCAGAAGGGCAGCTAACAAAATCGAAACAATCCAAGCAAGTGGGCAATCCATACGGGGTCTAAACAATGTTGGATTAGCGGCTATGGAGCACTTTGAGAAATTACTAGGAAATCAAAATCGGCTCACAGAAAATGGAAGTATTCTGGATGCAATTACTTGCAGAGTATCAGAAGAAGACAACAAATTACTTTGCAAAGAAACCATAAAAGAAGAGGTAAAAACAACGCTCTTTCAGCTCCATCCGGATAAAGCACCTGGACCTGACGAATTCACAGCCAGATTTTTTTAAACATGCTGGAAATTTGTTGGGGACTTTAGAAAGAACAAGCAGTTTGTGAAAGACCTCAATAATACAGTGATAGTTTTAATCCCCAAAAAATAGGAATGTAAAACTTTTAATGATTACAGACCAATCTCACAGTGTAATACAATTTACAAAGTAATTACTAAAGTACTTGTGAGCAAACTGAAATTGGTTGTGGGAAAGATAATATCAACTGAACAATGTGGATTTGTGCCAGGTAGGGAGATCACGAATTGCACGATACTCCTTTCAGAAGTTGTTCACTCCCTCACCAGTTGCAGGGAACTAAGTATGCTTATTAAACTAGATGTAAGTAAGGCTTATGACAAAGTATCGTGGGAATTCCTAATAATGGTCATGAAAAAAATGGGGTTCAATTCTCATTGGTGCGATATGATAAAATACTGCATATCCACAGTAATATTCTCAATATCAATAAACGGTACATTGCAAGGCTTCTTTCAAGGGACCAATGGTCTCAGACAAGGGGATCCCATATCGCCCTTCCTCTTTGTGATAATGGCAGAATCCTTAAGCTGTGCAATTAAAAAAAGTTGTCAGAGAAGGGAATGGAAGGGTGTGAAAATAGCACAGGATTTAGCACCGGTCACACACTCCCAATTTGCTGACGATACCACCTTATTCGAAGAAGCAAGTATCAAGGAAGCAAAGAACATAAAATCCATAATTGACACATATGAGGAACAAACAAGTCAAAAAATGAATAAGGATAAATCAAGTATCTTTTTCTTCAACACCAAATCAATAATGAAAAAGGCAATTTTACACATACTTGGATATCAGATGGGAACACTGCCTACAAAATTCTTAGGAGTTAAAATCTTTGGTGGCGCTTGCAAGTCAAAGCACTGAGAGGAAGCAGTTGAAAAATGTTGCTCTAAAGCAATGTCATGGAAGAACAGTTGGTTGTCACTTGCAGGAAGAATAACAATGGTAAAATCAGTTCTCTCAGCTATCCCAATTTATTTAATGTCCACGTACAAAGCCCCAAGAAATACTGAACACAAAATAGAAAAAATCTTTAAAAAATTCATCTGGGAGGGGTCCAAATCAGAATAAAGAATACCATTAATAGGTTGGGACTTGGCATGCCAACCAAAAGAGGAGGGAGGGGCAGGTCTGAGAAAGATTGGATTACAAAATTCAGCACTAGGTGCTAAGCTTGTTTAGAAGCTCTATAAACAATTGGACAAACTGTGGTGCAGGATTATGCAAAGCAAATATTTGGATACTAAGGAACCAAGCAGAATATTGACCCTAGCTAATCTAGGCAAAGGCTCAACAGTTTGGAAATACATATTAAAAGTTAGACCAATAATAACCAATCTTTTGTCATGGCGGATAGGGTTTGGCTTGAAGGCATTATTCTGGACAGACTCGTGGAATGGACACAAGAGCTTGATAGATTTAATAGGGTGTAGAATAGTATGTGGACAGGCTACAGATGGAAATGGGGAAAACAGTGAAAGATTATGTACAACATAATAGCTTTTCGGTAGGGGGACAATTCCAATGGAAGGCTATACCGGCTCATATCATGCCTCACCACCTACGCGATGAAGTAGAGGCAGAATTAAGTAACAAACCAATACTGCTAAATAAAAAAGAAGATGAAGAGATTTGGTGCGGTGCAAAATCAGGGGAATATACGGCCAAAATGGGGTACCAAATACAGAATTTACAGTGCAAGGATAAGAATTGGATGTCAACACTATGCTAGAAACGTGAAATCCTACCAAAAGCGGGGGCATTTTTATGGGTGGCACTACACAAACGGTGTCTGACATGGGATAGATTGCAGAGATTAGGATTGGCGGGCCCATCAAGGTGTGTATTGTGCAAAAAAGATGAGGAGACTACAGATCATCTTCTCCTATCTTGTCCGATGGCAATAGCATGTTGGGACTGGCTGTCTGGGGCATTTGGGATTCAAGGCCCAAGACAACAGAAAATTTGTGAGGTTTTGAATAGCTGGTCGATACTAAATCAGAACAGTTATTGGCAAAGCTTATGGAAACTAGCACCGTCACTAGTGGTATGGCACATTTGGAAGGAAAGAAATAGACGAATATTCAAGAATCAATCTCTTGAAAGACATAGACTAATTGAAAAAATTCAAAATGTTATTGTGGAAACAGTAAATAACCGATCTACAATGCGATCTAACACAAGATTCACACGCTGGGACGAGGAAATCAAGAAAACGTGGCCAAACCTAAAATTACCCAAAGATCTGACAAAGAGTAAAAAAAAAAGGTGAACAGGAAGGAAGTCCGGTGGAAACCTTCGGAGTGATTAAATTGGAAACTTAACTTCGATGGGGCTGCAAAAGGCAACCCCGGAAAGGCAGGAGCAAGATGTATAATTAGAAACACGAAAGGGCAAGGTGTCTGGGCTGCATCCAAGAATTTAGGTACTTGCACGAACAACATTGCAGAAATGGAGGCCCTTGCATTGGGATTGGAAGTCTGCCTTCAGAAAGGAATTGATTCGGTAGAAATAGAAGGTGACTCCCAAATATGCATTCAGGCAATTACATCGGGGAAAACTCCGAATTGGAAACTTGATAACTGGATTGAAGCTATCAAATCCCTTCTTGGAAAGCTAAATAATTATACCCTATCACATGTCTATAGGGAATCCAACAAGGCTGCGGACCTTTTGGCAAATTGTGGTGTGGACCAAGGACCGATAGTAAAAGTAGACAATGACTTGGAGCAGTGGACAGGTCTGCCAACACTCCTAATCAATGACAGTTTCGGCAGATGAAAGATCTTCGAAATCCTTAAAGTAGCACGAAGGAACAGTCAGACGGGATAGATGACTACTCTCGAACAGAGTTTGTCCAGTTGCTTGGGGATTGTGTCCTCGCCATGCCGATAGTGCAAGCTCTTATAAGAAGTCGAGTGGAAGAAGGAGTCAAGGAGCAGCGTAGAACTAAAAATCCTAGAGAAGAAAAATGGAGTCCAAATTTGGGGTTAACTACATCTGTTCAAACGAGACACTCCGAATGCAGTGTAGGAGAATATTCTCAATTGGATCTCTGCAAGTGATCGAAGCAATTGAGTTGATTACTCAGGAGATCCTGCAAGAGGGAAACCACTGGTGTGATGGCATAATTTATGAGGTGGTTCTATGCTTACTAACAGACATTATAAGCGCTAGAGAAATACTGGTGGTGAAACTGGCAGGGTTTGTTTCGGTAATCAACATCCCAACAGTGGCGAATGCAATAATGGAACTACCTACGGAAGGCTTGGTGAGCTACCTAAAGTACAGCTTTGAGGGAATCGAGGCGGAGGAAGAAGCGAATGAAGAGGAGACCGAAGCAAGGGAGGAAGGCATGAGCTGCTCACAGCTCCAGGCCAATTCTCTGAACAACTTCTTAGGTGATGCCTGGGAGGTATACCGGACTGGCATTATCAATAATGATTTGAACACCTTCACAAGGTTTGTTCAAAACGAGGATTGGTTTAATAAGCAGAGAATGAAGCACATAGTGAAACTGGGCTATGCACTAGCAGTTGTATATAACTATGTAATGGCATAAACGCTTGAAATATAGTCAACTAGATAAAATACAGTTTATCATCAGTGGGATACACTATTGGCATTTATTGCCATTTTGTAAAATAGGTAACTGGCTATAGTCTATCAACAGTTGGGTATACTATTGGCTTCTATGGCCATTTTGTAATGTAGGTTGTCGGATATCTAATAATCTAGCATCAGTCGGAAACACTGTAGGCATCTAATGCCATTTTGATATAAATACAATAGGGCGATATCCCCACTGATAGCACTTACTTATAAAAAATAAAAAATAAAAAAAAAATACATAATTAAATAACATATATATAAAATCATTAATATCTAATATTGTAATTAAAAACTTAATATTTTAATAAAGTAAATATTGTGTAAAAAATACATTTAATAATTTACATTATACAAAATATAGAATATAATAATAAAATAAATTCATTACTTATCATATTAGATTTAATAGTTTATATATATTATATAATAAATATAATTTTAAAATCATTAATATCTAATATTGTAATTAAAAACTTAATATTTTAATAAAGTAAATATTATGTAAAAAATATATTTAATAATTTACATTATACAAAATATAGAATATAATAATAAAATAAATTCATTACTTATCATATTACATTTAATAGTTTATATATATTAGATAATAAATATAATTTTATATAAAATATAAATACATAATTAAATAATATTATGATTTATTATATAATTTTAATTTTTTTGATTCGTAATACGTAGCCAAGGTTGCATGCATTATATTAATACTATCAAAAATTCACATTATTTCAGCTCCCCTTGGTGGCAGAGCAAATGCCTGAGGCATTTTTGAGTCATACATTATAAAAACAAACAAAATTTGCATCTCCCTCTGGGAGACTCATTGTAAACCTTGCATTACATCACCAAAATCGAGCCAAAATTCCACTTGTCATCATACCTTAGTCGTTTTCATCATAGAAATTGCCTGTTCCAACGAGCTCAGTAAATTCATGACACCACTAAATTCCCGTCACTTTATCCAAGCCCAGCCTGTGGCCAAGGAACGTGGAGCCCAATGTCGCCCAGTGCCTATGTCGTTGTAACTCTTTGATGCTTAATCCAAGGATAAATGTATGCCAATCGACCTCCATAGCTTGTTGAAACATTCAGATGATGTCGTCTAGCCACAGAATCCCCACTCCTGGAAGAGCTATGGCCACCATGTCGATGACATCCACCAAAATTGAGGCCTTGAATACCACTCATAGGAGAACCAAGCATCATTCCTTTGGTAGGTTTAAGTCCAAGAGAGAGGTGAGAAAGCGGGATGATATGTCTGAATTCACCCTGGTTCTATTATGCGAGAAGCAATATTTCCTTCCTAACACCATCCTCACTACCTCTAGGCAGAGAATATCCTTGTTTAGGCATATTTTCTTCAATATTTGGTCTGAAATGTAGCCTAGGAAGGCTCCCTCCTTTTTGGAGCTCTTCAGCTTGATTGGCGTATCCATCTTTAGATAACTTTCCAATTCCTCAACTTCAAATATATAGATAGCCAGCCCTTCAATGATCATTAATGCTTTGGCCAACCTCATTAAACAAAACTGTCCTCTTAGCTGGTTCGAGTTTAATTCTTTCGATCGGCTCTTGATCCTTGCATGAATTGCAATACCAACGACTACCATTATTCTTGAAAGCCTTACCGTCGAGTACTCTTCCTATCGTCATTTTGCCTACTTTGAGTGTACTTACAGAAATCTTGTACCACTACCTTGGGCTTCTTACCATGCCAATCTGGCCTATCACTTCTGGTTGACAACTCCATCATTTCAGATTAATTATTCTGGTCTCGAGCTCGTTGACGACAGAGGGGCATCTTTATCTCCTTTGGCTCAATTGGGAGGCCCATAAGCCCGATCCAACCAGCTCTGGCCTATACTATGTGACCAATTGGCATATGGGCTAAAAATAAATTAATTTTACATTAAATATTATTTTTTAAATATGTTTAATAATTTTCATTATATAAAATTAATTAAAATATAAAATATAATAATAAAATAAATTCATTACATATTATATTATTTTAATAATGTATATAATATTATGTAATAAATGTAATTATAATATAATTTTATTTATTTTTATTCATAATATGCAACCAAGGCTGCATGCATTATATTAATACTGTCAAAAATTTACATCGTTTCAACTCCCCTTGGTGGCAGAGCAAATGCTCGAGGCATTTATGAGTCATACATTAACATAACAAACAAAATTTGCATCTCCCTCTAGGAGACTCATTACAAATCCCTTGCATTACATCACCAAAATCGAGCCAAAATTCCACCCACCATCATACCTTAGTCATTTTAATCATAACAATTGCTTGTTCCAACGAGCTCAACAAATTCATGACACCAGTGAATTCTTGTCACTTTATCCAAGCCCAACCTATGGCCAAGGAACGTGGAGCCCAATGTCACCTAGTGCCTATGTCGCTGCAGCTCTTCGACACTTAAGTCGAGGATAAATGGATGTCAATCGACCTCCACACTTTGTTGAAACATTCAGACAGTGTCGTCTAGCCACATGATCCCCACTCCTAGAAGAGCTATGGCCACCATGTCAATGTCATCCACCAAAATTGAGGCCTTGAATACCACTCATAGGAGAACCAAGCACCGTTCCTTTGGTAGGTTTAAGTCCAGGAGAGAGGTGAGAAAGCGGGATGATATGTCTGAATTCGCCCTAGTTCTATTATGCGAGAAGCAGTATTTCCTTCCTAACACCATCCTCACTACCTCCAGGCAGATAGTATCCTTGTTTAGGCATATTTTCTTCAATCTCTGGTTTGAAATGTAACCTAGGAAGGCTCCCTCCTTTTTGGAGCTCTTCAGCTTGATCGATGTATCCATCTTCAGATATCTTTCCAATTCCTAAACTTTGAATATATAGACAGCCATCCCTCCGATGATCATTAATGCTTCGGTTGACCTCATTAAACAAAATCGTCCTCTTAGCTAGTTTGAGTTTAATTCTTTGGATCAGCTCCTGATCCTTACACGAATGGCAGTACCAACGACTACCATTATTCTCAAAATCCTTACCGTCAAGTACTCTTCCTATCGTCATTTTTCTTGCTGTGAGTTTACTTACGAAAATCATGTACCACTACCTTGGGCTTCTTACCATGCCAATTTGCCATATCACTTATGGCTGACAACTCCATCATTTAAGATTAATTATTTTAGTCCCAAGCTCATTGATGGTGGAGGAACATCTTTATCTCCTTTGGCTCAGTTGGGAGGCCCATAAGCCCGATCTAGCCAGCTCCGACCTAGACTATGTGACCAATTGGCATATGGGCTAAAAATAAATAAATTTTACATTAAATATTATTTTAAAAATATATTTAATAATTTTCATCATAGAAAATTAATTAAAATATAAAATATAATAATAAAATAAATTCATTACATATTATGTTATATTTAATAGTGTATATAATATTATATAATAAATGTAATTATAATTTTTTTATTTGTAATACACAACCAAGGTTGCATGCATTATATTAATACTGTCAAAAAGTTGCATTGTTTCAACTCCCCTTGGTGGTAGAGAAAATGCTCGAGGCATTTTTGAGTAATACATTAACAAAACAAACAAAATTTTCACCTCCCTCTAGGAGACTTGTTACAAATCCCTTGCATTACATCACCAAAATTGAGCCAAAATTCCACCACCATCATACCTTAGTCGTTTTCATCATAGAAATTGCTTGTTCCAACGAGCTCAAAAAATTCATGACACCAATGAATTCTCGTCACTTTATCCAAGCCTAGCCTGTGGCCAAGGAACGTGGAGCCCAACGTCGCCCAGTCCCTATGTCGTTGCAATTCTTTGACACTTAAGTCGAGGATAAATGGATGTTAATCGACCTCCACACCGTGTTGAAACATTCAGACGATGTCGTTTGGCCACGAAATCCCCACTCTTGGAAGAGCTATGGCCACTGTGTCGATGTCATCCACCAAAATTGAGGCCTTGAATACTGCTCGCAAGAGAACCAAGCATCGTTCCTTTGGTAGGTTTAAGTCCAGGAGAGAGGCGAGAAAGTGGGACGATATCTCTAAATTCACCTTGGTTCTATTATGCAAGTATTATTTCCTTCCTAACACCATCCTCACTGCCTCCAAGCAAAGAATATCCTTGTTTAGGCATATTTACTTCAATCTCTGGTCTGAAATGTAGCCTAAAAAGGCTCCCTCCTTTTTGGATCTCTTCAACTTGATCAACATATCTATCTTCAGATAACTTTCCAATTCCTCAACTTCGAATATATAGATAGCCAACCCTTCGATGATCATTAATGCTTTGGCCAACCTCATTAAACAAAACCGTCCTCTTAACTATTTGAGTTTAATTCTTTCAATCGACTCCCGATCCTTGCACGAATTGCAGTACCAACAACTACCATTATTCTCGAAATCATTACCACCGAGTACTCTTCCTATCATCATTTTGCTTGCTTTGAGTGTACTTACAAAAATCATGTACCACTACCTTAGGCTTCTTACCATGCCAATCTAGCCTATCACTTATGGCTAACAACTCCATCATTTCAGATTAATTATTCTAGTCCCTAGCTCATTGACGGCAGAGGGGCATCATTATCTCCTTTGGCTCAGTTGGGAGGCCCATAAGCCCGATCTAGACTATGTGACCAATTGGCATATGGGCTAAAAATAAATAATTTTTACATTAAATATTATTTTAAAAATATATTTAATAATTTTCATTATATAAAATTAATTAAAATATAAAATATAATAATAAAATAATTCATTACATATTATATTATATTTAATAGTGTATATAATATTATATAATGAATGTAATTATAAAAAAAATTTATTGGTAATACGCAGCCAAGGTTGCATGCATTATATTAATACTATCAAAAATTTACATCGTTTCAACTCCCCTTGGTGGTAGAGCAAATGCCCAAGGCATTTCTGAGTCATACATTAACAAAACAAACAAAATTTGCATCTTCCTCTAGGAGACTCGTTACAAATCCCTTGCATTACATCACCAAAATCAAGCCAAAATTCCACCTGCCATCAAACCTTAGTCATTTTCATCATAGAAATTGCCTGTTCCAACAAGCTCAAAAAATTCATGACACCAGTGAATTCTCGTCACTTTATCCAAGCCTAGCCTACGACCAAGGAATGTGGAGCCCAATGTTGTCCAGTGCCTATATTGTTGCAGCTCTTCGAAACTTAAGCCGAGGATAAATGGATGCCAATTGACCTCCACACCCTATTAAAACATTCAGACGGTGTCATCTGGCCATGAAATCCCCACTCTTGGAAGATCTATGGCCACCATGTCGATGTCATCCACCAAAATTGAGGCCTTGAATACTGCTTGCAAGATAACCAAGCATTGTTTCTTTGGCAGGTTTAAGTCTAGGAGAGAGGCAAGAAAGCGGGACGATATGTCTGAATTCACCTTGGTTCTATTATGCTAGTATTTCCTTCCTAACACCATCCTCACTACCTCCAGGCAGAGAATATATTTGTTTAGGCATATTTTCTTCAATCTCTAGTCCAAAATGTAGCCTAGGAAGGCTCCCTCCTTTTTGGAGCTCTTAAGCTTGATCGGTGTATCTATCTTTAGATAACTTTCCAATTCCTCAACTTTGAATATATAGATAGCCAACCCTTCAATGATCATTAATGCTTTGGCCGACCTCATTAAACAAAACCATCCTCTTAGCTAGTTCGAGTTTAATTCTTTCGATTGGCTCTCGATCCTCGAATGATTTGCAGTACCAACAACTACCATTATTCTCGAAATCCTTACTGCCGAGTACTCTTCCTATCGTCATTTTTCCTTCTTTGAGTGTACTTACAAAAATCATGTACCACTACCTTGCGCTTCTTACCATGCCAATCTAGCCTATCACTTATGGTTGACAACTCCATCATTTCAGATTAATTATTCTGGTCTCGAGCTTGTTGACAGCGAAGGGGCATTTTATCTCTTTTGGCTCAGTTGGGAGGCCCATAAGCCCGATCTAGCTAGCTCCGGCCTAGGCTATGTGACCAATTGGCATATGGGCTAAAAATAAATAAATTTTACATTAAATATTATTTTTAAAATATATTTAATAATTTGCATTATATAAAATTAATTAAAATATAAAATATGAAAATAAAATAAATTCATTACATATTATATTATATTTAATAGTGTATATAATATTATATAATAAATGTAATTATAATATAAAAAAAATTTATTCGTAATATGTAGCCAAGGCTGCATTCATTATATTAATACTATCAAAAATTTACATCGTTTTAGCTCCACTTGCTAGCAGAGTAAATGCCCAAGGCATTTCTGAGTCATACATTAACAAAACAAACAAAATTCGCATCTCCCTCTGGGAGACTTGTTACAAATCCCTTACATTCAATCACCAAAATCGAGCCAAAATTCCACCCACCATCATACCTTAGTCATTTTCATCATATAAATTGCCCATTCCAATGAGCTCAGCAAATTCATGACACCAGTGAATTCTCATCACTTTATCCTAGCCTAGCCTGCGGCCAAGGAATGTGGAGCCCAACATCGCCCAATGCCTATGTCGTTGCATCTCTTCGACACTTAAGCTGAGGATAAATGGATGTCAATCGACCTCTGCACCCTGTTGAAACATTTAGATAGTGTCGTCTGGCCATGAAATCCCCACTCCTAGAAGAGCTATGGCCATCATGTCAATGTCATCCACCAAAATTGAGGCCTTGAATACCGCCTGCAGGAGAACCAAGCATCATTCCTTTGGCAGGTTTAAGTCTAGGAGAGAGGCAAGAAAGTGGGACGATATGTCTGAATTCTCCCTAGTTCTATTATGTGAGAAGTAGTATTTCCTTCCTAACACCATCCTCACTGCCTCTAGGCAGAGAATATCCTAGTTTAGGCATATTTTCTTCAATCTTTGGTCTGAAATGTAGCCTAGGAAGGCTCCCTCCTTTTTGGAGCTCTTCAGCTTGATCGATGTATCCATCTTCAGATAACTTTCCAATTCCTCAACTTTGAACATATAGACATCCAACCCTTTCATGATCATTAATGCTTTGGTCGACCTCATTAAACAGAATTGTCCTCTTAGCTAGTTCGAGTTTAATTCTTTCGATCGGCTCCTGATCCTCGCACGAATTGCAGTACCAATGACTACCATTATTTTTGAAATCCTTACCATCGAGTACTCTTCCTATCATCATTTTCCCTGCTTTGAGTGTACTTACGAAAATCATGTACCACTACCTTGGGCTTCTTACAATGCTAATCTGGCCTATCACTTTTGGCTGACAACTCCACCATTTTAGATTAATTATTCTGGTCCCGAGCTTGTTGACGGTGGAGGGGCATCTTTATCTCCTTTGGCTCAGTTGGGAGGCCCATAAGCCCGATCTAGCCAGCTCTAACCTAGACTATGTGACCAATTGGCATATGGGCCAAGTAATTATAATATAATTTAACATACAAAATAAATACATAGTTAAATGACATATATATATAAATATTTTAATAAATTTTAATTTTATAATAAAATATTATTAATTTACATTATATAAAATAAAAAAGAGATAATAATACAATAAATATAATATATATTTTATATTACATATAATTTTATTGTACAATGCCATATTATTAATTAGTGAGTTATGTTTTATATCTCTCTCTTTATATGTTAATTAAATTAGATATATTGTTGTAATAGTGAGCATAGGCATACAATATAGATAACCCTACCAATGAAAAAATAAATAATTTGTATGAGACTTGCACTTTACATGGTGCTGATGATTAAAACTAGGCAAAGTTTGTAGGAAAAATATTACAAAACCCTATTTTTTTCACAACGAAAAAATGACAAAAACGATCTTTTTTACGACGAAAAAATGGCGAAAATGATCGACAGTTGTAAGTGATACAATCGTCTTGCATCAATTTTGAGCAATGTGAACCTTCAATCTTTGGAGTTAGCTCACTCTTCTCAAATAAGGAACGCCCTTGGCGTAATTATCAGTTCTCTAGTTATGTTCACATCTAGTGTTATCCATTGTGCTAGGGGTATGTTGATTAAGGGTCGTGTAATACTAAGTCCATGGATTTGACAAATTATGTACCAATATAGGTAGAGGCTCTTTAAAGACATTGTGAAGCATGGATTTTTTGGTAAGTAGATAGAAGGGACAATCTTAGTTACTTTTCCTTAGATACATTCACATGTAATGTTGTTAGTTATCTAGAGATTTTCACATATAATATTGTTGATTCTCTAGATATATTCACATATAGTATTATTCATTATTGAGAAGAAATAACTAACATATTATCTACCATTATAAAGTTATTAAATGCAAACCACCAAGTTGGGAGGAAGTTGATAAAAATAATATTTTGAGGTCAAGCATTATGTATGGCTTCGATGAAATAAAAAAATATTTAAAATATATAAGTTCAATAGTTTCACTTCTGTATCAATTAAGAGGGCCTAATACTCTAAGTATTAAAGTATAGTGATAGTCCTACATTACTTATAAAGGTTTGGCTTGAGAAATTATATTTTTTAAAAATAAATTAAAAAGTTATTTACATAATGAAACAAAGATAATTGGAACTCTAGGTCTAATGCTTAAACCTAGGATTCAAACTTTTTGTTGTGTTTGTTGTTGTGAGTATTTTTCTATTGTTTTGTTAAGATGGAGATCAACAAGGTGAGTAGATTGAATTTCAACCATGAAGGTGAGCCAATTAGACTTGGATCTGCATCTTTTAGAGTCTTAGAATGGATTGGGATTGATTGAAATTGATTAACCTAATTAGACTATATGTCCTAATATTAGAAATGCAATTATCTGACAACTAATAAACTGAAACAGTGAATTACAGGTAGATCTGAGAAGTGAAAAGAACTATGTACTTATCCTGAAAAGTTGTTGTTGGTCTGAATACATGGATAGAGTCACCTAGGGGTGTATAGGTCCTTGTAGAGGTGTCCTAAAATTGTTTTTGTAGTCCTCTGATAACAGGTTTGAGCTCCTGATTGCCAATTGTAAAGTCCTCAAAAAGAAGTTGGACAATTATGTAGGTGGGTTTTTGTGAGTTGACAAGATGTAAGGATTATTGTGAACAATTTATTTTCAATCTTCCTTCAATCCTCTCTAAATTTTAAATTTGCACATTCACAAAGAGAAGAAATGTTGTGTCATTTAGGGGCTTACCTTAGTCAAACCGTGTGTTAGTGTCTCCACTTCCACAATGGCAATGTCAATGATAAAATGGATAAATGATGGGAAAGAATGATAGAATCAAAAAGTGCTACCACTCACCACCCTTCAATGGCTTCTTTGAAGGTTTGAAGTCTGAAGTCATACACATCACCTCAAGGTCTTGGATCTTTCTTGCTCAAATGCTTGGATTGCTTGGAAACCTACAACAAGGGTTAGCCTTCACAAATAATGATAATATAAACACATATGAACTCACATAGGATTTGACATGATGTTAGGATCTTGAATTGCTACAATATAGCTCTGAAATGTTGCTCTTTACTTTCTTGATAGTGATCTTGATCATAAGTTCACCAATAGTTTTCTAGATATCTTTCAAATGATGTAATAACTAGGTATTTATAGGCATTTCTTTAATTTCTCAAAAATTAGATCCTGATAGCCGATATTTACAAATTAAATTTTGAATGTTAAAATGCCAACACTAACATATCCAAAATTGGTCTCCAAAAAAATAGGGAGACTCGTACGCCCTAGGTCAAATGGGTCTTGGTCCTATTTTCCAGGACATTAAGTTTTGAGGGAAAAAGTCAATTGGATGCATTTGTTCAATGCTTGCAATTTCTCGAAAATGGTACAAATGGGTTATAAAATGCATGATTTAGGAAATAAGGGACCCAATTAGGCTCAATAATTTAGGGGGGACAAAACATAGAGTGAAATTTTTAACGGTGACAATTTATGATGATACACTTAGCCCCCACTTTAGTGAGAGTATAAACTTAAGCTCAAACTCATACTAAAGTAGAAAATATGTGTCAAGAGGGATCTGATTATCCAAATGTTGAAGAGATAGGATGACTAAGGATCTAGGGGGGTGCACAAGCCCCCAAGATCCAAGATCCTATGTCAAGAAAAAATAAGCACAAAGGAACACACATGTATGAAATGTAGCAAGACAACATACACAAACATATATGTTGAAAAACATGAAGCAAACATGATGAAAACACATGATATAACATAACATATAGATGATAACAAAATGAACACAAACATCAAAGGTAGCAATAGCCTATCATGGCCTTTTATTGGCTAAAGAATTTGGGGTTTCTAAACTTTGGATTGAAGGGGATTCCCTTAACATTATAAAGTGTCTTCTGAAGAGCAACCTGCCCTCATGGTCTATAGCGCATCTGATCAATGATTCTATCTCTATCATTAATACTTTTGATCAGGTGAGAATTACTCACGTGTTTAGGGAGGTTAATTTGTTGGTTAATGGGTTAGCTAATTTAGGAGTGATGGCTCAAATTAATAGGAATACTTATGATTCCTCGCCACTTAATCTTCAAAACATATCCAATTATGACCAGTTGTCATGTCAAGGATGCAATTAAGAAGGGAGAAAGGTTATTTTATTTCTTCCTTGGTTGGTTTTTGCACGTTGAGTTTAGTACACGCTCTTATTATTATTTATTTTTAGATGTTTGTGAGATTATGGGTTGGGAGCTAAGGTATGGCAGTACTTGGTTTGGTAGGCTCACACATTTTGTGGGTATTTTTTGCTTTGCCTTGTGGTTTGTTTGCCTAATTTTTCTTGTGCAGAAGATCAAAGAGCAGGTGGAGTGTTGTTTGTTGCATGCCGCCATGGGAGGTGCCCATTGCAGAGTGGAGTCAAGCTCTTGCGAAGAGTTTAGTAGCAATAAAACTATCTAGGAGCATCTGGAGAAGGGTGGAGTCTACCCCTTATTTGTTGAAGCTCCATGGTCCTGACCCTGAAGTGACAAAGGCTTTTGTTAGTGGGTGGAACAACAGGGTTTTGAGCTACCAAGGTGTGGAATTCAACATCAATGAGGAATTCATCATTGAGGTTATTGATCTTTCTTCCAAGGGAAGGAAATTTTATAGAGATAGGGTTGCGGCCAAGACGACCTTAGCCAATTTCTTTAAAGGCTTGGAGAAGAAAAAGCTTAAGTTTATTGGAAGCAATGGGTATGCACACAAATATATTAAACCACTTTGGAGGGACATTGCTCTAGATATTATGCAATTTTTCACTCTAGAGGGTAGGTATTTTGTGATCTATGGCTATCACTTCATGTTATTGAATCACTTCTGCCATAACTCTTAGGTTTCATTTCCTTTTTACCTCCTTTCAATGGAAACTAGTATCGAGGATCATAAGAACCCTAGGAAGGCTATTCTCCATGAAGGCCTTATGAATCTCATTTTTTATCACATTAAGATGAAGGTGTTACCAGTTACTCCTAAGGCCCTGACTCGTAAAAAGGGTGGCAAAAATACTGGGTATGATACTGGTGAGTCGATGGATGAGTGGGAAGGGGGTTCTGAGGAAGATGACTCTGATTATGAGGAACCGTCGGAGGAGGAGAGTGAGTCTTTTGATGATTCTAAGAATTCAAAATCTTGGTCTAAGGGTTATGAAACTGATAATGAAATGAAGGAAGTTGTGGTGCCTTCGGTGAAAAAGAATGTGAAGGGGAAGAAAAGTTGCCCCAAGAAAGAGAAGCATATTGTGGATGATTCTAGAGATGTGGAGAAATCCCATGTTCCTGATGTTAAACATGTTTCGGGTGATGGCCTTGGTTCTAGTCAGGTTGGGATGGTTCTTCTGCTGCGCTACCGGTCAATTGGGAGGAAATTAACATGGACCTGTTCTGTAGAATGGCGGAGGACGAAACCCATAATTTGCTCTTGCTTGTGAAGTGGCTTTTCTCGAAAGTGAAGGAGCTCAAGGGCTGATGCAAGAAGTTGGGTCCACAAAAAGCTCAAAAAGTGGAAGTGTTTTTGATGTTTTTCAAAATTTGTCACACTTGGACTGAAAATTTGAGGCACTTACACAATGAATTTTTAAAAAAGTCAATAATATGAAATTTAGAGATTTGAATCTAGTTTATAAATATGTAAATTATTCAAATACCCAGATTGTAGAAACTAAATTTTGATAAAGATCTATAAAAACCACTTTTTAAAAGTCCCTATTTTTTTACCATACCATGCACGTGTACGGACAACACTTTTTGAATCAAATAAAAGTATTTTACTAATTCCTTTTGGGGAAAGAGAGCTAACAACATGAAGATTGATGAGGAATTTTTTTTGTAATTTTTTGTTGAATATTTTTTTTATTATTTAATTTTTATTGGCCTTAATTGTTGTTTTTAAAAATCAACGTGTACGGACAACATAATTTGACCTAAACTAAACTTTTTTTGAATTTTTATTTTTCATTGTGTAAAGAATTGTCTAAATATTGATGTCATATAATTTTTTTCCTAAAAAATTTAACCAAAAAAAAGTTATTAAAAAACAAAAAAAGTCCGATATTTCAAGTTTAATGACTAGTTTGCTTTGAAATTAATTAAAAAATAGAAGATATAATCCAATCTTAATAAAAATTATATTTTTAAAAACTAGACATCATATTTTGTAATGGATTTTAATTTTATAGATTGATTCAGAAAAAAAATTCATCAACCATATTGTCAAAGTTGAACATTCTTCTTCAATCTACCTTAGTTTTTTAGTTGCAGGTCAAAGGCTAAGGCTCGGATTGCCAAAGCTTTCCTGAACCTAAAACCAAGTCTGCAGGTGGGTTGGGAAACAATTTTTTTAATAACGCATACGCGTTATGAAACACATACACGTTATTGAAACAAAACGCATACGTGTTTCATAACATGTACGCGTTATGTTTTTACCCGTTGGGTAAAGGTAACGCGTACACGTTCCTTTTTAAGAACGCATACGAGTTTCATAATGCGTACGCATTTCTGATATATCTGTTTATCTTGATTTGACATTTTCTGATACAATACATTTTTCCTGCAACATTCTTTTTCTGCAGTACGGCCCGCAAGCTTGATTTTCTGCATTTTTTATTACAAATTTGTCTTATGCAGGGCATATTCTATTGCAAATTGGTTGAAAAGTCAAGTGCAGGTTGAATTTTCTAAAGTGGAATCAAGTGCAAGAATAATTTACAAGAAGATTAAAAAAAAGAGTTTTTGGATGTATTCATGATATTTTTGTATACTTCAAAGTTCAAAGAAGAAAGGATCTTCATAGTACAAAGTGTTATTTGAATATTTGAAGGAGATAAAAATTTGAAAATTGGTTACAAGTAAATCATTTGTTTTTTCATCAAAGAGGGTTTTGTAACCATGGGATCAAAACAAAGACAAAGAAAAAAGTGTAGAATGTCAATGACGCCCGAAGAAATTCAAGCAAATAAAGATATGGAGGCAAAAAGACAAAAGGATAGAAGAGAAAGAATTCATCAAATGAAAAATTTGGAAGCATCTACTTCAATGAATGTTGAAGAGAAAGTCATGAATGATGAAATGAATGTAGATGATGCAAATGTGGAGATGGTGAATATAGAAGAAAATACAATTATGGAGAGAAACTCAACTATGTCTTCAATTACAACTTTGAATGATATGGAAACAGTACATATGCAAACAACTTCGGGTATGTCTTCAAATCCACCTCCCAATGATATGGAAAATGCACCTATTCAAACAATCTCTCTAGGTATTCTTTCAAACCCAAGTCTTGATAATATTGATTTTGCTTGTTTAGATGAAGCTGGATACACCATTGATGATATCAATAATTATAGGGTTGAAAGAATGCAAAAACAAAAAAATGATGAAAATATATCTTATGAGAATGCAAATGCTAATCAAATCCCTCATATTGATAAAAATGAGAATGAAATCTTTTTTACATTTGAAAATGAAAATGGAACTCCTTGTGTGAATGAAAATGAAACCCCTTGTATGGATGAAGATGAAAATGTTTTTTTTACAATTGAAAAAGACGTGTTAGATAACCTTTGTGGTAAAGTTTCTTGGAGACAAATTAGAACTTATGGAAATAAAATATATAAAATGTTTTTTTATAGAAAGAAATTAGGATTCCAATGTCAACTCATGGTGCAATTGATGAGAATGTGGAAAATGAGAAAAGTGATGAAAAAATTAGGTATTTTTGTAAAACCAAAAAAGAAAGATGATTCAGTAGAACAAGTCATTTCTAGTGTTGCTAATGCTATTGATTTTATAGGTAAGAAAAGTCGATCTAAAGATAAAAATGCGGCTCGTCGTGCAATAACAACTGCTTTAGTTGATAAAGCAACTTCAAATAAAAGAATGTTAAGTAGGATTAGTAAATGTATAAAAGTAAATCCCAAAACTTTGATTAGAGCTGCTAAAAGAAGAGAAAATATTGAAAATGATCCAATTAATCAATGTTGGAGTTTTAGTGGTAGACTCCCAAGATCAAACATGAAATTAACTAATAAAATTAAATCTTTAATCGATAAATTTTGGCATGATAATACAAGAGTATCACCTGACATTAGAGATGTCTTAAAATTAAGGGTGGGTTCCAAAATTCGTGTACCTCATCCAAAGCATCTCTTAGATATGACTCAAACTGAATTATATAAAAAAAATTTAGATGCTTCAATCTTACCATTGAATATTAAAATAAGTCAAAGATCATTCGAAAAGTGTAAACCTTGATATGTTAGAATTAATAAGCAACGAATCTCTTGTTGTTGTAAGACTCATGTACAATTTTGTTATTATTATGATAGTTTTCGATATATACGATGCACTTTGCATGTTAACCAAATTATGCAAGACATTTGTGGTATTAATATGCCACCTGAAAGAATCAAAGATTTTATATCAGGTTTGTTTTGTGAACCCTCTAATGGAAACTTATTTTATTTAAAATCATGTATTTCTAGAGAATGTGATAGATGTGCTAACTTTTCATTATTAGGTGAATGTATGCTTGAAAGTAGTTTAAATGAATTTGGACAACAATTAGTAGATGTAAAAAGATTTAAAAATGTTGAGTATTCTTTAAAAGATGGAAAAACTGGAAAACGTTGTGAGCTAATTATGGAAAAAAATACTGTGCATGCATTTATTAAAGAATTTAAAGATAAGATTGTACCTAAATATGTTCAACACTCTCAGTATGCTCATTGGCTTGATAATCAATTTCGTTTATGTAAAAACACATTCCCAATTGGAACTATATTGTCGGTTGTTGATTTTGCTGAAAATTATACTCTTGCTCCACAAGAAGAAATTCAATCACAGTATTATAATTCAGTGCAAGTATCTATTTTTGTTCATATTGTTTATAGACATGCAGATGATAGTAGAGAAGATAATAGAATTTTTTTGAGAGAGTACCATTTTTATGTAAGTGATAATCGATTACATTCATCTGAGTTTGTTCAATATTGTTTTGATATATTTTACAAAAATTTAAAAGAAAGAGGAATTCAATTGCTAGAACATCTCATATGGTCAGATAATTGCACAAGTCAATTCAAAAATGCTAGGATGTTTTATTGGTTATGTAGAGTTCATAAGGAAAATAATATCCAGCACATATGGAGTTTTTTTGAAGCCGGTCATGGTAAGGGAGAACACGATGGAGCAAGTGCATGTGTGAAAAGAGCTCTTGCTAGAGAGCAACTAAAATTTGAGGATGCTGCAAAATTTAGAGATGCACGTGCAATTGTAGATTGGTGCAATACCAAATTATCTACAAGAGTAAGTGAGAGCTCAATAATTCACCGCTTCTTTTGGTTAGTTGAAGAAAATGATATTTGTTCTCGACAAGATTGTGAAACAATTAATGGATCTACAAAATGGCATTCATTTAAGAGTTCGAATGCAAACACATGGACAATATGGACAAGGGAGTTGGGATGCTTTTGTCAATTTTGTATTGCAGGTGATTGGGAGGCTTGTGAAAATATGGAATGGGTTGAACAACGGCAACAAAGAGCCTTAACACCTACATCGACACATGTTCAACATGGAACAATAATTGAAGATAATGAAGTGTTCGCATCAGATGATTATGATCGTGTTTCTGATCTTGTACAAGAAGGTACATTATTTATTGAGATGAATTTTATATGTATGCATGTTTATATACATGAATTAAATATAAGTCGTGCTCTTTATTGAATTTTTTATCTATTTTTGTAGGACATGTGTATGTTGTTGTTGCACCCGAGGGGAATGAAGAGGAGACAGAGTATTGGTTGGCTAGATGTGTTGAGAGAAAATATAAGTTGGTACATCCTAGAGTGGATGATGATAACTTTGAGTATCCAACTGGTTCAGTCGTTGTTGTTGGCACCTGGCTTCGAAAATATTTGATAAGAAAGAATGGCTTGCCTGCATTTGAAGATTATGAAAGACACAAGAAGATTATACATTATTCACATTTGATTTTGGCAACCAATATAAAACTAGTTAGTTATCACGGGAGGCCTGCTAATAAAGTTTTATGGACACTTTCAATGGATGATCATGAGACAATCATAGATGCATTACAAAAAAGAGAGGATGTGGATGGTACAACAGAGTAAATAAATATTGGTAAGTATATCTAGTTGTATGTATATATTTAATTGATATATATATTTGTCTTTAAATTCATTTCCTTATTAAAGTTTTATATCATTTTTTGTTTCAGGTCTCCCTTGATACTAGATGTTTTACAAAAAAGAGAGGAGATGCACTCTTATTACAATGGAATTCGAATCTAGAGACAGGTAACTATATATAGTTGTAGATACATTTAGTTGAGAGTATAAATATAAAACTAAATTTAACTCATTGTCATTTTATAAAAAGTTTATAATTTATTTCATATCCCCTTAAGCCATCCTCGTATGTGCCATTAATCCATCCGCTTGCATCCCCTTTAAGTCTCTCTATTAATTCCCCTTAATTCATTCTATTAGGACCCCTTAATCCATATCCTTGTATATCTATCCTTAATCCATCCTCTTGCATCCCCTTAAGTCACTCTCTCAACACCCCTTAAGACATCCCCTTAAGCCATCCCCTTAGGTCACATGGTTTAGGGTTTAGGGTTTCTAGGGTTCATGAGATGCTTAGAATAACAAATTTATATGGATTAATGGTTTAGGGTTGATCTCCTAGGATTTAGGTCACGTGGTTTAGGGTTTAGGGTTTCTAGGGTTCATGTGATGCTTAGAATAACAAATTTATATGGATTAATGGTTTAGGGTTGATCTCCTAGGGTTTAGGTCATGTGGTTTAGGGTTTAGGGTTTCTAGGGTTCATGTGATGCTTAGAATAACAAATTTATATGGATTAATGGTTTAGGGTTGATCTCCTAGGGTTTAGGTCACATGGTTTAGGGTTTAGGTCACATGGTTTAGGGTTTAGGGTTTCTAGGATTCATGTGATGCTTAGAATAACAAATTTATATGGATTAATGGTTTAGGGTTGATCTCCTAGGATTTAGGTCACGTGGTTTAGGGTTTAGGGTTTCTAGGGTTCATGTGATACTTAGAATAACAAATTTATATGGATTAATGGTTTAGGGTTGATCTCCTAGGGTTTAGGTCATGTGGTTTAGGGTTTAGGGTTTCTAGGATTCATGTGATGCTTAGAATAACAAATTTATATGGATTAATGGTTTAGGGTTGATCTCTTAGGATTTAGGTCACGTGGTTTAGGGTTTAGGGTTTAGGACCCTTAAGTCATATCCTCTTGCATCCCCTTAAGACATCCCTTTATAGGACCCTTAAGTCATATCCTCTTACATGTACCCTTATTCCACAATCTTGCATCCCTTAAGTCACTCGCATAATTCCCCTTAAGCCATTCTCATAGGACCCATTAAGCCATACCTTAGGGTTCATGACATGCATCCCATTCATCCATCCTATGGAAAACATCATTTGAATTTTTATGAAATTTATAAGATCCAATTTTGTAACTTTTACTATATATTTACTTAAATGAATCAAAAAAATTATAGAACTACTTACAGTTTACATTAATTATTTTTGTAGGTTCTCATCAAGTCGGTCTACCATGCGATTGTCACTGAAAAATTATTTTATCAAGAGACTATGTAAATATCAATTTTTGGTCTTCATGTAAAAATTGATAAGCTAAATAATTGGATATACATGTGCACACATATATGTTTCATCATGTTGTATAGTTGTATGATTTTCAATTAACTTATTAGTAGCATTTTAAAAATCTCATTCCAATTTTATAGATTATACATTTCATATAATTGTTCAAATATTTTCTAGAATTGGTAAATAGTTAAAATTACGTGAGCTCTTAATTTATTATGAATATAATCTAAACTATTTAAGGAATATTTAAATTTATCACCTTTAACCATGTGATAAATTATATATTTATGAAATTTGATTGTAGAGATAAGAATTTATATCTAGTGCATGTATTACTTGAAAATTAGATAAAATATCTAGATCTACATATACATATGAGTGCATCTAATCATCAAAATGAACATAACATGATCATAATTGACTGCATATATATAATCATCACATTAAAGTCATCTGATATAAATAAACAAAAATATGTATATGTCAAGTCCAACACATAAAAGTTTAAATAAAACTAGAGATGTCTGGTCTATTTAAAATTTTAAACCATTTAACTATCAGGCTGATCAGTCAAATCAAATCTCCTGTTTGTTCCAAGTTGATTAGATGTACCTGCATCATGCTGTAAAAGAGTACAAGTAACTTATTATTAGATTTAAATTTTGATATAATTAAACATATTTAAACCTGACAAAATATAAACTTTTGGATAAAATAAATAAATTAATCAAATATCTAGTAAATACAATAAAAATGATTTTTAAGACATGAATAATTTACCATATGATCATGTGGATCTACTGGAACATTTTGTTCAATGGGTAGCATAACTTTCACTTGAGAAGATCCAAATGCCTGATCTACTATATCCTGCATATTCATATAAAGCAATCAATATGTTAAAACCTCGAATATATATATATATATATATATATTTAAAAGATCCATAAAAATTGTTTAGGATATTTAGTAAAGTTTACAACCTTGAATGATATGACCTCAAGATCACGCACCTGAGATTGCCCATGCATAAATGCTGATGATGTCTCAGGTGCACCTGCAATGGGTGTCTCATGAAATGCCTGCATATATATGTACAACAATTTGTATAGATCATTCACGCATGTGTATGTAAATGTAAAAATTAAATTAGATCTATGATGTGTATTTAATTCAAACTTAACAAAGTTTTTGAAAGAACGCACCTAAGTTGATGATGACTCAGTAGCGCTCACCACAACTTGTGCTTGGTTAGCACTAGGCATGCTCATTTGACCTCCCTGCATCTAGATATAATATATATCAATCACACATCATGTGTAAACATGCAAAATAAATTAGATATATATATCCACACAAACTAAATTTAATATATATTGGTTTAAGTACCTGACCAAAAGGTGAGCCCATATCTACAACACTCGAATAACAAATTTATGTGTATGTAAATGTAAAAATTAAATTAGATCTATGATGTGTATTTAATTCAAACTTAACAAACTTTTTGAAAGAACGCATATGAGCTGATGATGACTCAGGAGCGCTCACCACAAATTGCGCTTGGTCAGCACTAGGCATGCTCATCTGACCTCCCTGTATCTAGATATAATGTATATCAATCACACATCATGTGTAAACATTCAAAATAAATTAGATATATATATCCACACAAACTAAATTTAATATATATTGGTTTAAGTACCTGACCAAAAGGTGAGCCCATATCTACAACACTTGACATATAGACATAATCATTTTGAGTTTCAGGCATTGTTTGATCATGCATCTACACCAAACACTTATTGAATTAATATTGTATTATATATATAATTTGATGTTATTATTTAAACATGAATTTTGCACATTCCAAAAAAAAAAAAAAGTTCAAAAGATGAACATACCTGTGTAAGATGATGCTCAGAATATAGTAAATCCATAAATGACTCTGTCTCAGACGCAGGTGGGTCACCTGAAGTGGATGCCTGAGTATTCCTATTGCTGGAGCCTCCATGCTCTCTATTGACCACTTTAGCCGCCGCGTGTGAAGTTTGATGAGTGAGATGTCCTGAAAGTGAACTCAATGCTCCTAATGTCGATAGCATGGTTTGCTGCTGAAATGCAGCAGGAACACCAGGAGAAGCAGGAGGAACAATAGGAGCAATTGGAGCACGTCGCTGAGGATCAACACGTGCTCCTAATCTATGTTGGGGCATGCCACGCCCAGCTCCCTGAAATGACCTCATATCAAAATAGTTGGGTTTTAAACCCAACTCAAACTTTGCCCATAACTTTCTCAAAAAGTATAGGGGCACCTCAAAATTGCCATGTGGTGGAGTATCAAACACCATCCACTATCTATCCCAAAAATGTGCAGCTATCAAGGGGTGCCTACACCATAAAATTGAAATTCGTTTTTTGGTGGGTGGAATTGGTTGGCTAGTTTGGGGGTTAAAAAAATATTGGCACAGGGCTTCTTTGGTAATTTTAAGGTCATTAATTTCTTTATATGACAATCCATCTGCATAGAATTGTCTCCTCTCGTCTCTCCATTGATGGAACCTATCTAGGTCCGCATCAATAGATCGAATAGAATCGACAATAGTTTGCATCGTAGATGCAAATCGTGAGAGATGGGGGGGAATTCTAGGCTCATTTTTTATCAGATCTATATTTTCTTGAATGACCATAAGATTTTCCCTAATGCTCTCTCTCAATTGATCCTGGTCTACTATAGGGGGTGGGGGGTTAGGAGGTGGAGGGTTTGGAGGAATGGGGTTTTCTTGTGGTGGTGGGTTTGGATCTATGGGATCTACAGGAATATGTGGTTCAGGCATAAAATCCTCAATGCTAAATAGTGGATCCATTTGAATGTACAACCAAATGGTAACTGCACATGTTAAACAATTAAAAAATATATATCAACAAACTAATTAAATAATGCAGACAATTTGAAAGAACTATTTAAAAATCACATTGAACGTGCACAAATCCAAAATGCAATTCATTTGAAGACCATTCGATTTATCATTAAAAAATCCATAATGTTCATTAAAAATCCATAGCATGCATGTACACATTAAAGTTTATAATTTAAGTTTGTACAAGTTTTGAAAATTTCAAATTTGTGGTTTACAATTTGAGTTTTGGGTAAGGGTTTGTGTTCATATTTTAGAATGTAGGGTTTAGTGTCTAGGGTTTTCTTGATTAATGATATGTGATTATGTATGGTTTGGAGTTTACATATAGTCTGAAAGATATCTAGGTTTTATGGTTTAGGGTTGATAGATAGGATTATATGGCTCATGTGATGTATACATATAAGTTTGTAGACATCTATTTCAAGATTTGGGGATTTTGAAAGTTATATATGTATATTAGAATAATGTAATAACCATTAAGATCTATCAATTAAAAAAATTGGTAATAAGGATACATTTCAACATATTAAGGATACATTTAAACATATAATAATAGAAACATAGGAATCATGGTATTTGAAAAGGGGAAATGATAATAGGAGTTACCATAGAACACAAAATATTGTTCATATGAGAGACATAAAAGGTATGAGAATTAAATATTATTTTAATAATAAATTATTAAACAATAGTATACTACATGAAACTTAAAGGATGCAAATAAATTAAAATTATAGTGATTAAAAGTAATAATTATGCAAAAAAATAAGGAATCCAAACTACCAATTCGGTAGGGTCAAATCCAAGAAAGTTTGCAACCCAATCCTTCACCAATTATAGAATTTAGAGTTATACATTTTAATTTCTTGATTTTTTAAAATTTTGAGTAATAATAATGAAGGAAAATCTATAAGTTGATGTTCTAGGACCCCCTTTGACAAAATGGTAACAATCGACCTAGATTATGTTGAATCAAGAGTGAAGGAAATGAAAATTCAATATGTTATGACTAAAAGTCTATGGTTGTTATAACAAATTGAGGGAAATGCATTGTCTTGTGATACCTCACAATTATCTCTACTAAAAATAAACTTTGTTGATCACACCTAAAGACCCCATTGTTATATAAGTTTGTAAATAAACTCTTTGAAAACTAAGATTGTGAGAAACAAAAATTGAAGAAATAAGACTAAAACCCTATGTGTTGTAAAAAGTTCCACTAGTATTCATGATTTTTAAATCCTTATGAAACCATCAAAACCTTAGGTACCTAAGTACGGGGATATTGGCTCAAATACATAGTTTCAAAACTAAAAAACTACTAGAGTACATGGATTTTAATGACAACAAAACCCTAGAATAGAACAACCTTTAAACAAACATCATAAAAAATTTGAGGGAAATTCTCTATGATTTAGGGTGTAATGGGCCCAATATATATGCACATGATATATTTTTTTGAAGGATTTTTTAATATATTGATTTAAATTGTATGCATGTGTGCATATGTATTTGTAAATGAATTCGTTGCATCTTCTTAAGTTGGCTTCTAGTTTAAGAACAAGTTGAACATATTGAATATGTTCATATAAACAACTTGAATATGTTTAAGACAAAATTCAAGAACACATAGAAGAACAAGTTGAACAAGAACATGTTAAGTAATAGATTAGAAAAAAATTGTTAGAGATGCAAAATTGGAGAATTCAGTTCAAAAAGACATTGCTAATAGATTTATTTTTCAAGTTTAAGATAAAAAATTTAATCGATATAGATGAAGAATTTTTTAAAATATGATTTCATCTAGGGATATGTTGCCTTATATTATAATTTTTATCACACTAATTCTAACTTGAACCATGGACGGGCTAATTATAACTTGAGCCATAGACCCTAATTATAACTTGAACCCTAATGTATTCTAACTTGAACTCTAATTTTAATTGTAATTAAATCGGGTATCATAACCTTAGTTGAACACTAACCCTAAATGCATATAAACTTTTTAATCATAAACCTAATTAAATATTGATTGAATGTTTAACTCTCACCAAAATTACAACCATTTAACCCTAGACTCTTAATTTAATTTTTACCCCAACCCTAGAACCCTACACCAATTGACGGGGCTAATTCTAACTCCAACCCTAACCTGCATCTTAAATTTTAATTCATAATTTCATAATCCTAACCCTAACCCTAATAAAAATATAACCCTAACTCTAAACCTAGTTGAATACAAACCCTAACCTCAACCCTTACCTGAATATTTATCTTAGAACCCTAACCCTAGAATGAATTTTAACCCTAGAAGCAGGTAATTGAATTCTTCAATATTAAACAAGTAAACCTAATCATAACCCTAATTGTAATTTTGAAATCTAACTATATAATATATATTAAAGTTTAAGCCAAACCCTAATTGTACCCTAGATTTAACATAATTTTAACCTACAAATAGGGTTTTAGTTTACGTTTTCTAGGGTTTTAGTTTACGTTATGTTTTCTAGGGTTTTAGTTTACGTTTTCTAGGGTTTTAGTTTACATTACGTTTTCTAGGGTTTTAATTTACATTTTCTAGGGTTTAGGTCCAAGGATTAACGGTCTGAGTAAATTAGTTTTTTAGAACCTACAGTTTAGGGTTTCAAATTTCAAAACTAAATGTGTCGAATTTAGGTTTTCGATTTAAAATTTTATGTTTTTTGTTTCGTTGATGTTTTCGGTTAATTAAATGCAGTTTAAAAACTATTAAATATTAAATTAAAACAAACTAAACAAAAATAACTAAATAGAAATTATAAAACAAAAATAACTAAATAGCAATTATAATGCAAAAATATTGTAGAATTCAACCAACCTGGAGGTCTCTGAGGTCAGGTGTGTCGACGGGAGGAGGTGAGAGTGAAAATTTGGCAGATTTTGGCCATCCAAAACGCATACGCGATTTGCTTCTTCTTCTCCTAGTGCACTGAACTCGACTGTGAAAATGACTTTCATAGTCGCTTATTTAAAAAATTAAATAGTTTTTAGAAACGCGTACGCATTGTGAAACGCGTACGCGTACGCGTTTTAGGTTCGTATCCCCGAACCGTAACGCGTACGCGTTACTAATTTAGGATCACGTATGCGATACATAACGCGTATGCTTTTTTGAAAAACACGTATGCGTTTTGCACAAGATTTTTTTTTTTGGCCGAAACTTCCCCTCTTCGTGGACCCAACTTCTTGCACTTACCCTCAACGTCTAGCTTAAAAACGGGCAAGACGTCTATGTTGCGTTAGTGCATGGAAGCCAAAAGGAATGGTCGATTAAAGCTAAGTACAAAACTATGAATGTTATTCTTGATAGACTTGGAAAAAGTCATGAGGATAGGATAACCTCCCTAGAAATGGTTGTCCAAAAGATTATTAAGGAGAGGTTTGTGAATATGGAGGAAAGAATTAGCAAGATTAGTGATGACTTGCAGACTGTTGTTTGTGTTAGTAACAAGTCTTTGAAATCTAATGTTAAGGGTCTCTCAATTTTAAATGAGAAAGCTATAAAGTGGACTGGAAAGTCTCTGGATTTGGGAGATCATAAGAAGGCCATTGATGAAGTTAACCGTATGAATTTGGAGGAGAAGACTGAGGATCTTAGCCCTGATGTGGAGAAGAATTTGGAGGCTGGCCTATGCTTGAGAACGAGGAGCAAGACTAAGAAAAGGGCTGCCATTTCATTTGAGGAGCTTAAGGATGTGGTCAAGATGCATGAGGGGGTCATTGCTGAAAATATGGCCTTGTCCAATGTTCTTGATAAAATGTTGTAGTTTTGCTATTGTTTTTTGTTGTTCAGCCTTATTGCTGATGTTTTGTTGTAGGGTTGGTGACGGGCTCTCTTATTTTATCTTTAGTCAACTTTTTGTTTTTTTGTGGGTTGTGGGTCTTAATGTTTCTATCTTTTTAGCAACTACTCTTCGTTGTATAGGGTTTCAAGGTCCCTTCAAAACCTGTTTTTCCTAATAAAAAACAAAATGAACACAAACATGATGTAAAAACAAAGAAGACACACAAAAGACAAATAACAAAACACAAGGTTAGTACTAAAGGGATTTGAGTTGGTTGAGTAAAGAGACCTCAGTCTTAAATTTGTCTCTAATACCAAACATCATCCATCAAATAAAGGGGTTCTCCCATGAGGACTAGCAAGTTACGTTATGTCACATCATCCATGAGCTACATAGATCTACTAGCTAGCAAATGATGTTATGCTAGGTTTCCATGTAATATGATGGGTTCCACAAGGCTAGCAAGTCGTGTTATGCTAAACACTCATGAAACATACAACTCCACTGGCAAGCAAGTTGTGTTATGCTAGGTGGCCATGTTAAAAAGTGGTGCTCAAGTTCATGACCCAAAAAGCTCTGTTATGTTGAATCCATGAACTATATTGAAAAATATTGCTTCAACGAGTGCATAAACTCACCTCAAGGGGTGCATAAAGTTTAACGTCATGAGGGATGAACAAAACTCACCTCAGGGGGTGCAAAAGGTTTAAAATAATGGGAGACAAACAAAACTCACCTCAGGGGGTGCATGAACTTTCCTAAAGAAGCACATAAACAATGACAAGATAAGGCTAAAACCTCAAGGGGTGTTATAGCAACACCACCACAAAAGGTGATTTACAGAAACAACAAAGGGGCTTTACTCAATACATGAAAGGTCACACCTTAGGGATTATCACACATGACATCACCACTAAGAGAGGACAAGTCATGGAATATAAACTCACACCTTAGGGCATACTAACCATAACACTACCACCAAGGGGAACACCATATGCCAAGAAAGGTCACTCACTTGGGGGACATCAAGCGCAATATCACCACAAAGGAGACATTACATAGATTGATAAGGCCAAACTTTCATTGAGAAGGTCACACTTTCTAGGAGATGTATGCCATCATCACTAAAAAGGGACCATTTCTTATGCAAATAATGAGTGGAGGACCAATGCCCCCCTTAAAATGTTAGTGTACTTGCTATATTGATGTTTTAAGGAGATAGAAAAGGGATCCGAAGAAGGAATGCACCCAACACAAGGTTGTCTAACCCATTTCCCCCCAAGTGTAAGGACAAAGTTGAGCCAAATAGATTATGATATGCTACTCCTTACGATAGAAAAGATGATTACATAAAGTTAAGTTTCTATCCTCATAGATGATAGTGAGTTTTGTGTGATACTACAACTACCACATGGAAAGGATCAAAGTGAATGGATGTTAATCTACCACATGATCAAATTGATCCTCATAAGGATCAAATTCTCTCAATGCCTTCTTTAAAGCATGGCATTCGTCAGTAAGATGTCCAAGTATTCTATGATATGCACATTAAGATGTATTTGTACTCTTTTGTTTATTTTATTTTCATTCACACATGGGTGGTAGTGTAATTAAACCCAAGTCTACAAGTGTAGTTAGTGTATGTTCAGTCTTGGTTACATGATGCAGGAAAGGTCATTTCTTAATGGGACCATGGACTTTGTATTTCTTGGTAGAGAAAATGTTTGATGTAAAGGTGGAGGACCTTGGTAACCTATTCCTTTAGTGTCTTTCGATGGTGTTTGTTCCAAAAGGGGATGGATTTCATGTTCATTATTTATGTTGCATCCTTGTTATCTCAAGATCCTAAATCCTTGTCCATATCTTTGTTCCAAGTTAACGTGTGTGTTTGTAACTTTATACTCATATGATGGGGGATTAGTTGATGTGCCTTCCATGTGCTTGTTATTGATAGGTGCTTCCATATGCATTGGTTTAGGTATATACCTTGTGATTCACTTTTTGGGTGTAAGAGGGCAAACATTTCAAGTGGTGGTATGATAGGTGGTGTTGGTTGTTGGTATGGGTGATTAGGAAATCTCATGGAAGGATTAAAGGTTGCATTATTCTCAAGATTACACATATAATTATGTATGAATTCATTCATGCTCTCCTCATCTTGTCCTTCCACGTCATGAGTACATGTGTTGGGAGGTGAAGGATCATGAATGTTCTTATTGGAATTAGGGTCATCACCAAACACACAACTTGAAACATCAACCAAGTATTTTAGAGAAGTCAACATCTGAGCAAAATATTGAGCCATCATGATGATGCTTTTTTACTAAGGTTCAGACTGTTATGCAATAGGTTTTTGGAAGACAAATAATAAATCAAGATAGAGGATCCTGAGAAGATTGTCACAAAAAATTTGAGCCAAAAAGAGCAGGAGGATAGAGGCACCCAATGGCATTTGTATCTAGGGCGGATTTTCTAGAAATTCAAAGTTTGATTGTGTGTATTTTGGATCAAGGATTTTGGGTTAGGTTGTAGACAGATTTGAAAGTGAATAGTTTTCTAGAATTTGCTTAGTTTGTGCCAATGCAAGTGTGTACCAATGTGTGAACAATAAATGACAATTTTGAATGTAATTTTATGATCTAAATGGCACAAATTAAGATGCCTAAATTTGAAAATAATGATTTTGATGCAATTTAAAAATAAAATAATGCAATTTTTTTAACTTTTTGAGCTAAATGAAAGATGTCTAAATGAATGCAATTAAGAATTCCAAAATTGAGTTTTGCAAGCATATACAAACTAAAATCACAAAGATAGAGGAGTGTGACTTTTTATTTTATTCAAATGCAAAAAAATAGAGGCACCCAAGGGCGTTTGTGTCCTTGATAGGGTGACTAAAAAATGAAAAACTAAATGTTTCTTAGATTGTCCAAGTGTCCTATTTCTATGTGCAAATAGGTCTGCAACTGAGAATCTTTCCAATATTTGCTCAAATTAAGACAAGGTGATACAAATTCAAATGTGTAACAATGAAAATGATAATTATGAATGTAATTTTCAATGTAGATATGATCTAAGTGACTAAAATAAGCCCTAATGCCACCTATGATGCAAAATGATATGCATTTTTTTTTTAATTTTTATGTATTTATGATGCAAAAGTGAAACCCTAAATGAGAAATGCAAAATAATGCAATGAAAAACTTAGATCTAGGGTGAATATAAAAATACTCACAAAGGATTCAAACTTTTTGTTTTGTTTATGTTTATATTGTTTCATTAAGATGGATATCAACAAGGTGAGTAGATTGACTTTCAACCATGAAGGTGAGCCAATCAGACCTGGATCTGCATCTTTTAGAGTCTTGGAATGGATTGGGATTGATTAAAATTGATTAACCTAATTATAATATATACCCTAATATAAGAAATGGAATAATCTGACAACCAGTAAAATAAAATAGTGAATTGCAAGCAAATTTGGGAAGTGCAAAGAACTGTGTCTTCTGATAATAGATCCGAGCTCCTAATTCCTAGTTGTAAAGTTCTCTAAAATCAATTGGATAATTTTATAGGTGAGTTTCTGTGAGTTGACAAGAGTAAGGCTTCAATTAAAAAAATGAACAATTTGTCTTCAAGCTTCCTTTAATACTCTCTAAACTTGAAATCTGCACATTCAAAAAGAGAAGAAATGTTGTTCCATTTAGGGGTTTACCTTAGTCAAACCCCATGTTAGTGTCTCCACTTCCACAATAACAATGTCAATGATAAAATGGATAAATGTTGGGAAAGAATGGTGAAATCACAAAGTGCTACAATTCGCCACCCTTCAATGAATTCCATGAAGGATTAAAGTCATACACATCACCTCAAGGTATTGGATCTTGCTTGCTTGAATTCTTGGATTGCTTGGAGACCTACAACAATGGTTAGCCTTCACACAAAAAATGATAATGTAAACACATATGAACTCATATACGATTTGACATGATGTTAGGATCTTGAATTGCTGCAATAAAGCTTTGAAATGTTGCTCTTGACTTGCTTGATAGTGCTCTTGATCATAAGTTAACCAATAGTTTTCTAGATATCGTTCAAATGATGCAATAACTAGGTACTTATAGGCATTTCTCTAATTTCCCAAAAATTAGATCCCAATAGCCAAAATTTATAACTTACATTTTGAATATTAAAATGTCGACACCAACATATCCAAAATTGGTCCCTGAAAAAATAGGGGGACCCATACACCCTAGGGGGAATGGGTCTTGGCCCTATTTTCCAAGATATTAAGTGTCAGGGGAAAATATTAATTGGATGCATTTGTTCAATGCTTGAAGAAAATTCTCAGAAAAAATGATACAAATGGGCTATAAAATGCATAATTTAGTAAATTAAGGACCTAATTAGGCTCAATAATTTAGGGGGGACAAAACATAGAGTGAAATTGTCAAGGGTGAGAATTTATGAGGGTACACATAATTAATTTTCTAAGAATTTATTAGCCTAAATCTCAAACTAAGAACATATTAAAATGTAAATACTTGCATGTTGTATTAAATTATTTCTTAATTAATTAATGATTTGTACAAAATTTAATGTTGTTTATTAAATTATATTTTGAAATTTAAGAATAACTAAATTAGTAGAATTTTGATATGATGAAATTTTAGGGTCGAACTATTCATGAGACGTGCTCCATTCCTACAAACCCTTATTCGTTCTTGACGATGAGTCCACAGGTATGAAACTAGTATTAAAGATATTATTATTGCATTTGAACAGTTGAATGTTATATTTGAATGTTTGTCTCATGACATGATTTGGATTTCAAACAGTTTCCTGGTGGACCTTTGACCTCCACACCTCGCAATTCATTTCCTCAAACAACTTACACTCAGGTAGCATTTATTCATTAATGGTGTTGTAAATCAATGTTAGCTAGTTTTCATAATTTTGCGTATAAAAATCTAAAAAAATGATGAGAAACACAAACATTGCATTTGTATTCCTTGATTGTGTCACATTATCTTCTCCTAATTCACTTTTTGTTCTTGTATTCCTTCCTAATCCCATCCCATTAACATTTAATAGTTCTCCCTATTTTCCATGATCCCCTCCTAGCCCATCCCACTAATATCTTCTAGTCCATGTTATGTGTCATTATGCCCTTGTACTCCATCTTATTGTACCCATTATTATTTCACTCTAGATGTTCCATGATCCCCTATGTTCCTTTATCCATTCTATGTTATACCATCTTTATCCACGTTTCATCCTAGATAACTCTTCTCTATTATTGTTACACACAGGTCAAGTTTGCACTTCGTGTACTATAGTCAAACCCTAGACGCCTCCTAATTCACCCTATGTTGCATTATTCCCTACTAATCGCATCCCATTAACCTCTAATTTTCCACCCTATATTTTGTTATCCCATCATAGCCCATCCCATCAATCTATAATAGTCCATCCTATGTTCCATTAACCCCTTCTATTCCCATCCCATTACCCTCTCTTATTTCACCTTATGTTCCATTATCCCCTCTTGGTCTTGTCCCACTATCTTTCCCTAATTCACCCTATGTTCCTTTATTCCCTCCTAATCCCATCCCATTAACCTCTAATAGTTCACGATATATTTCGTTATCCCATCCTAGCCCATCCCATTAATCTATTCTAGTCCATCCCATATTCCATTATCGCATTCGACTCCCATCCCATTGTACCCTCTATTATTTCACCATATGTTCCATTATCCCTTGTTGGTCTTATCTCTTTATCCCATCTATGTTATAGCACCTCCATCCAAATTTTATCCTATACATCGTTAGAAGAAATAAATTTGCTTCCACTCAATACTGACCAAAGTTGTCTTCTCCATTACTGTTGCACACCTCAACAACCAACTTCATGTGCTATAGTAAAACCCTATACACATCGTAATTCATTGTATGTCCCATTATCCCTTTGAAAGCTATTAGTAACATAGTAATCGTCACTTCATTCATGTGAACTTCATTGTGGAATTATCACTATGTTGACAACATGCCCTCATTAACATTAGTTCATCAACATATGCAATACGAATCTCAATGAGCATTGAACTTTGGCATTTGCAAGAGTTTGGACTATCCCAATGGACTTAGTACTTTCACCATTTTGTGATCTATAAGCACTATATTGTAGTCTTAATTGAGGCCAACCATTTACTCTTCAATTTATGACATTTATAAAGGGACTACCTAAACTTCTTTATATTATTGTTAGATATGTTGTTTCATTTGCAGTTGTTGACATCAGACAACCCTAGTGATGTTGGTGGCATGATGGACCATGGAGTTGTTGCAGAAATAGCCAGTTTTGATCCATTGAGAGAGGTATGCAATAGATTAGTCGATTTGACATTATATTTGCTCTTTTATGGTTTATTATTGAAAAATTTCATGATACTTTTATGTAGTTTATTTTCTATCTTGATCGTTGCTGCAAGTGGTTGTCACTCCATATCGTGGACGTGGTAATGCTGTAAATGTGCATGATGACTATATGTATGTGGTAAGTGATTATATTTTATATTTCATTCCATAATTCAATTTCTATGTATTAACATCTTTACTTTTTATTGTATCAATTGAAGGTCCAAAGTGAAGAGAGGAGGACTAGCGAGCGTGTTCGAAAGACAAGAGAACCAACAATCACTCAATCTAGCCAAATTTTGAAGGCAACACAGGATCTATTTCCTTCCCCTAGAGGGAAATGACTATGTATTAGGGTCGTTTGTTGTATGCCTATGTGGCATTTTGGAACATATGTTTTATACTATCGATATATACATGAAATTTTATGTCGATATGGATCCTTTGTACTAAGCCTATATGGATTTTTTGGATATATTGTATATACTTTTATCAATATTTATCATTGTATAGCCTTACGCCTTTTTTATTAAATAAAATCTTATTTTGCTATTGCCATTCTTGAATGATGTTATCATGCGTATCATGTAAATTGTATGCTTGAATGTTGTAGGCATGGATTTTTTTTACATCTAATGCTTAATTAATTACTGTCGATTTCTCAATAAGCCCCACCTAAAGTGTATTGTGTAAATAAGCCCCATTCCTGGTGGTTTGTATCCTTTGGAATGCTTTAATTACTTGTGCCTCACTTATTCACATGTATGCTTCACTTATTCACATGTATAATTCATTTATATTGTGTGTATTCATGTGTAAGCTTCATGCTTCCATTGCATAGCAACAAAAATCTTTTGGGGAAAAATTCGACAAACCAAAAGTATAAGAGTTTTTGAAAAAATCGGGAAAAAATCATATTTAAAAAAAAATAAAATTGTAGAACAAGAGATAAAAAACTTTTTTTTTTTAAATTGAAAGGTATTTCCATAGCATATAGAGATATAGAGAGCAAATAAAATAAATATTTTAACTAGTGAATTGTAAAAAAAAGGATTTTTGCAGTTTATATTCATACAGTTGATTACATTGCATTGCACATCTTTCAAAGTCAAAGCATTACTTCACATTGCATAACTAATAACTAGATGCTGATAGATGACAAAATTTCAATTACAATATAGTTTTTACAAAGTCAACCTAAGCAGTTATGCAATTAATTCACTTTGCTTTACTAATAACTAGGAGCAGCTGCCAATTGCATTTTCTTATCATGGCATGAACTATGAGACCAGATTTCTTTGAGGTATTTTTTCAAATACTTCACTGTCTTGTCTATGTTACCTCATTTTTCATACATGTCTACCAAAGCATCTTGTCAAACAGTTCACTACCTTGTTGCTATGGCTAAAATCCTAAAACAAGTGCTTTCGAACAAGCTATGGATGCTTGGAAAAAATATATCAAAAGCATAATATTAAGTAATAACATAGACAAGGCAGTGAAATATTTGAAAAAATGCATCAAATAAACATGGTGATGGAATGCCATGACAAGCCATAGACAAGGCAGTGAACTATTTGAAAAAATGCATCAAATAAACATGGTGATGGAATGCCATGACAAGCCACAGACAAGGCAATGAACTATTTGAAAATATGCCTCAAAGAAATGTGGTCTCATGGTGATGGAATTCCATAATCCATAACAATTCACTTGTCATGGCATTCCATCACACCATGAGACCACATTTCTTTGAGGCTTTTTTTCAAATTTTCACTGTCTTGTGTATGCTACCACATTTTTAATACATGTCTACCAAAACATTTTATCAATAGTTCACTACCTTGCTGCTATCGCTAAAAGCCCAAAACAGGTGATTTTGAACAAGTTATGGATGCTTGGAAAAAAATATCAAAGCATAATAGTAAGCAATAGCATAGACAAGGCAATGAGTTGGTTGAAAAATTGCCTCAAAGAAATATGGTCTCATGGTGATGGAATTCCATGACAATCCATAGCAATTTGTTTGTCTTGGTATTCGTCATGACATTCCATCACCATGAGATCATGATGCAGAGTATGGAGGCAAGCCTTCTCACAATCACAAAACAAGCAAACTCAAACTATCCTTCCGCCCTTACAACCCTATCTCATCAGTTCTTCACAATTTCCTCCAATTTGCCTTGTAGCCATACAACTAGAGAAATTGGTGCATATCTCACAAAATAATCATCAATCCCACAAACCAAAGAGCAATCTAGATACCCATTAAGGCCTTCAAAAATATATCTCAAAAGATCATTAGGTCACTTTGGACCAACACCTCCAAAATAATGCTACTACATTGCCCTCCTTGGCCAATTAGGCCACTTTTACAAAGAATCACCAATCTAAATGTTCTGACAACCTTAAATAACTATTGCATGATCATTACCATGCTAAAAATAGCCAAAATCAACCACTTTTTTAGGGGACATGCTCACCAAGTCACCTATTCCCAAAACCCTCACTTTTGACAAGTTTCAAGGGGGTTTATTGAAACTCAATGTTCCTAAACCAATATCACCTTAACAAAGCCTCAAACACATTACCATATGCCTGAACATGCTTATAAAATCATCTCCCAACCTCCAACAATGCAATTTTTTCAAACTCTCATACTTAGCCATCATTTTTCAAGCAAAACTCAAGGAAACTCACCTAGGGCAACATCAAAAACTCATCTAAACACCCTCCCTGCTCAAAAAAACTCCATAGAAATCTAATCCTACCCTAGCCCACCCATTCCACCAAGATACAAAGATATCTAATGGTGGAATGGGTGTTCAATCCATTTTTTAGTGCCTTCAAACCCTTCAAACAGGGTTCTTAACCCGCCTACAATAAAAAGCTTGTAAAAACTACAAATCTTAATGAAATCAGCCCAAATCAGTGCCAAAATAAATTTAACTCTGCTTCCCACAAGATTCAATGCATTTACATTCAAGTACAATTAGTAAAAAACTGTACAAAGATCTGAAACAATAAAATTTGTAGAAAACACATAGAAAAATGAGGTTTCTTATTGCTTTTCTTCACCAAATGTACACCGAATCTTAAACAACAACTCTCTTCGACCCAATACAATGTATTTAACCTCTAGACACCAATAATCAACCCAAAAAACTGACTCAAACCAACCTTTAAGTTACTTGATCGTTGGTATTCCTCAATCTTGCAATTTTTTGCATTTTTGACAACTTTTTCCCCAAGCAAAAACTCACCACCATGGGAAAAGACCTTCGAGATAGTGAAAAAAAATATAGGTTACTATAGAGGGTCCTAACATGATCCCATATACTCAGACAAGAAGTTTCTAAGCATCATGGTGTCCGAATACGAGCATACTGAAGTTTGCAGCTATTTTGCACTTTGGACTCTTTAGGGATTATGTCAGTTGAATGTAGCTCAGAGTGATTCCATTTGTTTCAGTGCATAAGAGAAACATGCCTAGCATAAAATTACCCATTCAGACATGTCGAAATAGTCCATTTGGTCACATGATTTGTAGAACAAAAGTTGCACCACTTTGCAACTTTCAACTACTTCAATTTGACAACTTTTTCCCCAAGCAAAAATTCGCCACCACTGAAAAAGGCCTCTGAGATAGCAAAAACTAAGAGAGGTTAATGTAGAGGGGTCTAACTCTATCCAATAGGCTCAAATGATAAGTTTCTAAGCATCACGATGTTTGAATACGAGCATGCTAAAGTTTGCAGCCATTTTGCACTTTAGACTCTTAAGAGATTCTGTCGGTTGAATGTAGCTCAAAGCAATTCCATGTGTTTTGATTGGAGAGAGGGCCATGCCTAGCATAAATGTACCCACCTAGATGCATAAAAATAGTATGTTTGGTCACATGAGTTGCAAAACGAAAGTTGCACCACTTTGCAACTTTTAACTACTTGCATTTGATAACTTTTTCCCCAAGTGAAAATTTGCCACCATGGGAAAAGGCCTCTGAGATAACAAAAATCAGAGAGGTTATTATAGAGGGGACCAATTTGATCCCATAGGATCAGATGAGAAGTTTCTAAGCATCATGGTGTCTGAATACGAGCATGCTGAAGTTTGCAGCCATTTTGCACTTTGGACTCTTAAGGGATTTTGTCGATTGAATGTAGCCCAGAGCGATTCCGCTTGTTTTGGTGTGAAAGAGGACTATGCATAGAATAAAAGTACCCACCCGGATGTGTCATAACAGTTTGTTTGGTCACACGAGTTGCAAAATGAAAGTTGCACCACTTTGCAACTTTTAACTATTTGCATTTGACAAATTTTTTCCCAAACAAAAATTTGCCACCACAGGGAAAGGCCTCTGAGATAGAGAAAACCAATAGAGGTTATTGTAGAGGGTCCCAACATGATCCCATAAGTTCAAACGAGAAGTTTTTAAGCATCACGGTGTTTGAATACGAGCATGTTGAAGTTTGCAGCCATTTTGCACTTTGGACTCTTAAGGGATTATGCTGGTTGAATGTAGCTCAGAGCGATTCCTCATGTTTTGGTGCATAAGAGGACCATGCCTAGCGTAAACGTACCCATCTGAGCATGTCAGAATAGTATGTTTGGTCGCATGAGTTGCAAAACAAAAGTTGTACCACTTTTTAACTTTCAACTACTTGTATTTGATAATTTTTCCTCAAGCGAAAATTTGCCACCACGGGAAAAGGCCTCCGAGATAGTGAAAATTGAGAGAGGTTATTGTACAAGGGCACAATAAAATCTCATTGGATTAGACAAGAAGTTTTTAAGCGTCACAGTGTCTGAATACTAGCATGCTAAAGTTTACAACCATTTTTCACTTTGGACTCTTAAGGGATTCTATCGGTTGAATGTATCTTAGAGCGATTCTGCATGTTTTGGTGCATAAGAGGACTGTTCTAAATACCCTTTTTGACACTTCAAAACATACCAAAATTAAAGGGGTGGTTATTTTGGAACACAACCCTTAATTTTTTGTCAGTACACTTCACCATAGGCTTAATTAGGCTTGTTTGATAGGTCAACTATTGGTTCTACCAACTCCAATCCCCAAATTTTCATTTCAGAGTACCCAACATGTCATATGGGGTCTGCACATGTAAATTATATCAAATAGAATGGTTTCCAAACACTTTTTCTATAAAACCCTACTCCTATGCAACCTTTTATGCATGAAATAGCTTTGTTTTGGCGTTGGTTTGAGCTATTTTCATAAATTTTGAAGGTTTTTATAAGAAATTTGCTAGAAGTGGTCTGAAAACCCTAAGTCAAGAGAGTTTGAGAGGAAAAATGGCATATTGAACCATTCCAATGGTGGAAATTGCTATAAATTGGTAGAATGGCACTAGATAGGGTGTATTTCATGTTTAGTAGGATTGTAGATGAAGGGGATGGAGTTAGGACCCTGTTTGTGCAAGCCCTACCTTAATATTTTAATGTATTAGGCTAGTTTTGATAGGTAGAGGTAGGTTTTTGTTGTTAGATGAGTTGGTGTGTGTTTCAAGTGAGAAATTTTTTTTGTTTCAAACCCCATGTGATCTGTCCAAGGTTTGGGAATGAAGATTGGTGATCTAGGGAAAGAATATCACACACTTTCTTTGTAAAAGAGGCCTAATTAGGCTTAAGGGGCAGCGTAGCAGTCCATTTTAGGAGAGAGTGTTCTGAAACAAGCCTATGCACAAATTTGGTATGTTCAAAAAGAGCATAAAGGGTATCCTAAATGGTATGTCTTTCATAAGGTGGAGTGAAAGGTGGGAGAAGAAGCCACTTCTCACAATGCCCACAAAGACCATAAGGACAAAGGTCTTAGAAGGAGTCTTTGCTTATTTTGATGCTGGAGGGAATATAGGAGTTATGAGATAAGTGTCTCATAGTGTCATTTGACTATGATGACATTCGTTAATAATCCTAATAGAACTTCAACCATCCACATGAAAAAAATGAAAAGAGCATCACAAAACATTGCAATGAATTAAGACATTGTCACATATTTGTCTAATCATCTATTAAATCCATATCAAAAAATCACCGTCACATCCCATTTCTATGAGGCATACATTGCCCCTAGCTTGTCAACCCTACCGAATTGGCAAGCTAGCGAGCTCACTAGCTTGTCAAGCTTAGTGGCTTGCCAATTTGATAGGGTTGACAAGTTTGGGGCAATGTATGCCTCATAGAAATGGGGTGTCACGGTGATGTAGGGGGTACCCCATTTCTATGAGGCATACGTTGCACCTACCTTGTCAACCCTAGTACATCATCGTGACACCCCATTTCTATGAGGCATACACTGCCCCTACCTTGTCAACCCTACCAAATTGGCAAGCTAGTGAGCTCAGTAGCTTGCCAATTCGGTAGGATTGACAAGGTAGGGGCAATAAAATATGCCTTTGTACAATTATATAAGACATTGTTTCATTCTTTGTCATAAATCCACATGCTTTTCCTTGAAGACAACTTTAAATGTAAACCATAAAGCATTAAAACTAATTTTAAATGTAATATACACATTTAATTGAGGCATATATTAAGGAATATACACATTTGCATGTATTAATTTCTCATAATTTTTGTATATCAAAAAATACACTAAGTCAATAACAAATATTACAATAGTGATGGAAGAACATCTTGAAAATATTCCCATTTGTCACTACTTGTAGCAATACATGCAGGGAAATAATCCTCCCATTTGCAACCCAGATCATGAAATATATTGTACAAGAAGAAACAAAAGGAGCTACTGCCCAGTTTTTTTTCTCTAATCTACCTTAGGTGATCTAGTTATTTGTATTCCAAAATGCTTCAAAACATGTACATCCCAAGCTCCCTTGGAAACACATGGGTAGTATCGTCTGCGTGGTTGTGTACTCTCACTGGAATTTGGTCCACAAAAAACTTGTAAAAGCCTATCAATCTTAGACATGGACTCACATAAAAATCATTAAAAGAGCAATAATTGAATAATATTAGACATACACCCGACGAGACCTATTATCACCTTCATACATGCTATAAGTAGTTTGATTAAAGGTCCTACAATGGTGATGTGGCCCATCTTTCACTACTTTCTCATCTCTCGATGATCGTACATATAAATTTCAAATATATCATTGACATAATTAATATAAAACATGTAGCATATAATAATCCAAGAAATCCACGAGATGGAAAAGAAAGAAAAGATTGAGAACCAGAAAATGCACCAACAACCGATTTTTCTCATACCACTAAACACTTGCACCAACGACCAATTTTGTTCTTTTCTTAAACTTTGACAAACTTAAGTATTACCTATAGTCACAAATGGATCAATGACAGTCATAAATGCATATGAAATCAAACACCAATAGGGAATACCAACTTAAACTATCTACCCTCTACCCTTAAACCCTAAACCCTTAAACCCTCTACCATCTACCCTCAAACCCCCTCTCTCTCTCAACCCTACACCCTCTATCCTTAAACCGTAAACCATAAATCATAATACCTAAACCCTAAACCCTCTACCCTCTATCCTCAACCCTCAAACCCTAAAAACCTCAACCCTCAACCCTTAACCAGGTTAAACCCTAAACCCTTAAACCCTCTACCCTTAAACTATAAACCCTAAACCCTAAACCTTTAAACCCTAAACCCATAAACTATCTACCCTCTACCCTTAAACCCAATACCCTCTACCCTCAACCCTTAAACCATTTTAAACCCAACTAAACTCTCTACCCTAATCCCTCAACCCTCAACCCTTAAACCCTAATCCCTCAACCCTCAACCCTCAACCCTCAACCCTCAACCATGTACCCTATACCCTTAACCCTTAAACCCTCTACCATCTACCCTAAACCCTTAAATCCTCTACCCTTAAACCCTTAAACCCTAAACCCTTAAACCCTCAACCCTTAACCCTCTACCCTCTATCCTTAACCCTCTACCCTCTACCCTCAAACCCCCCCTCTCTCTCTCAACCCTACACCCTCTACCCTTAAATTGTAAATTATAATCCCTAAACTCTAAACCCTCTACCCTTAACCCTTAATCCCTAAACCCTAAACCCTCTACCCTCTAATCCTTAACCCTCAATCCTTAAACCCTAAAACCCTCAACCCTCAACCCTTAACCAGGTTAAACCCTAAACCCTTAAACCCTCTATCCTTAAACTATAAACCCTAAACTCTAGACCCTAAACCCTTAAACCCTAAACCCTTAAACTATCTACCCTCTACCCTTAAACCCAATATCCTCTACCCTCAACCCTTAAACCCTTTTAAACCCAACTAAACTCTCTACCCTAATCCCTCAACCCTCAACCCTTAATCCCTCGACCCTTAAACCCTAAACCCTCAACCCTCGACCCTCTACCCTCAACCCTCAACCCTCAACCCTCAACCCTCAACCCTCAACCATAAACCCTCAACCCTCAACCCTCAACCCTCAACCCTTAAATTGTAAACCCTATACCCTGTACCCTGTACCCTATACCCTTAACCCTTAAACCCTCTACCATATACCCTAAACCCTTAAACGCTCTATCCTTAAATCGTGAACCGTAAACCCTTAAACCCTAAACCCTCTACCCTCTACCCTTAACCCTTAACCCTCTACCCTCAACCCCCCTCTCTCTCTCTCAACCCTACACCATCTACCCTTAAACCATAAATCGTAATCCCTAAACCCTAAACCCTCTACCCTTAACCCTTGATCCCTAAACCCTAAACCCTGAACCCTGAACCCTGAACCCTTAAACCCTAAAATCCTCAATCCTCAACCCTCAACCCTCAACCCTCAACTCTCAACCCTTAACCCTTAAACCCTAAACCATTAAACCCTCTACCCTTAAACTATAAACCCTAAACCCTAAACCCTAAACCCTTAAACCCTAAACCCTTAAACTGTCTACCCTCAACCCTATACCCTCAATTATCAACCCTCTAACCTACACATTGGATCATCAACCCTCATCTATCTCTGTCCCCCCCTCCTCTTCTCTCCTTCTCTCTATCCCAC